>ML682040.1:2722285-2793834 GCA_007922195.1 Podocnemis expansa
TTTTTTTTATACACTATTGTGGCTAGTTTCATTCTGCCCCTTTGATGCAGGTAGTTGTCATCCTTTTGGCATAGTACACTTTTACTCATACCCGTGCAAGTCAATTCTAGAGAACATTTTATCCATTAAAATGTCATTTAAGGGTGTGGGTAGGTGCTCTGTTGTCTTTTTGATGTTCTGTTCCCTTCGATCTCTGCTATGTGTTTTTCAGATTCCTGTGCTTGCTACTGTTTTGAAGGTATGCCTGTGTTTGTACTAGCTGCTTGTTTTCTTGCCAGCCAGTTTCTGTGAAGTTGTAAGTTCACAGCCTGACATCCACTAACTTACCTTTGTAACAGCCTTGGCCATTCTTTTAGTTTAGGCCTTCTGTCCTAGCTGGTTTCACTAGGCTTCAGGCTTCATTCTCGGCCTTTGGTGCTAGGCCTCTTGCTTTAGGTTTTTCCTTTCCAGCACTTACTACGCTAAGTAGGCAGAATGGCCAACTGGCATTCGGTCTGGGCATCTTGAATTAAAATGGGATGAAGGATTTCGGTGCACAGGTGGGGTTCTCGATCTTTCCGGTCAAGGGCACGAGCCCGCACAGAGACAGATGCATCTGGGAAGTGAATGCCTGTTTGCAGAGATGGTGTCATCAGGAGGGCTTTGGCTTTCTCACCCATGGGATGCTGTTCCAAGAAGAAGGAATGCTAAGAAGAGATGGAGTCTACCTATCAAGGAAGGGGAAGAACGTATTTGGGTTTAGGCTGGCTAACATAGTGAGGAGGGCTTTAAACTAGGTTTGAGGGGGACTGCTGACCTAAACCCAGAGGGAGGTGAAAACCAGGGCAAAATTGGGGAAGGGATGGAACTTGAGGGGGGTCTGGATGTTAATGGCAGAGACAAAAGAAAGACTAATCAGAACTGGGGAGGAGGAAGAGCAGATCAGTATCATAAATGTCTGTATACAAATGCAAGGAGTATGGGGAAGAAACAGAAAGAACCTGAAATGCCTATAGCCAAACACAGCTATGACATAGCTAGTATCACAAAGATTTGGTGGGATAATACACATGACTGGAATATTAACATAGCAGAATACAGCTTGCTTAGAAAGGACAGGAAGGAAAGAAAGGGAGGTAGAGTTGCCTTGTTTATCAAAAATATATATATTTGGACTGAGGCTGGGATGGAAATAGAAGACAGACAGGCTGAAAGTCTCTGGGTAAATATAAAAGGAGTAAACCAACATGGGTGATCTCATGGTAGGGATCTGTTACAGACCATCCAGCCAGGAAGACAAGGTTGATGAGGCTTTTTTTCAGCAAGTAACAAAATCATCCAAGGCACAGGACTTGGTCATGATGGGAGACTTCAATTACCCAGACATCTGTTGGGAAAATAACATGGCAAGACACAGATTATCCAATAAGTTCTTAGAATGCATTGAAGACCATTTTTTATTTCAAAAAGTGGAGAAAGCTACTAGGAGAGAGGCTAGTCTAGATCTGGTGTTGACAAACAAAGAAGAAGTGGTCAAGAATTTGAAAGTGGATAGTAACTTAGGTGGAAGTGACCATGAAATGATGAGTTCATGATTCTTAGAAATGTTAGGAGAGACAATACCAAAGCAAAAACAATGGATTTTAGGAAGGCAGACTTTAGCACACCCAGGGAGTTGATGGAAGAATACCATGGGAGAATGTCTAGGAGGAAAAACTACTAAAGACAGATGGCAGTTTTTCAAGGAGACGTTATTAAGAGCACAAGAGGTAACCATTCCACTGCATAGGAAGGATAAGAAATATGGCAAGAGACTACCTTGGCTTAACCAGGAGACCTTCAATAATTTTAAAAATAAAGAGAAAGTTCTACAAAAAGAGGAAACTAGGTCAAATTACAAAGGAGGACTATAAACAAATAATTCTGTAGAGGAGGAATCCGAAAGGCCAAGGCACAAACAGACAGCAAACTAGCTGAAGACATAAAGGGTAACAAAAAGACATTCTTCAAATATATCCCAAACAAGAGGAAAATCAAGGACAGTGTAGGACCCTTACTCAACAAAGAGGGTAAAACAAATAAAAATATAGAAACGGCAGAGGAACTAAATAATTTCTTTGTTTCAATCTTCATTGAGAAGGTTGGTGGCGATTGGATGTTTGATGTAGAGGAGGGCAATAGAAATGAGATAGGGTCAGAAGGTAAAATAGGGAAAAAGAAAGGTAAAAATTACTTGGACAAGTTAGATGTTTTCAAGTCACAGGACCTGATGATATGCACCCGAGAGTACTCAAGGAGCTGACTCAGGAGATATCTGGACCACTATCTATTATCCTTGAAAACTCATCGAGGATAGGTGAATTCCAAAGGACTGGAAAAGGGCAAATATAGTACCCATCTACAAAAAAGGAAATCAGAGCAATCCAGGGAATTATAGACCAGTCAGTTTAACCTCTGTAGCAGAAAAAAACTGATTTGCAAATGTCTAGAAGAGAATAAGGTGCTTAGGACTAGTCATCATGGATTTGCCAAAAACAAATCATGTCAAACCAACCTGATAGCTTTCTATGATGTGGTAACAAGTTTTGTGGCTAGAGAGCAAGCAGTAGATGTGGTACATGTAGATGTTAATAAGGCATTTGATAGGGTCTCACATTACATTCTCATTAATAAACTAGGGAGGTACAAACTAGATGGAGCTACTATAAGATTGGAGAAAAACTGGTTGGATAACTGCTCCCAGAGAGTAGTTATCAATGGTTCACATTCAGGCTGGAAGCACACAATGAGTGGAGTACTGCAGGGATCTGTCCTGGGTCTGGTTTTGTTCAACATTTTTATCAAGGACTTAGATGATGGTATAGAGGACAAACTTCTGAAGTTTACTGATGATGCCAAGCTGGGAGGGGTTGCAAGTGTTTTGAAGGATAGGATCACAATTCAAAATGATTTGGACAAACTGTTGAAATGGTCAGAGATTAATAGAATGAAATTCAATAAAGATAAGTGCCAAGTACACCACTTAGTATTGAACAACCCATTGCACACATACAAAATGGGCAATGATTGCCTGGGAAGGAGTACTGCAGAAAGGGATCTGGGTGTAATAGTGGATCACAAGCTCAATATGAGTCAGTAGTGCAATAGTGTTGTGGAAAAAAGCAGATGCCCTTCTGGGGTGTATGAACAGGAGTATTGTGAATAAGACAGTAGAAGTGCTTCTTCCACTCTACTCTGCACTGATTAGGGCTCAAGTTGAGTACTGTGTCCAGTTTTGGGTACCTCATTTCAAAAGGGATGTGGAGAACTGGAGAAAGTCCAGAGAAGGGCAACACAAGTGATTAGAGGTCTGGAACATTTGACCTATGAAGGAAGATTGATAGAGCTGGGTTTGTTTAGTTTAGAGAAAAGGAGAGTGAGAGGGTATGTGATAACAGTTTTCAAATACCTAAAAGGTTGTTATGAGGAAGAAGGAGAAAAAAATATTCTTAATCAAGATGATAGGACAAGAAGCAATGGTCTTAAATTACAGCAAGGGAGGTTCAGCCTAGACATTAGGAAAAAATTCCTAACTGTCAGGGTGATTAAACACTGGAATAAGTTTCCTAGGCAGGTTGTGGAATCTCCTGCATTGGAGATTTTTAAGAGCTGGTTAGACAAACACTTGTCATGGATGATTTAATGGGGATACTTGGTCCTGTCATGAGTGCAGGGAACTGGACTCAATGACCTGTCATGGTCCCTTCCAGTTTCTATGATTCTGCTCTTGTGGAAAGTACCACAAGACCGTTAAGTAGCAAGTACCGTAGGTGGCAAGCATTTCCATTCTGCTTCTAGTTCATAGGAAGCTATCTCTAAGAGCACAATGGTTGCTACCACCAGGCTGGGGTGGAGATAAAGGCAACTTTTTAAAATCTTTTTTTACTAATTTATGAAAGCAATTACTCACTAAAGTGAAAATTACAGTAATCTTGTTCCTAAAGTGTCCATGGGGATGTGAACTACTAACTGACTGGGAAACAGTGCCATTCATTGAAGCCCTGGGTCAGCAGGTGACTAAGCAAGTGTATAACTAAGTATGTGACTAATCCAGTGGAAGTGAATGGAACTACTTACGTGCTTACAGTTAGACATCTAAATAACTTGTTGAATCAGGACCTAAATGATCTCTTCCTGCAGCCTCTGGGTGTTCCTGGAAGAACTCCCAACCAATTATTGAGATGACTCAACTCAACCGTACTTAACTGGTGAGATTTAACAAGATAAAAAGATAAAGTGATCTAACTATTACAATTCATAGAATGCTTCTTGTCCTGTTCCAATAATTTTTTTGAGATGTACAGTATTTTCTCAGCTGCTTGCTTTTCATACTTTCTCTATACATATTACATATGTTTGTGTGGAGGGAGAGAGAGAGATCAGGTATATTGTAAACCCTATGGAAATTGCCTGGTAGTTTACTGGACTAAAACGTGTATCGTAATGTATAAGACATTAGATATTTGAATGGAGCAATCTTTCTAGAGATTTTAATATTGAGCATACACTATCAGGACTCCATATAATGCAACAAGAGCTGTGTGTTTTGATTACCACTCATGGCCATAGAATATGTATTTTTAAGTAGCATTATAGATTAATGCTAGCAAAATTTAATTTGTAATTTAAATGTAAATCAGAATTGACTTAGAATATAATTAAGCTTTGAACAAGATAGGCAGTGTCTGCTAACTAGACAAAATTTTATTTTGCATAAGACTTAAGAATGTATTATTCACTTTAAATACCTCTATGTGAATTACTGGTAGGAGTGTGCTAGAAAAATGTAAATAGCACCAAAAGGCTAGATTGCACACTGCTGTATATGGACAACATGCTTCTGTGAGATTGAACAATTATTGTTCTATCAGAGTTAAATGGGATTCTGTCTCAGTTTATAGAGGCTTCAGGAACAGCAAATAAGCTAAGGGACTGTGAGAAAGAAACAAAATAAAGGTCACCATAAACAGCACTGTACAGACAATGTGATCTTTGCTCGGAACAAAAGCATGTATTTAAAATTCCCCAGTTTAAAAGGCTATGGACTGTACCTTGTGCCTGGTGGATTAAAGATCTAGGTCCAGACCTGTTCTTCAGTACAAAGCTACAAATAGAGGCAGTTAAGGAGAAAAAAAAATACTGGTAGGTATCTACGGGTATGTCCACACATACCTTTTAAATCGAAATAACGTTGGTTATTTCGATTTAAAGAAGATTTGGTCCACACAATGTTCTCCTGAATCGAAATGATGAGCTCTGTCATTTCGATTCAAGAGACATTGGATCAAAACTGCTAAAACCTACCTTAAAGCGAAACAGCTGTTGAATCGAAAGGGTTGTTTTGAAATAACACTGTTCAGACGTGTTAATTCATAATAGCACTGTTTTGATTCAAAGGTCTGACCTTTCTCCCAGGGTGCATGGCACCCTGGAAGGAAGGCTTTCCCCCACTCCCCATCAGCACCCTGGCTGGGGGGGATGCATGGGGGACTGTAGGGTGGTCCAGTTGGAGATCACATGATGCTCCAATCCCCTGCCACTTCCAGGGTGGCAGGGGCAGAGATGCCAGGGGCACCCCGCTTCCCTTGCCACTTCCTGGGCAGCAGAGGCACAGGTGCTGGGGACGCCCCACTTCCCCCGCTGCTTCCCAGGTAGTAGGGGCAGGGATCTCAGTGCACCCAGTTGGGCACCCCATGATCTCTGCCCTCACTGCCTGGGATGTGGTGGGGGAAGCGGGGCACCCTGGGTATCTCTGCCCTCAGGGCTTTTTTTTCCCCTGCCACTAGGCGCCATGTTACCACACCTCCCATGTTGCCCCTCTCTGAAATCGAACTAGTAAGTCCTGTATAAGGACATGCTAGTTCAATTTGGTTTTTTGTTTTTGTTTTTTGTCTGGCCTTATTAAATTGATTCAATTTGAATCAATTTAGATTTTTATCTCAATTTAGCTTAAATCAATTCAAATTGAATCAATTTAAGCATGTAGGTGTAGACATAGCCTACTAGATTAGGTGAGATATTGGAAGGACAGAATGAAAGACTTGTAAATATATTACTAAAGGATAGGATTAGTCACTCCATCTACAGTATGTAGGTCAAACATTTTTACCCCACACAGAAGAAGAAGATTGTTGTCTGCTGCTCTGGATGACTAGAATTCTGAAGTTGCCTCTAAGCCCGGATCACTGAGTCAACAAAATGAGCTGGCACAACCACACATGCTCAGAAGAGGCTGCTTTTTAAAAAGTGTAAAATATATAAATCATTCTCCTCACACATCACAGGACTTGCATAGTGACTGATTCAAAGCTTGCCTACACAGGAAAGTTTCAGCCTGTTTAACTTCAATGTGAACTTAAACTGATTTAGTTAAATGGGTGCAAGATGCTATATGGTTACTTCTCTTTCAGTTGAAAAGTGGCTTATTTTGATTTATCTTATGTTGAGTAGGAACGGGTTTAAATTAACTGGGAAAAATAAAAGCCTTTCTACCAAAATAGAAGTGTCCAAACAGCTAAAATAGAAGTGTCCACACAGCTTTTTGCAATGGTTTAGCTAAATTGGTTTAAAACCAAAATGCTACTTACTACTTTCTTGTGTAGACAAGCCCCGAGTTCAAATCCCCACTGAGTTCAATGACTCCCACTGACTTCATCTAAACTAGGACTTCAGGTCTTGGCAGGGGCGTTGCTGGCGCTGGGCACCCCGGGGCACGTGCCCCAAACCCCAGCGCCAGTGCCCCAGATCTCTGGCTCAATTGGGCCAGGGCCCGGCTGCCGGCAGCCGCGGCGGTCCCGTCCCTGGCCGGGGATCCGGGGCCTGGCCACCCGCGGCTGCGGCGGCCCCATCCCCCACTGGGGATCTGAGGCCTGGATGCCCGCAGCTGCAGTGGCCCCATCCCTGGCCGGGGATGTAGGGCCTGGCTGCCCGTGGCCCTGTCCCTGGCCAGGGGGTGGGGCCTGCCGGCTGGGGGCAGGGCCTGTGGGCCAGGGGCGGGGCCTGAGCCTATGACCCGGGTCCCTCTCCCAGCCAGCAACGCCCCTGGGTCTTGGACCTAGGTTTTATGATGGATCTCTCAGAACCCACCAAGATTGAATGCTGTCTCTTCTGCAGACTGCAATACAGTAATGAAGACAAAAAATTAGTTAAAAATGCAAGTGTTGTATGGCTGACTAAAATTTAGGATTGGATGGTAGTTTTTACAGTCTTAGTAGTAAACATTAAGGGCAAATAATGATAGCTTGCATTGTTTGTGCTCCTTTATTTCAGTTCTAAACTCCTTATAGCAAGGCAGCTGGAACACTGAACCCGATTCCTTGTCCATCATCCACCTTATGCTGTTCAACTTTCCACAGAATTTGCCCAAGCAGGGGGAGGGGGCGGTAAAAAGGAGGAGGAACAGCTAGGGAGCCCACTAGGTAAAGTGAAGCACTGCAGAGAGCTCACTTTTCCCTTCAAACATTGATCTTAATTTCTTGGTTTCCTCCTTCTGCTTTCCCCTTGGTATTACTTGGCTTGGAGAAATAGGAAGAGGAATAGGCTTCAAGAACAAGTGGTACCATGTGTAGGAAACATTTTATACTAAAGCAGAGAACTTTGCTGCTTAGTCAGACACAAGGCCTATCACAGGAGTAAGGTGCAGGGGGATATATTCTTTATCGAAGGTGTCCACACGCTGGAAACTCATTAGGCCAAATACATCTTTTGAAGTGACTGTGCTGAAGACAGTGGAGTTAGACTTATGGTGAATTTAGACCACTTGTTACTAATTCATTTAAGGATTGACCAAAACTGGAGAATTTAACAGCAGGATATTTTACAAGTGCATCCCTGCCACCAATCACATCTTTACCAAGATATTAAACCAAGCTTTGTGAGTCCAGTAAAGAAAAATATTTTCATCAAACTTACATATAAATATTTTAATCAGACACTTTTGGACTCTGGGCTTCATTAATCCTGGAATGGGCACCTAAGTCATCTTTTATATAATAACTTCCCAAGGAAAGGAGTAGAAGTTCAAGTGCTTGGAATATTTAAAACTGGACAGCACTAGAAAAAACGTTCTAGGGAACAATCCTGTACTAAAAAGGGGAGAGATGGGATGATGTATTTGGTCTTTTTATCTTTGATTTCTATTATGTCTGTCATCATGATTGTGACCTATTAATTGGATTTTAATGCCTCCACTTAAGATTAACAAAAATAGTGAATTCATGAAAGCTATTCCCTTAGGCTGTGTTCACACAGCACTCTTATTTCAAAACAACAGAGGTTGTTTCGAAATAAGAAATACCCTGTTCACACGACGCATGGTTGTTTCAAAACAACCTAAACCCCATGTGGGGTCAAAACAATGTTATTTCAAAATGATTGTTTTGAAACAATGCCATCCGAACATGTTGTTTTGAAACAACAGTGACTTATTTTGAAATAACTGTTGCCTGAAACTGCTATTTTGCTTTGAGCTTTTTTCCTTAATTTGAATTAACAAACTGTTAATTCGAATTAAGTTATTTCGAAACAAGGCATTATTTCGATACAAGTTGTTTCGACACTACTTGTCTCAAAATAATGCCTGTGTGTGAACACAGCCTTAGAGATTGAGGGAGAAAGAAATACTAAAATTATTTATACTTTTACTTCATGAAAATTTTGCGGCTGTGGTAAGTAAAACTACATTCAAAACACCTCTTTTTTCCCCAGGGAATTAAACTGAAAATGTATGGAACAGTAACATTAAGAGAAAATATAGCTATTAGTAAATCACATCTTAAAAAACAATGCATTCTTGTCCTCTTTTCTGTGCTCCCCCAGCCAAGATATGGCTCATTAAAGACATCTTCCTGTGTGGTGGTTGTGGCTGATAGTCTGCCAGCAAACTGCAATATTTCAGATCTTTTAACTTGGATTAGTGTGAATAATAATGTACTTGTTGAAGCAGGAATCTCTTTTTGTCGGCTGAATGTTACAGTCCATTTAAGCTTTTGCAGTATTTGGTTCAGAAAGACAGGAGGAAGAAACAAGCTGAATTAACTGGAAATCTTATTGGATATGCACAGAATACCATCCTCAGCCAAGCACAAAATTTGCTCCCTCTTTAATGGTGTGTGAACTCCCATGCTCTAATTCTTCTTTAATTAGCTAGTAGCTAGCTACTCAGTTTCAGTTTGCTTGTCAATTAAAAAGCAATCTACAGTTCTCATATAGGCACTGATTCTGCAAGGTGATGAGCACCTCCTATGTGGTACAAAACACCCTTGACTCCTTTTGATGCTCTTGGTGTAGTAGATGGAAGTGAAGGATCCACAGCAGGATTAAATAATCTCTCACAATCCAAATGGTATTAAAAAATGCACTATTTAACCAACAAGCTAAGATACTTACATGTCTTCTGCTTCCTAACTGCATTCCATTATTTCAGACAATTCAGGTAAAAGGAAGTGGCAATTTCATATTTCACATTCCTGTGTATTCTGAGCACCTAACCAATCAGTTTGTCAGCTCAAATGGTCCCATCACCCATTCGTCCTCGAGATAATACTGGTGCTAACATAGGGAATGAAACTATGACACATGGGGAAGTGTTAAAACATTGTTTCTCTAAGGAGCTTTCCCATTCTGAAGCAATCAGTTGGCAAAGAGAAGAGAGGATGGGGGGAATCAGCCACCACCTAAAGCTTAGTTAGTTTTTATATGCTGACACCATGCTTGGTGCTGTAAGAGACACAAAAAATCAAAACCTGGAGGGAAAACAGGGTATACAGGGCATACTGGCATATTCTAGGGAGGGACTACACATTTTTTTCAAATAGAATTTATATTACTGTATGGCTGACTCACTTGCTGATCATATAGAAGAAATAATTCTCTAGAAGGGGTCTGAATAAAGGTAGGGTAAAAAAAGCACTCTTATTTCGAAACAACAGAGGTTGTTTCGAAATAAGAAATACCCTGTTCACACGACGCATGGTTGTTTCAAAACAACGGCGTTGTTTTGAAACAACTTAAACCCCATGTGGGGTCAAAACAATGTTGTTTCAAAATGATTGTTTGGAAACAACGCCGTCCGAACATGTTGTTTTGAAACAACAGTGACTTGTTTCGAAATAACTGTTGCCTGAAACTGCTATTTTGCTTTGAGCTTTTTTCCTTAATTTGAATTAACAAACTGTTAATTCGAATTAAGTTATTTCGAAACAAGGCATTATTTCGATACAAGTTGTTTCAACACAACTTGTATCGAAATAATGCCTGTGTGTGAATCAGGTCAGAATCAGGCCTTTAAAGTGAAATAATACCCCATATGGAAGCATGTCATGTTCTGTGTTTATAGTCTTTCATGGATTCCTGATCAAATTTATTCAGTTTAAAGTAAGATGGCTGTTCTTTTTGCTCACCCTGCAAACCTAGCATCCGCATTACAGCTTCTGTTTTTCCGTCCCTGTTCGTCACCACCAGTAACAGTTCCTACAATCAGAATAGCTTCCATGTCCTGTGATGCTGTATGTATACTGAAAACTTTCAGAAAATACTGTGCCTATAACATTCCTTCTGGTTAAGCTATTAAACATCATAGACTGAATCCATGTGGTTTAACTCCAGAAAAGCCAGTGGATTTATACCATCAACAAGCCTGACCCAGGATCTTGGATAATATTTTCTATCAAATCCTCAGAACTTAAATAAAAAATACAGTGAAACATTATCATTGGACAGTATAAATACAACTTTTCTGGTTAAAAATATTTCTTTAAGGATACAGAATCTTTCCCAAACATACCGGATCTAGGACAATGACACTTCCTCACTGCTAACACAGTAACAGATTTTTGCCAGTAAAGGATATGCTCTGCTTTGCAAAGGAAACTCATGTTGATAGATATCATCACAGAAACTCCAGTCTCGACTGTAAATAGACAAACTCACCTACTGTCAAATTTCTTTACCTTAGGAATAACAAAAAAACATACTTATTTTTATTATTATTCAAGGCAGTGGTAAGTCACATGAGAATTTGACTTCCTGTCCACCCCTGCTCAAAGTGAAAACAAGAACATAAATGCAGCACCAGCTGCAGCAGGGCAAAAATGAAAACAAGTAAAAATAGTTTTATCTTCTGTGTACTCCAAGTCTCCTGTTCTGCCATCCTTTCCCCTTATTAGCCAGGCTGTGCACTCAAAGTGCCACAAGGAACACAGTCCTCTGATAGCACCCCTTTAAACAGGTAATAAGAGCTCTAAAGTAAATCACTGTGTTCTCTGTTTCAAAAGCCACTAGAACTGAGTAGCAGTGTGCACAGGTAGCTAGGTCTGGCATCTGGTACATAGTTAGCAAACTATCAATGATTATTTGGACTTCACAAAGTCAGTGCAGATCACTTATAATAAGTGTGTTGTATAAAATGGCAACACTACACCAGCCCCACTCCCCCAAACCTGGCGAATAGGGTTTCTGAGCAAAGGGATGGTTGGGGGGGAGAAGGAATGATAGATGCCATCTTCAATGCCTTTTTTACACTGGGGTTTGTCCAGTGGACAGTTGCAGTGGATTTGATCTGCTTGTATGATGGCAGAAACCCGACTGATTTTGCCCACTAGAAATTTTCAGTAAAGCCACAAGGCTCAGAGGGAAGGAAACAAAGCATGGCCAAAACTTCTGTTCCTAGCTGATGGAATCACGCCATATCCCCATAGGGTGGTAGGAATAAGTCTGAGCAGTCTAAGGGTGCTTAAACTGTGCAAATTCCAGAAGGGTAGCTGTATTAGTCTAGTCCAGCAAAACAAACAAGGAGTCTGGTGGCACTTTTAAAGACTAAAAGATTTATTTCTTCCCACTCTGTAAGTTCTTCTATCTTCAAGGCATCTGATGAAGTGGGATTTTCTCCCCCTGAAGCTCATGTGATAAATAAATTTGTTAGTCTTTAAGTGCCACAGGACTCCTTGCTTCTTTTGCTCAACTAGACTAACATGGCTACGCCATTGGAACTTGGATATTTCTATAAACTTTTCTGATGTGCTAATGGGATTCCTCAACACAGAACCCTGTACTCAAAATGATCTCAACTGAATTTGATTCAGTAGTTAGCCTAGGGTTAAGTGTGGCCTCAATCCACCTCGACTTGTATACCCATGAGCAAATTTGAGCTTAAGACACACACCTGGGTTACACTTTCTGTATATTAACACAGGCATGCAGGTGACAGACTATTCCCATGCAAAACCCATTGTGCATGGTAGAATTTATCACCTAGACAGGTGTTAGTGCATACATGTTGTGTACACAAATGTATGTATTCAAACACACACAACCTGAAGCCATCTTTTAAAGCATAGGCCTGCTTTGTCTCCTATGTGTGCCATCAGTGCTGAAGCGGGGATTTGACTAGTAAATGAGTGCCTGCTTCACCAGTGGTGAATTTAAGCTGTTGTCTGTTCCAGCCCTTGGCTTCCCACTAAACTTTAAGCTCTACAGTGGGACTTTATGCCTGACATGCACAATCCTTCCGGAACATACACAACAGTGGTTGTCTGATAATCTGTGAAACCCTTCAATATACTGCATTGTGCAATGCCCCTCTCTAGTCCACAGGCCAGCACACAGGAGAGAATGGCAAGTTCTTGCCCTCATCCAACCACTCCTTATCCAATGCACTGAGGACTAGTGTCACTGTGGGCAAAAGAGTCCCCTTGTTTTTGTGCATCAGGAGTGTAAAGAATCAGTACTGGTGATGGGTGACTTGCCTGTCAAATGACTCAGCGGGGGATGTAAGGGAAGGATACATGCCCTCTTTCTTAGGGTTGAGAGAGACAAGAGCAAAGCCTCTGGGAGCTGCTCTCTGTTCTGTGCTCATCAGGAGAATGCTCTTGGGTTTGGTTATTTTTTAGTTCTGTGTTCTGCACAATAAATTGTACACGGAGGCAAGGGTGGGAAATAGATTTGACACATAACAACTGTATCATGCAGCTCTTGAAATTAATAATTCATCCTATCCCTTGCTATAGAAACTAAAACAAAGGCCATCAGACTCTCATTTTCTGTTACTGGTGCATTGTGTGCCTAGTACAAGCAAAACAAAAACAAAAAACAAAAACCTGTCTCCTATGCTGAATACTCAAGTCTTGAAATTGAAGCAAATGAACACTTTTCAGATGTGGGCATTGTTTCAGTTCTGCTTTATGCAGGGAAGAACGCAGTTTAGACCCAGCCCTTTCATGGTATGTTTCTGTTGTCATAGTCTGGAAACTATCAAGTGAAGCACTCTTGTTACTGTTATGTTATTAGGTTTTTCATATTCCTCCTAACATTTAATGCTTTCACTCAGTCATGTGTTTAGTCAGACTATTATTTTATCATCTTACCAATGGGAGCTAGACACTCAAAGAACACGTATAGACTATTCATTGCAAATGATTAAAGTGTTAAATTGATTAATTCTTCTATTTGAATTTATACTTGCAAATTAATGAAGTTTTAGCAAATCTACAATACAAATAAATAACTCCCCACAAAGCAGGCATTTGTTTATGGAGATCATTAATCCCTCATATCATTAAAGTCAAATATGAGACTGTGTTGTAAATCACACTGTAAGATAACACTTACCTTTCAAATGTCATGTGATATGACTTGCAACTCCTCAGTTTAGCTAGAGTTACATTCCAATCATTTTCCCATTTGTTATTCCCAAATTATATTGTTATGCAATATTTTAAGTTAACAGTTCTTACAGGGAAAAATGTTTTTTGTTTTGTTTTTTGCTTTACTTTTGTGGTTGCTGTTTCCCAAAAGGTATTTACTTAGGCAAAAAACCCAAAAGGATCTGGTCTTTTACATTAGTTTGAAGTATTATTTTAAGAGTGTTATGCAACTATTTTAAAAGACAGGAGACCTGAAATTCCACAGCTGTCTTCTGAGCATCTTTGCTCTCCCTAGCTCACTGCAGGTACATTCAGTCCAAAAACAGGAGGAACTGCAAAGTCTGCACAGTAAATCAGCAAATCTTTGCATCCTTTGCATTGCAATGATCAGGATCTCAGTGTCCAAGGCACAGAGGTACAAAATTCCAGTGCTTTGGCAGTAGGGCAAATTGCACTATTTGGAGTAATGTGGAACTTACAAACATTTTTTGCTACTTTTATAATGAGGCTGAGATATTAAAATCCCAGACCCACAAAATTTGTTAATATATAATTTTATTGTTTGAATTTGAATTGGCATTTATTTTCATCCCATTCTGTAAGTTACCTCTCTTCAAAGCATCTGACGAAGTGGGATTTTCTCCCACGAAAGCTCATGCAATAAATAAATCTGTGAGTCTTTAAGTGCCACAAGACTCCTTGCTTTTATTGTTTGAGTTTGTGCTTATGTGAGAAAGTGCTGAGTGATGCTGTAGAGAATGAGTGAAATATCTGTATTTTATGAATAGCGTGTGTGCCTCAGTTTATCTGTGTGATAGTGTTTTACCTGATTGCCAGAAGTTCAAGTCAAGGAGACTCTTGGGAAGAGATGGAAACAGACAATGAAAGAATGGTAAGGATAATACATGTGTTCCAGGCAAAGCTACACAGCTGTTTTACAAAGACTGAGCTTAGAGATCCAAAGACCGTACATTGTTAAAATGAGCCCATGAGAACAAGCGAGTTGTCTGAACCAGGCAGAAGCTGATTCTCTAGCAAAGACCCTACAACAGAAACACAGTCTGTCTTTCCTGGTTCAGACATATTGATAACTGAAGTGACTGCCACTTACCAAAGCATGGAAGGAAAGACTGAGGCGTAGGTAAACGGAAGTATGCATATAGACCTTTACTGTTTTCACTCTTCACTCTGTGTGCTGTGTGCCTTTGGCTGGATAAATAATGCTCTGTTTTGAAAAAGAAGCTGGTTGTGAGGAACTTTACTCGGCTCCCCAGGAGAAAGGGGCTTACTAGAGACAGATGCAGCTGAGCCTATTGTTGATGCGGTGTGTAAAAGAGGTGTCTTGCAAACCAGAGATTCACCATTAGTTCCACCTAGAGCAGGGGTCTGATGTGGCTCTTTGGCTGCCCCCTTGTGGCTCTGGGCTTCGGCCCCCTCCTGCCACCAGGAGACTCTGTGGGCAGCCCCCTGCCAGGCTTTAGGTTCCCCTGCCACTGGGAGGGGGGCTCTAAGGGCCCACTCCTGGTTCCAGGCTCCCTCCCCCTCCTCCAGGGAGCCCTGCTACAAGTGCCTTGGCCAGACTTCCAGCTCCCCCCACCAGGAGGCTACACCCATCGTGGCTCCTAAAACCAGAGCCATAACTAGTCATTTCAGCACCCCTTATAATGATCATTGCCTGGAGCAAGTGGCGCAGAATGCGCCCTTTGATAGACTGGGTCAATGGAGTCACTCCGGGTCACCTGGAGCAAAGCCCCGTTTGTTCCACCGTAGTTATGGCCCTACCTAAAACACTTGGTTATTGAAGGAATTTTTAAAAATGGCTCTTCTTGTCTTTCAGGTTGCCGACACCTGATGTAGAGAGAGTTGTAGTAAGGCAGACCAGTCTACCTAGGTGGTTTAGCTAGGAAGGACTGAGAGGAGCGTAAAGCACAACTTGCTCTGTAACCAGAAGCCACTCCCTTCTCATACAAGCCTCTCCTTAACACTCCTCTTCTGCAATGCTTACAAGAGGTAGACTCATAACTTTTATCAAATACATAAAAATGATTAACTGAACCGTCTGAAAGTACATAAAACTAAACCGAATAATTGAATAACCTTATTGGTATAGCTTGCTCTTGCTAATACCATCCTCTTTCCACTGTCACCTTCACTAACCACATCTTGCATACACTGCCAAGTGCATGATACAGTTTCCTGCTGGGTGTAGCTGAGTAGTTAGTGTTTCCTGGAATTGCCCCTTACAACAGTGGTTTTTAAACCTTTTTTTCTTAGGACCCAACTGAAAAAAATCATGTATGCCTGTGACCCAACAGTTATCTTCAAAGCATCTGAAAAAGTGGGATTTTCTCCCACAAAAGCTCATGCAATAAATAAATTTGTTCGTCTTTAGGTGCTACAGGACTCCTTGTTTGTTTTTCTATCTTTCAGGAATGCATTCCAGGCTTTTAGTGGCTACAGCAGGGGGTGTGATGACCCAGTGCCTGAGGGTCTGTGACCTAATATTGGGTTCCAACCCTAAATTTGAAAACCAATGCCTTACAATGTGAGTTCTCTCTAACTGATGTATAAAGTGGCTAAAAATAACAAACAGGATAACTCATTACTCAGAAGAACCTTTTTAGAGTATGGTAAAGAACTCTGCGTCAAATTCTGCAGTCGTTACCCAGAGCTTATTCTTCCTGTCCAAGGGAAAAATAAAAATCTACTGAAAATTTTAGTCTGAAATCTCATGCTGTCCTACTGTGTGGCAGGCAGTTAAATTCCTGCCAAATGATTGGCAAGGGCAGCTTCAAAAGGTCCAGTTATTGGTAAAATGAACAAGGAGTCGTGTGGCACTTTAAGACTAACAGATTTATTTTTCGCATGAGCTTTTGTGGGAGAAAATCCCACTTTGTCAGATGCTTCGAAGGTGGGTGAACTTATTGGTAAAATGGTTTCTGTGCACTTACTGGGTTAGGACAAAGGAAGAGGACAGGCACAATGGACACATCGAAGGACCTCTTGACATCATTGAACACTCAGTAGTCATGTCTTTGTTGGTACCCTGCCTTTGTTTAGCTGAAGTCATTCATGTCCGTTGCTCATTAAGTTAATTTGATGGCTGCCCCTCCCGGGCCATCAGTTAAGTATGTTAAGGGGAGCAGATGGCCCCTTCATCTCAACTAGATGGCCCCCTTAAACTAAACTAGATGGCTG
Organism: Podocnemis expansa; assembly: GCA_007922195.1. Lineage (NCBI taxonomy): Eukaryota > Metazoa > Chordata > Testudines > Podocnemididae > Podocnemis > Podocnemis expansa. The sequence goes on from ML682040.1 coordinate 2,739,142, forward strand.
TTGACACCCCATTGATCTTTTCAGGGCTGGGCGTAGGTGGGCACTGCCTAACTGCAAGATCTTTAAATTAGTGGAGGCATGAGTCATGCCCACCTGAGTTTCCCCCTTACCTGTAATTGTGGCCAATCATAGCCACTGGTGGGAAACACAGTTTAAAAGCTCAGGGTTTGGCGTGATCAGCAGGATGGTTCCTGACATCCTGCATGGCCTGATCACCCAGACGCTGACCTCCTCTGCTCACGAGTTCTTCCCCGAGCATACCACGATTGAAACTGCTGGCCGAGTAATGAGTCTCTCTTTCTCCTGCCTGTAATGCTGTTGCTGCTGCTGCTGCTGCTGGGATTGGTAAGAGCCTGCCCCTGCAGCTCTCTTTGAAATAAAGTTCTCCCACCTTTTGCTGCTGTTTTGACACTGCTCTCTCCCAGCTCTACAGGCTTATTTGTGTCTTTTACTTTCCCCTTTCCTTTTTTTTTACTTGCTGCTTCACTCTGTGCTGTTTAAAGGAGCTCCCATGTCTCTAATTTTTTGCCACCGCTCTGTGTCACTTGTTGTATCTCTTCCCCTCTAAATCGTTTGAACTTGTCTTAAAAGTATCATTGTGAGTTGCAATATTGTTGTTAGTTTAATTTGGTAAGCCTTAGAAGTGTTAAGCTAGATTGTAAAATTGTTCCCCTTGGTTTGTAATCCTTAGAGTTGTTTTGCTAAGTTGTTTTGTTCCCCCCTGTGATTCCCCTGAGCTAAATAAACTTTTCTTACCCAAATCTTCATGGTCCCCCCTTTATTTTCCGAACTCCCCCCCATGTGCCCCAATTTCCCCACTGCACCCAACTCCTTTTCCTGCATTTCCTCCTTTCCCTGCTGCCTTCCCGCTTCGCCTCCCCACCGGCTCCCCGCGGCTTCCCTTGGCCGCTGCTTTCCACTGCCGCCAGCTCCTCCTTCCCTCTCAGTTCTCCTTCTCCTGCGGCACCCCCTTGCAGCCGCTAGCTGCTGCCGCCGCCTCCTCCTTCCCGCTTTGCCTCCCCGCCAGCTCCCCGTGGCTTTCTGCGGCTTCCCTTGGCCGCTGCTTGCCACTGCCGCCAGCTCCTCCTTCCCCCCGCAGTTCTCCTTCTCCCGTGGCACCCCTCTTGCAGCCGCTTCCCGTGGCTGCTGGCTTCCCGCTCCCGCTCACTGCTGCTCCCCCCTTTCCGCCGGCTTCCCACGGCCCCAGCTCCCTTCCCTCCCCCCCTTTCTGGGGTTGCAGGGTGAGCTGCCGCAGCTGCTCACCCGCAGGGGGCTGCAGCCCCCTGGACCAGGTACCGAAATAGCAAGTTCACAGTGTGAACTTGCTATTTTGATTCCCGGTTTTTTCCTTATTTCAAATTAACATTTTGTTAATTCGAAATAAGTTGTTTCGAAATAAGGGTTATTTCGATATACGGTTGTTGCGGAACAACCATATCGAAATAACTGGCTGTGTGAGAACACAGCCAATGTGAACCATTGATAATTACTCTCTGGGAGCAGTTAGCCAACCAGTTTTTCACCCACCTTATAGTAGCTCCCTCTAGTTTGTACCTTCCTAGTTTAATAATGAGAATGTGATATGAGACCTCATCAAATGCCTTACTAACATCTTAGATATACCACATCTACCACTTCCCCTCTATCCACAATACTTTGTTACCATATCACAGAAAGCTATCAAGTTGGTTTGACATGATTTGGTTTTGACGAATACATGCTGACAAGCCCTAAGCACCTTATTCTTTTCTAGATGTTTGTAAATTGACTCCTTAATTATCTGTTCCATTATTTTTCCTGGTACAGAGGTTAAACTGACTGGTCTATAATTCCTTGGATTGCTTTTATTTCCTTTTTTGTAGATGGGCACAATATTTGCCCTTTTCCAGTCCTCTGGGACCTCACCCATCTTCCATGAGTTTTCAAAGAATATAGCTAGTGGCTCAGATATCTCCTGAGTCAGCTTCTTAAGTACTCTAGGGTGCATATCATCAGGCTCCAGAGACTTGAAGACATCTAACTTGTCCAAGTAATTTTTACTTTTCTTTTTCCCTATTTTACCTTCTGACCCTATCTCATTTCTATTGCCCTCCTCGGCATCAGACATCCAATCTCCACCAACCTTTTCAGTGAAGATTGGAACAAAGAAATTATTTAGTTCCTCTGCCATTTCCACGTTTTCATTTATTGTTTTACCCTTAGTTGAGTAAGGGTCCTACACTTTCCTTGGTTTTCCCCTTGTGTGGGATGTATTTGAAGAATGTCTTTGTCACCCTTTAGCTAGTTTGAACTCTGTGCCTTGGCCTTTTAGATTTCTCCTCTACATAACTGTGTTATTTGTTTATAGTCCTCCTTTGTAATTTGACCTAGTTTCCTCTTTTTGTTGGACTCTCTATTTTCAAATTATTGAAGGTCTCCTTGTTAAGTCAAGGTGGTGTCTTGCCATATTTCTTATCCTTCCTTTTCAGTGGAATGGTTAAGCTCTTGTGCTCTTAATAATGTCTATTTGAAAATCTGCCAGCTGTTTCTAGTAGTTTTTCCTCTAAACATTCTTCCCATGGTATTCTTCCCATCAACTCCCCGTGTGTGCTAAAGTCTGCCTTCCTAAAATCCATTGTTTTTGCTTTGGTATTCTCTCTCCTAACATTTCTAAGAATCATGAACTCTATCATTTCATGATCACTTCTACCTAAGTTACCATCCACTTTCAAATTCTTGACCACTTACTCTTTGTCAACACCAAATCTAGAATAGCCTCTCTGCTAGTAGCTTTCTCCACTTTTTGAAATGAAAAATGGTCTTCAATGCATTCCAAGAATTTATTGGATAATCTGTGCCTTGCTGTGTTATTTTCCCAACAGATGACTGGGTAGCTGGTCCCCTATCAGCACCAAGTCCTGTGCCTTGGATGATTTTGTTAATTGCTGAGAAAAGCCTCATTGACCTCTTCTTCCTGGTTGGGTTGTTTACAGTAGACCTCTACTATGAGATCACCCATGTTTCTCACTCCTTTAATTTTTACCCAGAGACTTACAACCTGTCTGTCTTCTATTTCCACAACCCTTGTGACCTCAGATTTGAAGTAATATTGAGGAAGAGAGAGCTGTCAAGGGTTCCATAAGCTTTATATACCATCACCAAAATCCTAAATTGAATCTCTTGGCTGATCATTGATTATGGATGTTTTCTTTTGTTGGTCTCCATCACTTTGTCTGGATGGTGGACTATTATTTTGCAGAAATGCTGGTTGCAGAGGTTGCTGATCATTCTTTAGTTAAAGATGATAAAATAATGAGGTCTATTGTGCTGTGATTCTTAAGGGCTGGTAAAAATGTGCTTGTTAATATAAAAATTTTCTATTTGTCTCTTGTTGTCTAACAATCTCTTTTTGGAATGTGAGGTTCTACCGTGTGACCTGTCAGAGACATTGTCCAGTAGGCTGTTTTTTAAATTAGTTGGTATGGAGGGATTAGCTATATGCTGATCATTTTAATAGATTCCCACCTTAAAAAACTGTACATGGGGGTGGAGCTAAACAAGTGAAAAGCAAGTAGAAGGAATATTGTTAATATAAAGAACAGTCATAAATGATCTAAATCCAGATAGCATCACACCCACATCTTTGCCAAAGTGAGGGTTTTATCAGAGCTGAGTAGAGAAGTGCTTCTTATATCTTGCTTACAATACTCCTGCTAATAAATTCCAAAATAATGTTCGGGGGTTTTTTTTGCAACAGTATTATATTCATTGTTAATTCATATTTAGTTTGTGATCCCTTTTAATCATTTCTGTAGGACTCCTTCCTAGGCAGTCACTTCCCATTTGGTATTTGTGCAATTGATTATACCTTCCAAGCTGTAGTACTTTGAATGAGATATTATTGAATTTCCTTCTATTTAATTCAGACCATTTCTCTTGTTTGTCAAGATTATTAGAAATTCTAATCCTGTCTTGCAAAGTGCTTGGGTCTGGGGTTGTTTATGCCATTAAGTGAGTTCTTTCTTTTCTTCCTGGCCTTTCCTCATTAGTTCCTATCAGTAACAACTGAAAGTTTTTCCCTGTTCTGTTCACCATCTTTGAAGCATCTGACACTGGCCACTGTTGGAATTCAGAATCTGGTAACATGGACCATTCGTCTGACGTGAGATAGTCATTCTTATGTTCTTATGACCTGGACAATTTAACAAGCGATCACTTTTCAGGCACCTAATTTAACTGGTATTATTTTTGTTTCTGATTTACATGGCACACACTGGTCTGCCCACCCAGCTCCCCTAATCCTGTAGTCCCCCTTCTGTCTACTAATTTAACTCTCCTCTGCAGAATCGCTCATGCCTATGGTTATCACACCTGGGTTCTGTGGTAGCACACTTACATATTTCCAGTCAACTGGCATCAGAATAATCTTTTCCAAATCCAGTACCAGCAGTAGCTGAGGCAAAGAAATTCAACAGAAACTGAATTTTTGTGTCACCGTTGCAAATCCTGAAAAGAGACACATTTAGAATATTTCAATTTTTTGAGTAATTTTTCAAAATGTTGTTCTACACATATCCTTTTACTAATCAGCTGAGTCATCCAATTCACCACTGACAGAAGAAAATTATATATAACGACTTTGATGGCTGATCTCTCAGTTTACAGACACAACCCATATTGTCTCAGCCAGGGGTCGGTCACCCAAAAGAGCAGAAGACCCATTCCCCCCGCTTTCCCACCACAACCACATGAGCCCGAGCCGGCCCAGCAGCTGTGCCGTGGCCCCTAGCACTGGCAGGGAGGGGTGTACGGGTGTTGTGCACTCCCTCTGTCCCTCCCTCCACTGGCAGTGTGGAGCAGTACTGCCCTGCCTACCCCTAGCCAGCCACCACTCCCAAGAGCAGCCGGCAGAGAGTTGCAGCTTGCGGAGACGGGGCCCTGGAATGGCCCCTCTGCAGAGTTCAGGCCGCTTCAACCGTGCCACCCCAGGGCTGAACAGGCCCAATTCAGGGCCAGGAGGTGAGGCGGCCCCTGTTCAGGCCTGGAGTGGCCGGGTCGAAGTGGTCTGAACTCCATGGAGTGGGCCATTCAAGGGCCCCACCTCCACAAGCAGCAGCTCTCCACCGGCCACTCTTGGGAATGACAGCTGGCTAGCGCTAGGCGGGATGGAGGGAGAGCACGCCGCCTGTACATCCCCCACCAGCATGAGGGGCTGCTGCATGACCGCTGGGCCGCTTCCAGCTCATGCGGTTGTGGTGGGAGGGTGGAGGAAGTAGCTCCCAGCCAAGAGTCTCCAGAGCACACCGGGATCCCTGGAGGAGATTGCCAGGGGACACTCAGGGAGCCACAGGTAGCTTACTGAGCCTGTGTTGCTGATCCCTAGTCTAAGCAAAAGGAATATCTCTTAACTAGATGCATAACCTCTTATTAGAACCAGCTGCCAGAGAGGAACAAAGATCTACATGGTTTTAATATGAGTTACACATACAAAGATTAAGATTTCTTGTACATCCATACTTGAAATTGCTTTAAAATAAGAAGTATATGCCATGGGAATTGAGAGGTATTATAAGGTTGGAATGCAGCCTTTAAATGCTTACATTAAATATAATTTTCCTGTAGGCATTTTTATACAATCTATTTGGTTGTGCTCACTGACTGTAAAATTTGGCAGCCATGTCCTAGTTTCCCATGTTATGCTACTTGGACTAAAATTCAAGACGTTCCCTGTTACAGGTTGAACACTGCTCCCCTTATTCACATGAGTTGTTCCACTGATTCTACTTGACTGAAGGAGATACATATCGCAAAGATAGCTGTGCTTGATCTTTTTCATTAAAAAAATGGATCTGGACTGGCAAATTTCTTTTAATGTTTAGCCCTGAATGGTCTCTTTTGGAGCTAAATATGTCCCTTCTTCAATAAGCCCACAGAAGCAACTAAAATGAGGTTGTTTCACTATGCAGGAAGAGGGACAAGGTTTGTAAAGCTGAATTTCTAGCTTCTATGCCACAGCACTGTGAGGACTCCCTGCATTTCCCAGTGCAGTGGGATCCTGGGGAGGGACTGCCATCTGCTTTCAACTTGGAGCCACTGAGCATTGTCTCCTAACAAATGGGGTTGCACATGTGGGAGGGGCTACTTAATTTCTGGGCTGCAGCGGCATGCTTGGCATGGTTCCTCTCCTATTCTATGGCCTCCAGGGCATCTAGCTATTTGGACTTTAGTGCTGGAGACAGGAGTTAGCCCCTGAAGATTGTGACCAACCCTTCCTCAATGACTTACTCAAGATCCTACAGGAGAAATAAAGGAGAAGTCACCACCAACCCAGTCCTACTCCCACTGAAACAAACAGCAAAACTCATATTGACTTCAATAGGCACAGGAACAAGTCCTGCAATATTGACTTCATTGGGAGTTTTAACTCTAAGACTGGGCCCAGGATGACTAATGGGACATGGAATGGGGCCATTTTAGCAGAAATTAATTGTGTGGAGATGTATGGAGTTTTACGGGGATTGAATATATTAATGTTGATAATTATGAAAATGTATTTTATATAATAGTAAAAAAAGACTGGCTCCCTCAGACAGTTGCCCTATCTATCCTCTTGCTGCTCAAATTCGTGAGTCAATTTGACCTACTTTCCTTCAATTGTAATTCCATCAAGATTACTTTTTTCCTAGAGCACTGTTGTATGGGCCACCATACGACATACTATCAATTAGTGTAAGTACTTATTAAATTCATATCCAACTGAGTCCCAGATTCAAATTTAACATGCAAATGTAAACACTAAATAAAGGAATTATGTTTTCATGTTGTTCGGGAAAGTGTATATATTTAATTAATATGCAAATATCAAAGGGGGTCTAAAAGCTGACTCTTGGAAAGGGTTGATAAGGAAGTTATAGAATAAACTGTTCATTTCAGTTTGTTCTTCTTTAAATAAAAAAATGTAGTAAGACTCAGTACAGTAAAATGCTCTGTCTTAAACATTTGACAAGAACTATTCAATGCAACTTCATCGTTTCTAAAGGCATATTCAATGATGCTCATTTGTCATTTTAAGCAGTCAGTGAAATATAAGCTTCATATCTTTAATGTTTTAAGAGTATTCCATTTCTGGCAATTGCCGCATTGTGCAAGTGGATAACTCCTTTGACGTACTGTGTCAGTTAAACAGTTATTACCAGCATAAAGTCAAGCAGGACAAGATGGCATCAGTGAGACTTTAGAAAATAGGATAGAAAACAAAACAACACATATAAAGACTGATTCTCATTTACATTTATTCACTGCCTGGTGGGAACTACATCTGAATCCATTTTAAGACCTTTTTACATTCCCAGAGCAGAGAGTAGATTAGAATCAGACCATCTGAGTTTTTTGGTGGGGTATCTCCTTCATATCCTATTTCACCCTCTGAACAAACGGACTTCATGCTGTCCATGGAGGAAGCTCTCAGAGACCATAAACACCAGGCAGGTGGTGCTTGACAACAGGGGCAATGCTGCCCCGGAAAAAGACCTGGGGTCCGCCCCCTCCAGGCTGATCCAGGGCCCAAGCCTGATCCAGTCCCAGGGCCCTGAGAAGGTCCCAGATCGGGCTCCTGTCACCACTAGCCAGCAGCCTGGCCCCAGATCCCCAGCTGGGGCCTGGGCCAGGGACGGTTGGCACTTCCACAGGCAGCCCAGCTCTGGATTCCCAGATGGGGACAGGGACAGGTAAAGCAACTGCCACCATGGGCAGCCTGGCCTTGGATCCCCAGCTTGGGCCAGGGCCGGGATGGGCTTCTGCCACTCGGGGCACTGGCTCTGGGATGCAGGGCATGTGCCCCCTGTGCCCAGTGCCAGTGACACCACTGCTTGACAACACAATATGTTGGAAGAGACTGGACAAACAAAGGACTGAGAGTCAGAGATTCCTGAACTTTCGGTGTAGCTTGGCTGTTGATGTGGTTGTTGCACTATAGCCTGAAGCAAGTCATATAACCTTTCTGTGACTTTATTTACTACACTTTGGAACTCGGATAATCATTACCTGCCCCACAGGGAGGCTTTGAGTATTAATTAATTAAGGCTTGAGCAGCACTCTGAAAATATAAATGCACTGTAAGTGCTGAGGATAAAGGACCCACAGGAATATAGAAGACGCCTCTATGGGCACATAATACAATGACAAATTACAATAAAAGGTGTTATGTTTTAGTGTAACACAGAATTACAGAGGTTGATGATAATGGAAGAGTCTCACATTATGTAGTCTCTCTCCCTGACAATCAATCAATAGGGCTGGAAGGGACCTTGTGAGATCATCAAGTCCAACCCCCTGGGAATTGAACCCAGGACCTTCTACATGTCAAGCAGAGGTGCTAGCCACTATGCTATTTGCAGGGTCCATGTAAGATTGTTCTTTATTGCAGATATAAGTATACTGACATTTACCAGTATTTTTACCCCGTGTTATTTTAAATGGCTCAAGTGAGGTGACTGGATTGTAAAACCGTGGATTGTAACTTCAGTATTGCACTCAGTGGATGTTGGTGCCTCTGATTCAGTAATTTAGCTCTGTGCTTGGCTATACTGAGAGCTTGTCTATACTCACATTCTGCAGGCAAAATTTTTGTCACTCAGTAGTGTAAAAAACATTCTGCTGACCAACATAAATTTTGCCAGAATAAACATGAGTGCAGACTGTGCTATGTTGGTGGGAGAGCTCTCCTACAGACATAGCAACCACCACTTGTTTAGCTGGCTTTATAATTATTTATGATGTGTCTTTTCATGACCCTGAATGACAAAAGTTTTGCTGGCTAAAGCATGAGAGTAGACAAACTCTGAGACAGCCAGGAAAATCCATCCAGATTAACTAAAAGATAGTAATTTGCAGTGAGTTAGTTAAACTGCATTAAGCCCCTTTGCTAACACCTTCATTCAGAGCTAAATAGCCTTAATCCGGTTTAGTTTAATACACTTCCAAAGGGAATTGAGATAAACCAAATTAAGGTCATGTTAATTCTAAAAATCAGTACGCACACAGAGACTTAATGAGGTTTAACTACTTTCACTGTAAAATTTAATTTGGGTTAATTTTCCAAAGCACCTCTGTGTAGACAACCCTCAGGGTAGCTGAGAGTGGTGTTTAGCCTTTTGTTTCAGTACCTGTTGTTGCTCCCAGTCTCCTCTATCCATTTAGACAATCTGACCACTGTCAGTGTTAGAGCAGGGGTCTCAAACTCAAATCACCATGAGGGCTAATACGTTAGCCCAAAGGCTGTACCACTGAAACCTTTTCATGCAACAATATTGCAAATATCAGTGACAATAGTGTCGTTGCAGGCTGCAGGAAACTGCTTTAGGGACCACAAGCGGTCCATGGGCTGCGTGTTTGTGACCCCTACGTTAGAGCTTCTACTAATCAACTCTTACCATCTGGGATAATCTTTCCACTTTGTTGCCTTTCCATTTGTTTTCAAAATTCACTGAAACATGCATCTTTACTCTCTTGCCTAAGACTGATGAACTGCCTCAGTGCATACTAAGGAACATATACAGTAGATTAGGGTGCACCAGTAGGATCCACATGGGGGAATTAGAGCTACACCAGCACGTTTCACTGTATGAATCATCCCTTCATAGGACAGACGGCAGAGTCACATAAACAAGCCCTAAGGCTTGTTCCACATGCTGATTTTGTACTAGTAAAATTATTTTGGTTACAGGTGTGATTTTATTTTACTGAAATACTGTACAACCTGTATTGTGGCTCAGTTGCATCAGTTGTGATGTCGGTAGGCTAGATACCAGCTTTTGCCCAGGCTGCAGACATTAGCTGAGAATTGACACACTCATAGCCCAAGACCCTGTATGTTAGTTTTGCTCAAAACAGGTATTGGACTCATCCCTATATGCTGCTGTATGCACATCTCACTTAGGCTATGTCCACACGCAGGGCCTTGTTTTGAAATAAGTTATTTTGAAATGACTCATTTCAAAATAAAGCCCTGATTTTGAAACAAGTTAATTCAGAATAACTAAAAATCCATTCAAAATAAGGGAAAAGCGCCAATCAAAATAGCATGTGCAAACACAGGACTTGCTATTTTGATTTAGGAGAGGGGCATGATGGGTGGTGTGGCAACATGGCCCCCCAGCGGTGCCATGTTCCCAACCAATCCCCTGCCACTGGCTTTTCCTCTTCCAGGCGGCCAGGGGCTGGGCAAGCAGGGCGCCCAGCTGCAGCAGCCAGCCAAGGTGCCTGCTGCCCCCCCTGTGCTGGGCAAGGGGGAGTGGCGGGTTTTCCCCGCTGCTTCCCCTTGCCAGGGGCAGAGGGTTTGGCGGGCGCTCCAGCTGGCTTCGCCCACTGCTTCCCCTCGCTGGGGGCAGGGGGGGCGAAGGGGCTGAAGCACCCGACCCCCCCCCCAGCAAGGGGAAGCGGTGGGGGAAGCCAACTGGTACACCCACTGCCCCCTCTACCCCCAGCAAGGGGACGTGGCAGGGGAAGCCGGCTGGGGCACCCACCGCCCCCCTGCACTCCACTCAGCACCCTGGCCAGGATGCTGATCCCTGGCCAGGGTGCTGAGGGGCAGGGATGGGACCTTCCTCCCAGGGTGCTATACACCCTGAGAGGAAGGTCAACATTATTTCGAAACACTGGTTGGTTTGAAATAACATGTCCAAACGGCGTTATTTCGAAACAACCGGTTTTGAAATAACCGTCGTTTTGAAACGGAAGTGGTTTAAGCCGTTTCGAAATGATGGCTCTTGTTTCGAAACAAAGGGCTCCGTCGTTTCAAAACAAGAAAACGTCATGTGGACATACAGTTTTTTATTTTGAAACAACCAGTGTTGTTTTGAAATAAAAGACTCGTGTGGACATACTTTTATAGTATCTAGAATCTAGTTCCTGTGTTATAAGGTTATATTTAAGTGTTTGCTCTGAAATGGTAAACCCCACAGTCAGGAGAAAAACTGTACCAAGTGAAATACTAGTTCTCCACAGGAGGTGTTATCTCCCACCCAGCAAAAGAAGGCCAGCCCTATACAAAACAGACAAAAAGATTTTGGAACATCAAAGAGCAAAAACCTTTACTGATTGCTCCCCTTCTAGCCATAAAGAGATGTGCATGTGAACTCATCCCATAGTCTTGAATTCCTGGAGAAGAGAACACAAATCCCTGATAGAAAGAAATTGTATCTTTTGGCTCTTTGAACTCAGAAGAGCCAGAGATTTTGAACTGAAGTTGGAGATCTCAAGCAGCTGCCTCCTAAGGTTGTCCTGAAAGATATTTTGACTTGAAAGACACTCTACAACTTTTTCACTCAGGATTTAGCTGGTGACTCATGCGTGTATATGTTTGCTTGCTTTAACCTGTAAATAACACATTTCCTTTTCCTGGTTAATAAACCTTTAGATAACTTATTACAGGATTGACTATGGATACTGTCTTTGGTGTAAGTATTAGGGTACTGTACCAATTGATCTGGGAGTAAGTGATTGGTCTGTTGGGACTGGAAACTACCTGTTTACAATGTGATTTGTTGTGTGTCACTGAGTCCAGTCTGTGTGGGTGGTAAGGTACACTGGAAAGTTTAACAGGCAAGGAGTCCTGTGGCACTTAAAGACTAACAAGTTTATTTATCACATGAGCTTTCGTGGGAGAAAATCCCACTTCATCAGACTGATGAAGTGAGATTTTCTCCCACATAAGGTCATGCGATAAATCTGTTAGTCTTTAAGTGCCATAGGACTCCTTGCTTATTTTGCTAAACTAGACTAATATGGCTACGCCTTTGGAATTTGGAAAGTCCAAGAGGACTGTCTGTGACTCCAAGGCAAGACTGGTACAGTGATCCAGGAGTTCACCTTTGTAGAATACACCACCAGTTTGGAGTGTAAATACATTTGTTAGTCTTTAAGTGCCACAGGACTCCTTGTTTGTTGCCCTGTTTTTGATAGTCTGTGGTCAAATGGGGGACTCACGGGTGTGAGCAACTCCAGATACTGTGACACTGGTTTGTAAGCCTATATATAGCTTATGCCCCTTTCATAAAACATTAGTCCCCAAACTTCCCCATGCCCTTTTTATCCCCATTTGCACCCCACCTCACCCTCACTCAGTGGGAAGCTAGGGCCTGCGGCCACAGTCAGAACATCAAGACCATAGCTGGGCGCTACAACCAGGGGCTGAGAAGGAGTCAAGTACTGAGGCCTTGCACTGTGACCTGGGGTCAAAACTAAGCCCCCAGGTATCATGTACTTGCCACTATCAGGGGCCAAGGCCAAGATAGGAGTTGAGGCTAGAGACCACAGCCAGGCCTGGAGCAGAGCTCAGGGCAGACTGGGACTGGGTGACACTTTCTCTCTGTCCCTGTGGGTGCTGCCCCCCCCCCCAGTTTTAAGACCTCTGCTCAATAGGAATAAGCTACACAGATATAGATGTAACTGTATCAACACTCGGGGTGGTGGTGGAACTGTTATAGTTACACAGCTATAATTAAATGATATGACTTTTGTGTGTGGGCAGGGTTATCCTCTTCTGAAATGATTTTATTTAACTTTGTAATTGGCATGTTTGTAGGCAAGCCCGAGCTGAAGGTGTATCATATTCTGCTTAGCACTATTTGCTTTTGCTGGAAGTCATGAAAGGAACAGGAGACTCTACAACAAGACGGCCAAAGTTACAATTCTTTTCAAAGGAACAGTCTCAGTCCTTGCCTTTGACATACTTTTTTCCACACATACTATCTCTAGCACAGGTAGTAATTCACTGTGATGTCACATAAATATAGAAATCTATTGCTGTGGGTGGAGGCCTTTCTACCAGAATGCTATCATGTAAATGTTACTAATGTACTGATTCACAGCATGACTAACTTTTTACTCCTGTGCTAACACCTTTTGGTGCTGCAATTCTAGAAGTCAGGATGTTCAGCCAAGTACTGTATTCTTATGTAGTCAGTGACCCCTGTTGACGGACTGATTGCAGTGACTAAAAACTGCCTTCCTGATCAACTTCGTGGTACTATGGAGCGTCCACAACCAAAACAAAGAAATGCAAATGCATAGACTTTCCCCCTTGAACTGTTGCTTTCACCTTCACTTATTTGCAGCCTACTTCCTAAACTATGCGACAATTGCACTTATGCTGGAGACCAATTCTCCACAAGTCATGTGAGGTTTATTTGACACTCAAGGCTTCTCAAAACACTTTAAAAGGTCCATTTCATTCCATTATGAGAATGTTAAGGGAATTCAGCTTTGAGTAAGGGAATTTTCATTTAAGAAAGTGTCTTTTCAGTTTTGTAGTTCGTTCTTGTGATATCCCATTCAAGGAGTATTTGGGTATAATGAGAAAAATGGAACTCTGACCAGTTATAAACTAAAGAAGAATATAGCTTAGTGGTAACAATGAAGAGAAATGTGAAACTTTCAATTCGAGACAGTCAAATCCTCTTAGATGGGACATCTTGGTGGACTTCCTATCATTCTCATTAAGCTGCTGCCCAGAATGGGGGAAGGGGGAGGAGAAGCATTTTTTTAAAAAGCTTGTATAGATGATAATGGCAATAAGATATTATAGTGAGTTAAAACAGACTACAAGCATCATTAACTCAGTAACAGCTACTGCAATCTATTACAGATGGTTGAAATTTATTCTTAAATGTGGTGTTGATTAGTTAGTTAGTTAGCCTGATATCCTGCAGTGTGTGATAAACGACTGAAAAGAAAGAATCTACTAGGGTGCTTCAGTAATGCAAATTATTAATAAAAGACAGGGCTATTAACAGGGGAGTTTGCGAGGTAGTTTGTTGGGGAGTTTGAAGGCAGAAAGATAGACTTATGGCAGAGATGGAGGTAGCAGCAGAAATCGCTCCAACAAGGGAAGAGACAATGAAGATGAGAGGATGTGGAAGCTGTGGGATGTACATTATCTTGGAGGGTATAACCCCAAAGAATTTTGTTTGTATGAAGTGCCGCCTCATAGAGCTGTTGGAGGAGAAAATCCGAGGGTTGGAGATGCAGGTGGCAACTATGGTTGAGTTTAGAAGGGGGTTTGAACAGTTGATGGAGCAGAGGACTGGAGAGGCTGGAGACAAAAACTCAGACCTGCAGATGGAAACAGGAGCAACCACTTCCAAGGGGAGACTGCTATGTGAGGAAAGTGAGCAGTGGAAATACGTGACTGTGAGAAGGCGGCAGAGAAAAAGACCAGCTAGTGAAGGTGAAATAGAACTCAGTAACAGGTTTCCTGAATTAGCAAATGAAGGAGACCAGCAGAGGAACACTGAAGGTGGGAGTGTGAGGAAGAAGAGGAGAGCAGTTAGTCCCATTCAAAGGGGAGCTGAGCCTCTGGAGATAAATAAGAGCCAAGGGAGCATTCAGGAGCGGATGCAGAGGATTGCAAACAGCAACTGTAGACATCATGACTCCCGGACCAAGAGAACTGGGGACAGATTGGAGAAGCACACTGTTTCCAGGGAAAGGCAAGTGTATGTGATTGGGGATTCTCTGCTGAGGAGGGCAGACAGGCCTGTAACTAGAAGTGACCCTGAGGACAGGAGGGTGTGCTGCTTGCCTGGAGCTAAGATACATGATGTGGATCTGAGGCTGAAGAGGTTCCTAATGGGAGCAGGAAAGAATCCTCTGATTATCCTTCATGTGGGTACGAATGATATAGCTAGATTCTCATTGGAACGTATCAAAGGAGACTATGCCAGGATGGGGAGGACTCTCAAGGAGCTGGAGGCTCAGGTAATCTTTAGAGGGATTCTGCCTGTCCCTAGAGGAGGACAACACAGCTGTGAGAAGATTCTGGCAGTTAACAGATGGCTTAGGCAATGCTGTTACAAGGACGGCTTTCGGATGTATGGGCACTGGGAGGCATTCATGGACAGAAGATTATTTGCTAAGGATGGACTTCACCTTAGTAGGGAGGGTAACAGACTTCTGGGAGGGAGGCTAGCTCAACTGATTAACAGAGCTTTAAACTAAGGACTGTGGGGAAATGGTTGGGAGATGCTCAGACAATCTCTGCGCCTGATACTAGCATTGAGGGGCAGGAAACTGAATTCAGAAAAGACAGCAGAGATGCTAGAAAGGAGAGAAGCACAAATGCAGGTCTGAGGGGTGATGTTGGCAGTAGTAATAAAAGGCCGTGTCGGGTACAGAATGTGAGCACAGCCGAACAGCAAAAGCTAAAATGTTTATATACCAATGCGAGAAGCCTAGGTAATAAAATGGAGGAACTGGAACTACTAGTAGAGGAATTGAAACCGGATATTATAGGGATAACAGAAACATGGTGGAATAGTAGTCACAACTGGTGTATGGGCATTAAAGGCTTTGTGCTCTTTAGGAAAGACAGATGTAATGGCAAAGGTGGTGGTATGGCATTGTATATCAATGATGCAATAGATTGCAAAGAAATTCAGAGTGATGAGATTAGCCTGACAGAGTCTATCTGGGCCAAAATCACATTGGAGAAGAAAGCTACTAGAGTTTCTCCTGGATTAGTGCTGGGGTGTGTTACAGACGGCCCGGATCTGATTTGGACATGGATAGAGAACCCTTTAAAGCCTTTAAGGAAGTAAACACTACTGGGAACTGTGTCATTATGGGAGATTTTAACTTCCTAGATATAGACTGGAGGATTTGCCCTAGCAGCAATAAAAGGGCCCAGATTTTCTTGGAGGTGATAGCAGATGAATTTCTCCATCAAGCGGTTTCCAAACCAATGAGTGGAGATGCGATCTTAGATTTGGTATCAGTCAGTAGTGAGGACCTCATAGAGGAATTAGTTGTAGGGGACAACCTAGGCTCTAGTGATCATGAGCTAATCCAATTTAAACTGAATGGAAGGGTAAACAAAAATAAATCTGTGACCAGAGTCTTTGACTTCAAAAGGGTTAACTTCAAAAAATTAAGGGAATTAGCTAAGGAAGAGGACTGGACCAAAGAATTCATGGATATGAACATTGAGGATGCTTGGAACTGCTTCAAGACAAAGCTGCAGAAACTATCTGAAGCCTGCATTCCAAAGAAGAGGAAAAAATTTTCAGGCATGGGTTCTAAACCAAGCTGGATGAATGTACATCTTAAACAGGTGATTAGAAGGAAACACAAGGCCTATAAGGAGTGGAAGCTGGGAGGGATAGGAAAGGAGGACTACCTTTTAGAGGTCAGAGCATGTAGGGATCAAGTGAGGAAGGCCAAAAGCCAAGGAGAGTTGGACCTCGCAAAGGGAATCAAAACCAATAGTAAAAGGTTCTTCAGCCATATAAATAGAAAACACAGAAGGAGGAGGTTGGACCACTATACACTGAAGATGGGGTAGAGATCAAGGATAATCTAGGCATGGCTGAATATCTAAATAAGTACTTTGCCTCGTCTTTAATGAGGGTGATGGTGAGATTGGGGACAGAGATGGGGCAGCTAATGGGAATGTAGAAGTGGAAATTACCATATCTGAGGTGGAAGCCAAGCTTCAGCAGCTTAATGGAACTAAATCAGGGGGTCCAGATAATCTTCATCCAAGAATTCTGAAGGAACTGGCACATGAAATTGCCAGCCCTTTACCAAGGATTTAAAAAGTATAGGTGAACACAGGGGTTGTACCTTATGACTGGAGAATTGCTAATGTAGTCCCTATTTTTAAGAAAGGGAGTAACAGTGATCCAGGTAACTACAGGCCTGTCAGTTTGATTTCAGCAGTATGCAAGGTCTTGGAGAAAATTTTGAAAGAGAAAGTACTTAAGGATATTGAGGAAAATGGTAACTGGGATAAAATACAACATGGCTTTACAAAAGGTAGATCATGCCTGACCAACCTGATCTCCTTTTTTGAGAAGATAACAGATTTTTTGGAGAAAGGGAATGCGGTGGGCCTAATTTACTTAGATTTCAGCAAGGCATTTGATACAGTTCCACACAGGAAATTATTAGTTAAATTGGGGAAGATGGGGATTAATATGAAGATAGAAAGATGGATAAAGAACTGGTTACAGGGGAGACTACAGAGGGTCATAGTGGTAGGTGAACTGTCTAGCTGGAAGGAGGTTACTAGTGGAGTTCCCCAAGGGTCAGTCCTGGGACCCATCTTATTCAACCTTTCCGTTACTGACCTTGGCACAAAAAGTGGGAATGTGCTAGTTAAGTTTGCAGGTGACACCAAGCTGGGAGGCATTGCCAATACAGAGGAGGATCAGGATAGCATACAGAATGATTTGGATGACCTTGTAAAGTGGAGCATTAGAAATAGGATGAAATTCAACAATGGGAAGTGCAAGGTCATGCATTTAGGGACAAATAACAGGAATTTTTCTTATAAGTTGGGAATGCATCAGCTGGAAGTGACGGGGAGGAGAAGGACCTGGGCATACCGGTTGATCATAGAGTGACAATGAGTAGCCAATGCGATGTGGCAGTGAAAAAAGCTAATGCGGTCCTGGGATGCATCAGAAGGGGTATTTCCAGAAAAGATAGGGAGGTGTTAGTACCATTATACAAGGCACTGGTGTGACCTCGCTTGGAGTATTGTGTACAGTTCTGGTCACCCATGTTTAAGAAAGATGAAGTCAAACTGGAACAGGTGCAAAGAAGGGCTACAAGGATGATTCGTGGAATGGAAAATCTTTCCTATGAGAGATGACTTAAAGAGCTTGGTTTGTTTAGTCTGAGCAAAAGAAGGCTGAGAGGAGATATGATTGCTCTTTATAAATACATTAAAGGGATCAATACAAGGGAGGGAGAGGAATTATTTGAATACAGCACCAATGGCTATGTTCACACAGGGTATGCTTGTTTCAAAACAAGACGTTTCGAAACAAGCTGTTTCGAAATAACATATTATTTCGAAACAACTTATTTTGAGGACAAAAAACTTTATAAGGCAGCGAAATAGCATGTCCACAGTGTGGACATGCTATTCCGCCTGGGGAGGGGATTGCAGGCACTGGCGGGGCAAAGCGCGGCTGGGCGCTTTACCCCGCCGGTGCCTGCAGGGGCTGCAGGCACCCACCAGGAGAGGGTGGCGGGGCACCTCACCCCGGGGGCTTTAAAGACCCCCCCGCCCCCAAACCTGGGGGCGCGGCCCCAGCGCGCAGCTGGAGACCGCTGCTGCCGGGGCCAGAGTGAGCGCCAGCGTGGAATCCCTGCGCTGACGCTCTTGCCGGGGGCGTGTCCGGGGGGGTGCCCTGGAGCCCCGCCCCCGGCAGGAGCGTCGGCGCGGGGATTCCGCCCCGGTGCTCACTCTGGCCCTGGCAGCAGCGGTCTCCAGCCGCGTGCGGGGGCTGCGCCCCCAGGTTTGGGGGCGCAGGGGGCTTTAAAGCCCCCAGGGTGAGGTGCCCCGCTGCCCTCTCCTGGTGGGTGCTTGCAGGGGGCTGCAGGCACCCTCCAGGTGAGGCGCGGGGCTGCGCCTCACTCCGCTGGTGCCTGCAGTCCCCTGCAGGCACCAGTGGCGTGCGGTGCAGCCCCCCCCCGCCCCAGCGGACACACCTCAGCACCCTGGCCAGGGTGCTGAGGGGGGGCTGCCCGTCTTCCCAGGGTGCTTAGCACCCTGGGAGGAAGGTGACATGTTGTTTTGGAACACTTTGTTCCAAAACAACATGTCCAAACAGGGCTGTTTCAAAACCTCTGGTTTCGAAACAACCCTGTTTCGAAACACAACAAGGTTTAAGCTATTTCAGAAGGAGCAGGGCCATTTCGAAACAAGCTGTTTGCTTGTTTCGAAATGGCTGTGCGTCGTGTGGCCATGGCACTTCTTATTTCGAAACAACCTCTGTTGTTTCGAAATAAGAAGTGTGTGTGGCCATGCCCAATGTGGACACAAGAACAAATGGATACAAACTGTCCTTCAGAAAATTTAGGCTTGAAATTAGATGCAGATTCCTAACCATCAGAGGAGTAAAGTTCTGGAATAGTCTATCAAGGGAAGTGGTGGGGGCAAAAACCTTAGGTGCCTTCAAAACTGAGCTTGATAAGTTTAGGGAGGGAATGATATGATGGACAGTGTAGCTTTCTATTGTCTGTCTTTTACTACTGGTGATGGGTATGATAGTGACCTGGGAAGGGGCATTAGATGGAGTGGGTTCTGAGTTATTACAGAGAAGTTCTTCTTGACTGGCTGTTGTGGACGTGCCCTCATGCTCAGAGTTTAACTGATCGCCATATTTGGGGTCGGGAAGGAATTTTCCCCCAGGGCAGATTGGCTTGGGCGCTGGGGTTTTTTGCCTTCCTCTGTAGCATTGGGCGTGGCTCACTTGCTGGTTGACTCTCTGTATTAAAGTCTTTAAATCATGATTTGAGGACTTTAATAGCTCAGTTATGGGTTTGAGGTTCATTGCAGGAGTGGGTGGGTGAGGTTTTGTGGCCTGCAGTGTGCGGGAGGTCAGACTAGATGATCATATTGGTCCCTTCTGACCTGAGTGTCTATGAGTCTATGAGGAGGTGCAGCTGGGTGCCCTCGTGTCTGCTGAACTGTGTTTTGAGTCTGGTATACGTAGATCTGGAAGCAGGCAGGGGCTGCGGATCACAAGAAGCCTGAAGAGCCAGGAGACCAGCAGGAAAAAGCCCTCAGAAGGATTCCTCTACATCTGTTCCAGTCCCAGCCCCTGGAAGCATGACTGGCCCAGGAATCTACAGTATGTTCAAAGTCCCTCTGTGGCATGTCAAATCTGTAGAGGGAAAGTTGCTACTACAGCAGTAACTTGGGATCATACTGCTTTGTAAATGATGGTGTTCTCAGGGGGAACAAAGTATATACAGAGCATTAGTACAAGGGGCCTGCCATCAATCAAACTCTAGCCCTGCACCTTGCTACCAGATGACCAACCCTGGCCGGTCACCTGACATCCAGTCCTGCCCCTGCCCCCAGGGTATGGCTTCTGGGTCAAGATGGAGTGGGTTTTGCCCCTGTCAGACCTCTCCGAGAATGGCATTGGACCATGAAGGGCATTGTGGCAGGGGTAGGGGGAGCACCCTGACCTGCAAGAGGGCCACGTGATCCTTCCAAAACATCTCCCACTGCTCTTTGCCAATAGGAACAGGCTTTCAGACTGCTCAGGCCACCCCAACGTGGCAAGGTTTACTTATCAGAATGGGCAGAACCCCCACCTGATCTTTGGGTCTTGATGGTTAGCTGATCAGCAATGCCAACCCCAGAAGTCTTGGTAGGGTCGGAGTAAGGTCCTTGTAGGCTCTTGGCACTTCTGTTCTGTAGGTCCTTTGGTAGATGCATGTTTATGGGTGTATTGATGTTATTGCTGATTTTACAATGAAAAAAATCTTGAAAAGTTCATCTCCGGTGTTAATTTCTTTCACTTCATGAAAAAAAGGTCGACATTAACATGACTGCCTCTTTGCGTATACAGTATGCTTATCCTTGCTTTCTCTCTCTTCAAGAAGAGATCTTTGTTTTTATGATACAAATAAAAAAGGTCAATTTTTTTCATAGTTTAGTGTTAGTAAGTCTTTTAGTTTAGCGTTTGTAGTTTCCTTGTCGTAGGCCCTAGGCACAGCATCTACTGTGCCTATTGGATAATACAGCCTGGAGTTTTAAGCCTTTAAAGCAAGAAGACCCCATCTTGTGTCAAGACTGCATGGTTCAAAACTCATGGAAAACACCAAGAGGAGAACATGGACTCCTTCACCACCACCATGAGGCCTTCAGAATTTGTTTTGGCTCCAACCTTTAACTGTAATTGGAGAAAATATTGCAACAGTTCAAAGGAGGAGGCCAAGACGTCAATGGATATGCTGGAACCCGAAATGAAAGAGACTGTGAGGCAGCCTGATGAATCTAACGGCCTCATATTGTCTATCCCCAGAGGGAAAAGTGAGTGCAGCTCATGGGAGTTGCAGGCAGACAAGACCAAAGGAGGAGACATGGTGCTGATAGAAGGAATGATAAGTGGTGGTTGAGGATTATGTTGGGCTTAGGTACAAACCAAGCAGCTTGGGGACTTACAGCTATTTTTTTTTCTGAAAAAATCTTGACAGCTTGACAATGGCTTTATAAGGGCCTTTGAGAACCTACACATCAGTATCTTTGTGAGAGCAATACTGTCCTGTGTTAGCTGTTTCTGCTCGTATCTGAACCACAGATCTGAGAGGGAAAGAGCAAAATGGAAGCTCATACTCCTTCATGGGGCAGCGTCCGTTTTCACAGGACATTGTCAAAGGGGGTGTTAAACCAGGAGATTAATAAAAACTCATTTGAATTTGTCAGGGTGAACATGTCTCCTCCATACTTTTGTTGGTAAAAGACGTTACAGGGAGCAGTTATGTCAGAGCAGATGGCTCTTTTAAAAACAATATATTACAACCCTGGGGAAGTTGGAAGCTTTGGAGGGGTGAATGCTCTTTTTTAAGTGGCCAAAAACCATAGTGAAACTGTGAACAGGGTGAGGTAACAGCCTGGCTTTCAGACCACGATGCTTATACTTTATATAAACCAGCCCAAATACATTTTAAAGGAAACAAGACAGTTGTTTCAGATGTGACTGTGCAATGGCAGGCAGATTTGGGGGATATGCAAAGGTTCTCCAAACACAAAGGTTTTTAAGTACATCTTAACAGCGATAGACATTCTATCTAAATGTGCCTGGGCCTTAGGCCTCAAAGACAAGATGGGAGGTGAAGTGTCCAAAGCCTTTACAGCTATTTTCAATGAAGGCCATGTGCCTCAAAAATTACAAGCCAATTGTGGAAAAGAATTTTTAAACAAACCTTCAAGTGTAGTGGCTAACACCTCTGCTTAACATGCAGAAGGTCCTGGGTTCAATTCCCGGGGGGTTGGACTTGATGATCTTATGAGGTCCCTTCCAGCCCTATGATTTGATTTGATTCAAGTGGGTTGTTAAGGCAGCATGGCGTCCACCACTCTGTTACTAACAATGAGGTCAAAGCAGAGGTTGTGGAGCTATTTAACAGAACTTTAAAATCTAGGATGTGGAAATATTTTACCTCCTGCAACACCTTTCACTACATTGATGCGTTTCCTGAGCCTACAAAGAGTTACAACCAGAGCAGTGGGTGGGAGATGCAGGGTGCCTTGCTGGCCCTAGTGCTATGATGCCCCTGGTGGGACATCTGGTGACAGGGGGTGGGAGTAGTATTTGATTGACAGTGGGGCTCTTATATTACATAGAGCAGCCATTCCCTGACTCACTCTAGCTAGCACCACCGCAGTGAACTCAATCAAGGAGCCTAGGCGGCGTGAAGGCACTTCTGTAAAAGAATGAGAGTGTACATCATTACTGCCCTGCCTGAAGCCTCCCACTCCACTTTTCGTGAGAATCCCTCCATACTATGCCGTAGAGCAGTGTTTCTCACCTGGTGTTTGTCGGGACACTGGAACTCCTCGGACACAGCACAGGTGTTCAATGACCCACCCTGACCCCTCTCCACTGGGGGGACTGAGTGGGGAAGGGGAAGGAGCAATTCAATGCCCCAGCCGCAGCAAAGCTTCCAGATGTGTGGCAGCGGACAGACGTTGATACACTTTTGGAAGCTTTGCTGCAATGGAGGCATTTTAAGTCTCATACCACTGTTACCAGATTTTGAGAATGTTTTCACCAGGTGTTCCAGGTAAAGTAGTTAATATTCTTAGGTGTTCCTTGGCCTGTTAAAGGTTGAAAAATATTGCTGTAGAGAGAGTTCTTGGTGACCAACAAAGCTCTCACTAAAGTCACTCACTCAAAACTTCCCCTGGTGAACATCCTCAATAAGAGATATCAAATAAGCAGAAAAACTGTAGAATTGGGTGCTTGTTCATGTTTCTTTTTAACTGATAATGATACCAACGTGTTCTGTGTAGAGCAGTTACTGAATCCTTGTAAGTGCTAACCCAGGGAGTCTAGAATATGTCTTCTAGGCTATGTCTGCACTCATGGCAATGTGTAGAGTACAAATTCTGTACGCCTCCCTCGCATGGGAATAAACAGCAGTGTAGACATAGAAGCACTGCTTAGGTGAGTAGAATAAAGACACACCGGTACCGTAGGGTATGCCCTGCATGGCTCTCTCCATGCCTAAGCAGTGTCTCTACCACATTACCAGTGCTGTTTTTAGCAGGGTAGTTTCCCACTGCTTCCCGCATCCCCACTTCACCTGACCAGAATGTTTTACTGCTGTAAGCGAACACACATCCTGCAGTGTGGACGCAGACTGCTTGTCCCTGCAACAGATAGTTACACATACTGGTAGACAAGGCCTTATTTAGATCCTCACAGAATGGTATTTAGTAATTATCTGCTCCGGTTAATCAGAGATTAATATCTTGTTTTATTTCTTTAACTGTCAGCACCTGGTTTTTCCCTCCCTCTATTTAGATAACATTTGCTTGTGAAAAGAGATGGTTTTCATGCACATTTGCATTTATGTTTACGCAACATTTTCTTTCAGTAACTGCAGATGCTTGAAAGCAGCCTGTTGCAAAGGCAAAATGATTTTCATGCACTTTAAAAAATAGAACAAGGAATAAAAATGTAAAGACTAAATTCTCCAACAGTCCTGAATTGAGGCTTATGGGATCTACTGGAATTAGAATCATTAAAAAAAGTAACAGGACAAATGTTGCCTTCAGATCTGCGTACTTAACTCATAAAGACATCAAATTCCAGCAGGAATCCTAACAGTATTCTTTCTGCTCCTGGTTTTATCTTTGTACACCACACACAGCAGGACTGTATCTCTAACCTAAGCCCTCCACTGTTGCTAGGAAACAAAATGTGTTTCAGTAGCACTGCCCAAATACTGGATTGTGCAGTTGTCTGTCCCCTACGTTGTTAGAAAATTTAAGTAAAACATATTCTACTGTGTCTTTAGTAATTCTCAGAATCTGTCTGTGAAAACTGTAAATATACAACACATGTATATTGGTTTTGTTACTTCATACATATACAGATGGTGATTCTCCTCTAAGCATGGTGCTTTGACAGCAAATGAGAGCAATACCCCCAAAGGAAAGGGCCCCCTTTACAGACTAGGGAGAACAATGTGGCCACAGAGCTGTAGTCTTCCAGCCATTCTATACTGTAGTGGCTAGCACCTCTGCTTAACATGCAGAAGGTCCTGGGTTCAATTCCCAGGGGGTTGGACTCAAGGATCTCATGAGGTCCCTTCCAGCCCTATGATATGATATGATACTGTCAATAGTCTATGGCAGTGGTCTCAAATTCATGGCCCCCTGGCCTCATGCAACCCCTAAAGTTACTTCCTGCAGCTGCCAATGACACAGAATTTAGATTGGTTTCACCTGATGATATCAAATTTAATACTGATGCTCTCATTAAAGCAAAATGCTGCCAGCTAAGTGGCCAAAATGAGGTGACTAAAAATCAGTACTAGCTTTTCACAGTACAGTTTCTTAAAGTTAATAAATTGACTTTTACTGGCATATATATGTTACTCTTCATTTTGACTATACTTTGTATTTTTGTGTGAAAAGGTTTCAGTGGTACGTCTCCTGGACTAATGTAAGTGGGAGGATGTGCCCGCTATTGTGGGGAACTTTTCTGGTTTATGCACCACCCCGGTGAAGGTGGGTAGCAACAGGTTCTGAGTCCTTGCTCCCACTTCCTTTACCCAGGGACCTGCCTGACCTCCAAGGCTCCCCTCCCACTCTCCCGCATCATGGTGCGGTTTCTATAACCCCAACAAGACTGGCCCCAGAGTTCCTGGGGGCTTGACCCCCAATCTTGTTGCAGTCATTCAGGGCAGGGAGTAGGGTGTCACCACTTCAGGATGCTGACTGTACTGGGTGCCTCCCTGGCCCACCACTCACTGTATGCAATTTACTGTAATACAATTTATTAAACAAATACCAGTCAAGAATCAAATTAATATAAAGAAAAAAGGAAAAAGGTTAAAGGTAAAATACCCAACAAGTCCCCTGGCACATGGACATCACACACAGCGTCTCTGGGGTATAAAGGATGTACTCAGTCTGTTGTCCATGTTGCAAGCCCTCTGACCAGGCCTGGCTGGGACTGGATAATCCAGAGGGCCAGATGCAGGCTCTGGCTGTGGCCACACGTCCCCAAGCTCCAAGGCCAGGGCCCTTCTTCCCAGCATCAGCCCCACTTCACTGTTCCCCAGCTGCCCACCACACCCAGCTCCAGATGGCTGGAGCTCTGGTTCTGCATGGCTCTCTGGGTCGCTCCTTGGGCTCCTCTGCTTCTCCTGCTGTGGATCTCCACAGATCAGCTCAGCACCTTGGACTCCTTCTCTGGCCTCCTGCACCCAGCTTCAGACCACTCCAGCTCTGTCTCTGGCTCCAGCTCTGCTCTACTTGACTTGGCTTTCTGCTGGTCCAGCTGCTGTTGGGGCTGCTCTGCACAAATCAGCTCAGCCTGGCCTCCCTTCCTGGGTTCTCTGGCTCTCAGCTGCTGACCGCTTAGTGCTTTCTCCTTAGCTCAGCCCCGCACACTATGACTTGCCCAGGCATGTCAAGCCTGCAGTTTCAGTTCAGGGGCAGGGGAGTACTCACCTGGCCCCCCATTGGCCTGGCCAGTTGGTCAATCAGGCCATCTTGGGACACTGGTCCCTCCCACTGGCCCTCGGGCTCTGTTTCAGAGTCCTGCTCCCAGGCTGGAGTGGCCAATCATGGGCGCGCTCAGTTTCAGTAAGAGGCTATCAGTCCCCTTCCACTAACATACTAATCCTCATGTGGCCCTCATGGTGATTTGAGTTTGAGATCCCTGGTCTGTGGGAAGCAGAGTATAAATTACGGATGCTCTGTGGCTGCTCTCATTTACACATGAGGCTCAGCAGGCTGTGGACAGCTCAGGAAACAGGAAATGCAATGGTGATTTAACCCCATTATTACCTCTTCCTACCCACCCAGCGGCTTTTACTCTCCACATTTCCACACCGGGTACCATCTGGCCTGTGATGACTTAAGACAGGAAGACCTTGTTTTCAAAAAGAATATTACGGTGTCTGTAATAATATAAATGAAACTTTAACAAATTAAAATTACATTTTAAACATTTGTATGATATAAAATATAGGCTCAAATTAATCTGCATGTTACTACACAGAAGCTGGAGTTTAACAGATGAATTTAACTCACACCTACAGGTCAAATTTTCATTTCAGAATACTGGTGGTGTCAATCCAGAATAACTTCAATAAAGTAGAAGATGTGACTCCAGATTCACTCCAGTGTAGCTGAGATGACACTTTGAGAACAGGATTTTACATGTTCCAAGTGAATGATATTGAAATTTTTTCTCTAAATTTTCTGTTATAACAAATTGGGGCACAACTATTGTCTAAAGTCACATTATTTTGCTGTGTACAGTAAATATGGTCAGCAGCAGCACTGCAATCATGGAACCTAGATAAACTGTCAGAGAAAATCTGATGGGAAGCCCAGGGAACAAAGACGAGCGAGTCAGTGTATTAAGTCACTTGGCTGAGTGAGTAACGGTGGGTTTAAGAGAATTAACCCTGATATGGATATGGTAGCAGCTAGTACTGGCAGACTAGTAAAGAGAGAGAGGTTACTAGAAGCTCTCCTAGAAGATGATAGGAGCAAACAGATCAAAATGGAAATTAGGACTGGATTAGAATCCAGCAACAGTCCACAATTACTAGACTGAAACAAGACAAAGCAATTGTTACATTAAAATATACTCATAGCTGTGTCAGTTTCAGACTATTAGAGAGACAAGAATGGTGACCAACAGAAGTTGGTCTAATAAAAAAAATATTACTTCACCCATCAGCTCATGCAATAAATAAATTTAATAGTCTTTGGGTGTGTTCACACAGCAGTCTTATTTCGAAACAACAGAGGTTGTTTCGAAATAAGAAAGGCCACGTTCACCTGATGCACCGTTGTTTCGAAACAATGGGTTCCGTTGTTTTGAAACAACGGCGTTGTTTCAAAACAACTTAAACCCCATGTGGGGACGAAACAACGTTGTTTTGAAATGATTGTTTCAAAACAATGCCATCAGAACATGTCGTTTTGAAACAACGGTAACTCGTTTAGAAATAACTGTTGTCTGAACTTGCTATTTCGCTTTGAGCTTGTTTCCTTAATTCGAATTAACAAACAATTTGCATTAACTTATTTCAAAATAAGGTGTTATTTCGATACAAGCTGTTTGGAAACAACTTGTATCAAAATAACCCCCTGTGTGTGAATGTAGCCTTTAAGTTTCACTGGATTCCTTGTTTGTTTCACCCTCCTTGACTCCCTAAGAAAATGTTAAGAGTCATGCTGGTCAAAATTCTAGTGGTGTGAAGTTCCTGGGGAAAGAAAGCTTTGGAAAGAATTAAAATTTTAACAGTTGGGGGATTTTTTTTTTTTCAGGGGAGCTACAGCACATACATTGTGTGTTTAGGTGATAAACACAACATATTGATCTCTGATCAGGCCAAGAAATATCACTAGGGCTAGTTATATGCTGAAGGAAAAGGATCACTAATCAATTTGCAAATCAGATAATCAACTTGTGTAGCTCTATTCCTCCTGTTCAATTATCTAGTTATCTTATTTTAGATTTTACCAATCAATTGTAAATGAGCACTTACTTTTATACAGTAAATTAACTTTTTCTTTTTTAGTCATGTTTCTTAAATGTCTGCTTTGCACTGTGATCTCTAACCATACAGTATATTCAGGCTCATGGTGACAATAGAAAGTAGCTACAATGGATCAAGTTAAGCATTTTCTGCTAAATATTTTTAATGGGGCTTATTAGGGATTTTATTAAAAGGTCCAGTTGAACATTAATAAAACAATTTACCACTGGCTGTGTCACAGGGTATGCCCTTCCTAACTTCCCCTGGTGGGGGAGGCACCAGGGGCGTGAGCAAGGCCGGCACCTCTGTGATCTACTATGTGCTCCATGTCCACAACAGTACCCAGCCCTCTGGCCAAGGTATCACGGCCTAGTGCCCACAGAGTCAATGCTGAATCTATAAATCAGAGGTGCCCAAAGTGCTGCCCACGGGCCATATGCGGCCCACAAATGGCTTTTTTGTTGTAATAATATACTGAAAATATATAACTGTATAGTACAGTGCAAAAAGAACCAGTTCTGGAATTTTGCAGCCCACGGGCCCACACAAATCAGGATCTGGGACCTCAATGTACAACCTCAATGTACAAAAACTTTGGGCACCCCAGCTAAGTGGCCCTCGGGTCAGGGCAACATGGTCTTATTGCCAGAGTCAATACATAGTCTATAAGTGGCCCCCTGGTCAGGGCAGCACAGCCTAGTGGCCACAGAGTCAATATACAGAGCATCCCCTATGGGGTACATTGCCCAGGTAGGGGGGCCCAGGCCCTCCCACTCCACTGAGCCCCAGCCCCTGGCCTTATCAGTGCCAGGGTGGGGAAGAAGGTTATCGTACCACATCAGCATGGGTCCTCATCGAAGCACACCAAGTGGTTCTTCACACTACTCCCAGTTATTCCCTTTGGGCCCCCAGGCTACATCCTACCTGGTCTGGGGATGACTTCCTGCTGGGCACTGATCCGTGCCTTTCTGCCTCTTGGGAAGGCCACTGTTGGCTCCTCTGCAGGTCTCCAGTGTTGACTGGCTATAAGAAGTGGCTGGGTGTCAGCCTCAGGGCACTCAATGCTGGGTGGTTGCTCCTCAGGGCTCTCTTTGGAGGCAGGTTCCCTCACAGCATCGGGCTGATGTAGGTCCAGAGCATGAGTCTCCTGCATACATCATCCCTCTCCATTGGTCAGGCCAGATTGAGCCGAGCTGCTCCCTTTTATGTTGAAGCAGCAGTCTGAGCATGCCCAGCAGGGCCCAAGAGGCAGAGGTTCTGAAACCTATAGAGTTTGCTGGGTTTCTGCAGTACAGGATGCGTCTGTCCCGTCACAGGCTGTAAAACATCAAATAGGTTCTTCAGAGTGTTCCTGCTCTCAGTACAACTAAAATCCTGACATCACTGGAAATTACAAGAGCTAATGAAACCAGCTACTGCATCAAAGGCTCAATCACCTTCTGATTCAACAATGTGATTTATCCCATCATGTGCCAGAAATGCTCCTTTACCTTATATATTGGACAAACAGGACAGTCTCTGTGGAAAAGAATAAAAGGGCACAAGTCTGACATCAGAAGTCACAACATTCAAAAACCAGTAGGTGAGCACTTCAACCTTCCTGATCACGCCATTGACAATTTACTAACTGCTGTACTCAGACAGATGAATAACAGCCCAAGGCTTCAAAGAGAAACAGCACAGTTGGAATTAATTTGCAAATTTGACTTCGTTTCCTCGGGGCTAAATAAGGACTCTGGATCTTTTTCTCATTATAAAAGGTGGTTTGACCTCATCTCCCTTTATATGCTGTGCCCCAGTTTGAATCTTAAGAACTTCTCTGATTTGCTGTTACAGTATGACCTGATCCCATGACTTAGACTCCCCTGCATTTATTTTCCTCCCTTTCTGTAAGTTCCCCCCATCTTCTATGTGTCTGACAGTGGGATTTTCTCTCAAGAAAGTTCATGCAATAAATAAATTTGTTAGTCTTAAAGTGCCACAGGACTCCTTGTTTGTTTTATTGGAAATCTAGTTAGCCCTTTATTTTTTGTAGCAGCAGCAAGCTTTATATTCAAGTTGCCTAATATTTTACATTATAAAAGAACTTTGGAATGTTTTCTGAAGAGCTCTAACATCTCAGTGGTTTGCAGCAAGATTTTTAAATTTGTCCCAAGGGTTAGTCATGAAGCCAAGAAAGTGCTTTTGTTGGTCTTATGAAAATCTCTATATCTGGCTGAGTTATGAACTACTGAGAATCACCATTGTCCTTCTGTAGTTCACATGCCCAAATCCCTTAACATTCCATAGGGGTTCACACCCAGGGTGGAACCTCCTTATGGTGCTATACTTAGAAAAGCAAAAACTAGGAGGATATTATTCGGGGGACAAGGCAATATGTCACATTTACTATAATTGATAACTACCTATGCATACACACACATGCACGCACGCACACAGACGCACACATAAGAATATATGCTGCAGTTTATCAGGTATAGTTACCTGTCCTGATTGTTGCTTCATATTGCAGCTTTAGTTCATTGCTGAAGTTCACAGCTTATGGCAGCTACCTGGTGAGGGAAGCTAGGCACGAGGAGGGGCAGCGTCTTTGTCAGGCACACAGCTGTGCATGGATGCTCTTGGATGCTGCACAGAACATTACCCACAGCTATGCAGTCTCTCCCATCTTTTATATTTTTTTGTCCATGAATGCTGTGTCCACACTGTCTCAGGGTATGTCCACACAGGCTTCTTATTTTGAAACAACAGAGGTTGTCTCAAAATAAGAAGTGGCATGTCCACACGATGCACTGTTATTTTAAAACCGTTAAACCTCGCATCTAATTGAAATAGCCGTTGTTTCGAAATAACCATTTCAAAACAACGGTGTTTGGACACGTTGTTTCGAAACAACACCATTGTTTCGAAACAACATGTCCGAAGGGCCTTGTTTCGAAATAACCATTTCGAAACAACGGCTATTTCGAAAGCAGGCTTTTGCTTAATTCAAATTAACAAACTGTTAATTTGAATTAACTTATTTCAAAATAAGGACTTTATTTCAAAATAACTCATTTCGAAATGGGTTATTTCAAAATAATGATGTATGTGTGGACATAGCCTCAGAGTACTATATGACCATGAGTCATCAGTTAATGGCAGATGTGACTTCGATCTTGTTGATGGAGCTTTTTGTCCCTTTCCTTCTAGGGTGGATTCTTGCTTTTGTGGGGGTTTGTCTGCGTTGTTTTTCAGCCATTAAGGTGGTGGTGGCAGTTTGTCATCAGGACAGGCTGGTGGTTGGAGACTGATCTCATCTCACACACACACCTCATTCACACATCCAGATTAAGTTCACACATCTAAACAAAGTTTCAGCAAAATTTAGACTGAGTAATACAAAATGAAGTAAACAATTCAAACTGGAGTTTTGGTTATAATATTGAGTTATAAGTGAATGAATGAGCATAGCGTTTTTGTCAATGAATACTCTGTGTAGAAAATTCTGTTGGAAGCACTTCAATGGTACAAATTCATCTTTAGCCCTACAATGGCTACAGACAAAATGGATTCCCCTCCTGCTGCACCTCACACATCAAAATATGGCAGTATAAAGGAAGATGTACCCTGGGAACCAATCAACCATGCATTTTGGACACACTTCTGTTACCTGCTGTTAATAATTCTGTGCCCTTATTATCAATCAAGGCCTCACAAGTTACACAAACTGAACAGAGAGATCAGATTTCTAGCATGGCACATGGAAGACCAAGCGACACGATGGATGTGTTCACATGGCAGTCTTATTTCAAAACAACAGAGGTTGTTTCAAAATAAGAAACGCCACGTTCACACAACATATCGTTGTTTTGAAACAATGGGTTCCATTGTTTCGAAACAACAGCGTTCTTTTGAAACAACTTACACCCCATTTGGTGATGAAACAACGTTGTTTCGAAACGATTGTTTTGAAACAATCCCGTCAGAACATGTTGTTTCGAAACAACGGTGACTTGTTTTGAAATAACTGTTGTCCGAACATGCTATTTTGTTTGAGCTTTTTTCCTTAATTCGAATTAACATTTTCTTAATTTGAATTAACTTATTTTGAAATAAGGCGTTACTTCGATACAAGTTGTTTCGAAACAACTTGTATCGAAATAACCCCGTGTGTGAACGTAGCCTGTCTCTCGAAAGCAGTTGGTCTCATGTTTGTCCTTGATTACACAGTCTGTAAAATGGAGCTATTTCTACATAAGTAACCCACCAGTTCAGTGTATTATACATCCTCCTCTAGTGGCCGATCCACTGATAATATAACACACTTCCACTGCCCAATAACAAAATTAGATCTTTATCTCAAGTGATAGAGGTCTCTGCTTAAGATTTACTGTTCAGGATTTGGTGACGATGGGTTATGGTGGTGGGAAGACTATCATTGTTACACACATCAAACTTGATTTTGCCTTTTTTCCAAAAAAACCCCAAGCAAACTAAAAAGTACATTAAGAAGTATGTTAAAAAATATTTAAATTGCAAATCCAGCACTAAACATTCTTGAAACAATTTGTCTGTTCACATGTGAACTATGTGAAATACATGGGGCTAAGGATGGAACATGTATCCACACAATAAAAATTTCAGCAATAGCCAATTATTTATTTCTTTGCATAATACATGTCCAAAAGGAATCTTCACATCTGTATTTCACAACTCAGCTTGTGTGATAAATCTCACCAACGAAACCCTGTTGTGACCCTGAACTTATTTATATATGAGCTTTAAAGAGAAATCACGCAGAGCTCTTCAAACAGTAAGAAGCTTGAGTAAGACTTATCCTAGACAGATAACATTCAGAAAATTAGATTGCTTCAGTACAAGAAACCAAAATCCCATATTTTTAAATCAAGAGTGTTCTGTGGCAATTTATATTTTTCATGTTTAGTAAAAGGTATGAGTCACAATTTACTTCATCTGAGCCAAAGGAATCTTTACAGCCATAATTTTAAAGCTCAGAAGTGACTGTAATAGATCAAGCACGGGCCCCTGCAGCTATTGGAATAGCAGAGTATACAAAGCTGCCAAAAAAAAAAGAAAGAAAGAAAAATATTAAACTTGACAATTACTTCACATTACTGCTGTCTGGCAAAGGAGGAATTGGAGACTGAGATTTGCACACAGCACATTTCAAATGCAGACAAATGTGAAAAAAATCTGTGAATGTGTGCAATGATGAATCAAGAAATAAACCATTTCAATCCAACAGGAAGGCTGGAGAATGACATTACTGAGAAAGCAAGCCTGAGCACTGAGGCAGATTTTTCCATTGATCATGCAAATTATTCAGGGTGATGCCACCTGTCACAGGGCAAAAGGCAAAATGACAGAAGAAGAAAAGTTCAGCAGCAGCTCAGCTTTAAACACAAGACACCCTCTCCGGGCAGGGTTTTATTGCATGGTTCTGTGTTAATCCGGATTGACACCAGTTTAACAGAAGTCTGTAAACTGACTTTTCCTATGCAGTTTTACAACTAGTAAACTCAAAAGTAAAAAGCAAATGTACAAATGGTACACAGCAGCTTTCTGGGATTCCCCAGACTTCCCTGTCCTGGCTTCCAATCAGAACAATTCTCCCTTCTGGGGACTACACTATGAAATGTTGGTGTGTCTGAACATGATTGTCAACAGGGCTAACTATAGTTCAGTGGTCAGTGTAGGCTAGGACTAGAGGCAGATAACTGCATGGGCCAATGGGGCTCATGACCACGACTCTGCCCTGCTGGCACTGGGGAGGGAAGCAGGGTGGGCCAGGCTCTGAACTCCCACCACGCCCCTGGGCTGGTGAGATGGGGTGGGGTCTGAGCTCCTGACCTGCCCTTGGGTCAGCCAATCCACCCTCACAGGCCAGGCTGGGTGAGCCAGATGCAGCCTGGCTAATTGGTCAGGCCATGGCCGGCCTCTGGCTCCAGGTTCACACCCTCTCCCAGCGCTGACCCACTGGCAGTGGCGAGGCCCACCAGTGGAGGGGCATTGGTGGGGGAAGCACCGGTTGGAGAGGCCCAGGGGCCCTGTAGCCCCTGATCTGCCTCTCATCAGGACACATCGTGTTCAACACTGTCAGCTAAACCTCCTCAACTTAAGAGTCTTAGCATGACTAGCTGATATGAAGCTAAATATGGTTTGTCCTAGCATCCACTGACTGCAAAGTCAGAATCAGTCCTCAGCCAGCTAATGTGATTATTAACAACTGTGTTCAGAAAGTAAAAAAAATTGTAGTGTGCACCAGACCTGAGCATAATACCCTTTTTTATAGTTTTGAATTCATTCCTGGCAGGTAGTGCCCACCTGAAATGCCTCTGAGCTCTGGCTGGAAATTAATACACCATATCCCAAGACACTGAGTGGTTTGGCAGGGTCTCCTTCGAAGGACCCCACCAGAGAAAGCCCCTTCAGAGAGTGCTGAATGACCTGTACTGCCACAAAGGTTTTATTACTACCCTTCAGAAATCTAAATGCAAAATTATAAAATTAAAAGCAGTGGAAACCCCAGATGTATGGAAACCGCAGGGGAAAAAGAACACTGAACAGACTGTTTACAGCTGTGCACTGAAGCAGAAGATACACAATACATTCTTTTACATCTGTTATAATTTATCCCTTGTCAAACTCTGGACTGCAGTACAAATAAACCAGTGATATGTTTAATGGATCACTGGTGTGAAAGTAATCTTAGGATTCTGCAAAAAGACAAGAGTAAAGTCACAGAAGAGAGTTCTTCTTATGTTCACATTACATTGATAAATGACTGGGTCATTTTCTTGAAGCTCCAGTTGGCCCCTGATCAGTTGTTATGTCAGAAAACAGGAATAAACTAGCCCACAGCAACATAGTTTTGAGCCCATGATCCTTCAGAAGATCTGTTTGAAGGACCCTTAAGCTCACACAGACCTATTGCAGTACTGGGGTCTGAAGCTATATACCAGGTGTGGCCAAACTGCGGCTCTTGAAAGAAAGAGTGTGGCTTGTGGAAGAGCACTGCAGGGAAGTGCGGCATGGTCATAGAGTCATAGAATCATAGGGTTGGAAGGGACCTCATAGGTCATCTAGTCCAACCCCCTGCCAGAGGCAGGACCACTCCCACTAAACCATCCCAGTCATGGTTTTGTCCAGCCGGGCCTTAAACACCTCCAAAGATGGAGACTGCACCACCTCCCTCGGCAGCTCATTCCAATGCTTCACCACTCGCCTAGTAAAAAAGTTTTTTCTAATATCCAGCCTCGACCTCCCTAACTGCAACTTGAGACCATTACTCCTTGTTCTGTCCTCTGTTACCACCGAGAACAGTCAAGCTCCATCTTCCTTAGAGCATCCCTTCAAGTAGTTGAAGGTTGCTATCAAATCCCCCCTGTCTTCTCTTCTGCAGGCTAAATAAGCCTAATGCTTTCAGTCTATCCTCATAGAGCTTGTGCTCCAACCCTTTAATCATTTTGATTGCCCTCCTCTGAACTCTCTCTAGCATGTCCCTGTCCTTTTTGTAGTGGGGAGCCCAAAACTGAACCCAGTATTCTAGATGTGGCCTCACCAGTGCAGAATAGAGGGGAATGATCACATCCCTTGATCTGCTGGTAATACTTCTTTTGATGCAGCCCAGTATGCCATTGGCCTTTTTGGCAGCAAGAGCACACTGCTGACTCATATCTAGCTTCCCATCCACCATGACCCCCAGGTCCTTTTCTACACTGCTGCTACTTAACTGAATGTTTCCCAGCCTGTAGCAGTGCATGAGGTTTTTCCGTCCCACGTGCAGGATTTTACACTTGTCGTTACTGAACTTCATAAGATTTTTATTGGCCCACTGTTCCAATTTATCTAGGTCTCCCTGAATCCTGTCCTTGCCCTCCAACGTGTCTACTGGTCCCCCCAGCTTGGTGTCATCCGCAAACTTACTGAGAGTGCAGTCTATTCCATCATCCAGATCATTGATGAAAATGTTGAACAGAACTGGCCCCAGGACCGACCCCTAGGGCACACCACTCGTGACTGGTTGCCAGCTAGACATGGAACCATTGATACCTACACGCTGAAACCGTTGATCTAGCCAGTTTTCTATCCACCCTATAGTCCACCTATCCAACCCATGCTTCCTTAATTTGCCAATGAGAATGCTGTGGGAAACTGTATCAAAAGCCTTGCTTAAATGAAGGTATATCCCATCAACGGTTCTTCCTGCATCCAGAAAACCAGTCATCTGCTCATAGAAGGAAATGAGATTGGTCAGACATGATTTACCCTTGGTAAATCCATGCTGACTGTTCCTGATCACTTTATTTTCTTCTAAGTGTTTGAGGATGGATTCTTTAAGAATCTGCTCCATAATTTTGCCAGGGATTGAGGTGAGGCTGACTGGTCTATAATTCCCCGGATCCTCCTTTTTCCCTTTCTTGAAAATAGGCACTACATTTGATTTTTTCTAGTCCTCTGGCACCTCCCCTGTTCTCCATGAGTTTTGAAAGATAGCGGCCAGCGGTGCTGCTATCTCATCGGCCAGTTCCCTCAGCGCCCTTGGATGCAGTTCGTCCGGCCCCATGGACTTGTGCACATCCAGCTTCTTTAAGCAGTCCCTAACCTGACCTTCCGTCACCAAGGGCCTCTCTTCTTCTCTTCAATCTGCCATACCCATGGTAGTGGGCTGGGAGCTGACCCTGCCTGTGAAAACTGAAGCAAAAAAAGCATTGAGCACTTCAGCTTTTTCTTCATCCTCTGTCATGAGGATGCCTGCCCCATTCAGCAAGGGACCTACACCATCCCTGATCCTCTTCTTGTTATTAACATACTTGTAGAACCCCTTCTTGTTATCCTTTACATCCCTGGCTAGCCGCAGCTCCATTTGTCCTTTGGCCTTTCTGATTTTATCCCTGCAGTCCCTAGCAATATCTTTATATGCCTCCTTGGTCATCTGTCAGGGACAGCAGAGAAGCAGCAGCATGGTAAGAGATGGCAGGGAAGCGTGGCATGGTCAAAGCTGGCGGGGAAGCGGCAGCACAGTCAGGGACTGCAGGAAAGCGCAGCATGGTCAGGACCAGCAGGGAAGCTCGGCATGGTCGGAGCTGGCAGGGAAGCAGCAGCATGGTTGGAGCCATGGGGAAAGTGTGGCATGGTCAGAGCTGGGAGGGAAGTGGCAGCATGGGCAGGGACGGGGGGGAAGAAGTGTGGTATGGTTGGGGACAGCAGAGAAGCAACAGCATGGTAAAAGGCGGCAGGGAAGCAGCGACCTGTTCAGAGATGTGGGGAGAAGTGTGGCATGGTCGAGGAACCCGTGGCATGTTTAGATTTTCTCATAGGCCGTAATGCAATTTACTTATTATTAAAATAAAATCATGTTTTACAAGTCCTAAACATGACATGGAATAATAAGAAACAAAAATATGAAGGAGAAAAGTTTAAAACTGAATGTAGATTACTTTCAATTTTTGGCACAATTTACTGCTGTGAAGCATTGTATTCCACAATGAAATTTGTTAAATTGAAACAGTGTGCAATACTTAGCAATTAACACCTGAGAGAGCTTTTATGTGCTGCATTGACAAGTTACTGCCCAGATTTTCAAAAACTCGCCACTAGCCTGCAGTGTTCTACATCCAGCGACAGCTAAGTTTTTACTGTATGTAGCCTGAGATTTTTGCCATCTCTTTAGTATCACAGAAAAACCTTGATTAAATAAGAACACATATGGGTAGAAAATAGTGTAAGGCAATCTAGCAGAAGTTTTATGTTAAAATAAAGCTGGAAACAGCATAATAATAATCAGTAGTAAAGAATGCATAAATCATCATTTATCAATGTTTTAAACAAAGTTGGTATGCAAAAGACATTCAGCAAGTGAAAATGGAGAGATCATAGGCTTAGCAGATTCCATAGGTATATCTCTATCAGCAGATTCAACAGATATATTTTTTGGAAAAGTAGGTCAAGATGGAGGAAGATTTTGGATTTTTGAACTCACTCAGTCCCCCTCCCATCAAGGATTCTAAGGTGTCCACCCCCTGTCAAAGGACCCATCAAAAGTATTGATTTTTGGTCAGGTGGCAGGTGAAATCACCCTTTTTCCAATTGGGTGGAGATGAAATCACACCTTTGGGATTGGTCAAGGAGAAGATGGGAGTGACAGAAGAGCGAATAAAAGGTACTGCACATAGCAGAATTTCAGAGATCTCTCCTACTCCTTACTGGGTTCCACTGGCCTCTGGCTATGTTCCCGCTGCACTAAGGAGTCTCACTCACACTCACCCCTAGAGAGAGTGACAATGTCTCTAGTGGGAGCCTGGGAGCTGGGTCATTGGACTTAGTCTCTGAAAGGCACGGGGTTGGATCTCTGAGCGGTGACTCAGAATTCAATCCTTGAGCTGGGTTTTTGGACTCAGTCTCAGAAGGGCTTCCAATAAAACTCACAAGCAAACAGCTAACTGAGTCCTGTGTATAGCTTGTGGGCAATGGGCTGATACTTTGTAGCTCCAGTCTCCAAGCAACTGCACCTGCAAACTTCAGAACATTCTGAGCTGTGCCTAAGTTCCAGTTTCCATGGCAACCAGACCAGACTGCATTCTGAGCTGCTCTCAGTCCCAGTTTCCATGGCAACCAGATCAGAGCTGAGCAGAGAAAGAAGATCTTCAGCCTGCAGCTGCCAGCCACCATTTTAGAGAAGATCCACCATCTCAGCATAGACTTTTTCTCTCTCCAATTTTGGGGTAAGAAAAGGGTCCCAAGGAGGGGAGGAACACTAGCAGAAAGCCCCAGGATCTTTAGATTATTTTAGTGCTGCCAGGGAGCCCAATCCTTACAAAGTAACTTTATGATTATAAGTAAACCACCTAGAAAGAGTGAGATAAGAAACCCAGATTAAGATCCAAAGGAGTAATAGTAAGATTAGAGATCTCTCCATCCAGCAAGTGCCTGATCCCCACTTGCTAAATGTTCTTTTGTGTACCTAAGTGTTGTGTCTATGTTATAGTTGTATAGAATAGTTTTGAATATGTTATATTATTGTTGAGCTATCAGTGAAGTAAGCCAAAATTCCTTGTCAGTTTTCAGAGTAGATATTACAATAAATCTGATTTTTGCCTTTGACAAATCATTGGCTCTAAGTCTTTTATTGCTTCTGGTCTGTGCCTGATCGGCGGGCTGTAGCCGTATCCTCCACTTGGGAGATTTATCCTGGGTGCTGGTATTTGTCCGTTTAGGTGAAAAATGGCCCCCCCTCATTGCCCCCAAGGGTTTCCAAATTAAATCCTGGACTACAGGACAAATTGGCAATTATCAAATTAACTGATTTGATTTTCTGGGGTAACATGTATTGGTCTAGTTTTCATGATAACCTGAATTTGACATTAGTAGGATCAATATTTGCCCTGTTTTTATGATAAATTAAAGCACACAATGAATTTTAAGCTTAGTAATTTTGGAGTAGATAAAAGTATGTGGCTCTCAAAGGTTTAATAATCAATTTGTGCGGCTCTTGAGTTCCATTCATTTGGCCACCCTTGCTTATACACACATGGGTTTTTAAAATATATACATCAATTTAACAAGGAATTATTTTCATTAAGAACTGTGGGCCAAATTATTATTTATTGTAAGCAATATAACAGGGGTGGCCAAACTTATGGAACTCAAGAGCTGCACAAGTCGATTATTAAATCTTCGAGAGCCGCACTGAGGCATATAATCACATATTTTTACCTACTCCAAAATTACTAAGCTTAAAATTCATTGCACACTTTAATTTTATCATAAAAATGGGGCAAATATTGATCCACCACTGTCAGATTCTAAAAATTATTTAAGATTACCGTGAAACTAGGCCTATATAGTAAAAATTTAGCTGTTGCTAGATGTAGAACAGTACAGGCTTGTGGCAAGTTTTTTTTTTTAAATCTGGGCAGTAACTTGTCGGTGCGGCAGGTAAAAGCTCTCTGAGATGCTGATCTCTATGTATTGCACAATGGTTTGAATTTCATTGTAGAATATGATGCTTCACAGCAGTAAGTTATGCCAAAAATTGAAAGTAATCTATGTTCAGTTTTATACTTTTCTCCTTTGTATTTTCATTTCTTAGTATTCCACATCATGTTTAGGACTTATAAAACATGGTTTTATTTTAACAATGAGTATGCTACATTAGGGCCTATGAGAAAATCTAAATATGCTATGGCTTCTCTGACCATGTCAAGCTTCTCTCCCTCACCCCCTGTTGCCGCTTCCCTGCCATCTCTTGCCACGCTGCTGCTTATCTGCTCTCCCCAACCATGCCACACTTCTGCCTCCCACCCCATCCTGGCACCTACCATGCCCCCGCGTCCCTGCCACTATTTCTGCCAGTAAACTTGTCCACTAAAATACTCATGGACAGTGAAGACAAAAGGTCTGAGGACTCAGACACAATTAATTTTAAAATGAGAGTAATAGTAAGGGAAAATACTGCTCTCATCTTAATCCTGTGAAGAGATGCACACAAGGACACCTTTTCAACTGTTCAGAATCACAACAGATCAATGAGAATTTATGGGGACAGAAAGTGCAAGATCAGAGCCTGTTTCAGTAAGTGCTTTGGAGTCCATGCACAGAAGATACTATGGGAAAAATCCCATTGAGTTTATTCAGTTGGGGGTCAGGCCCTGTATAAATTCTAAATATCAATATTTGGTTTTTATAATACAAAGTAAAAATCTTTATTGGTGAGCAATTTTTCTTCAAAAAGTTTACAACACAATTTTCCATCCTCAGCCCTTCACAACAATTACTCTCATCTAATGGGCTCAGGTACCCATAGAGTCATTCATGAAGACTGCACTGAAATATAAATAAATTTTGACTATACAACAAAAAAAAAGTTAGTATATGTT
This sequence comes from Podocnemis expansa, assembly GCA_007922195.1. Taxonomy (NCBI): domain Eukaryota; kingdom Metazoa; phylum Chordata; order Testudines; family Podocnemididae; genus Podocnemis; species Podocnemis expansa. The sequence continues at coordinate 2,779,542 of ML682040.1, forward strand.
GAATGCTATTTAATCAGTAGAAGTATAGTGCTGCTATTGAACTTTACAGTGAATGTAAATTATCTTGGTAATTGACTTAGTTATCTTGATTAAAATTTTCTTATAAAATAAATGTGCTAGCAGTTTCTTCTGCAAACAGATGACAGACTGATGTCTCAGGCACACTTGTTCAATGGACTTAAGGAATTTTTTTTTCTAAAGCCAGTTTTCAGTAGTGGTGGTCTATCCTAAGTCTAAATCATTTTGCATGCTGAAAATGAACCATGATCCATAATAAGTACTTGTAACATTCTTTAAATAGAGGGTTTTTTTTTAAATAACCTTTTGACAGTAGTCAGTGGTTTTGGATGTAACACTTGTGTCAATTTTCAGTCATTTCTGATTATTCTTATTTAATTCTCAAAATAGAAATACAAGAGAAATAATTTTGCATTATATTACAATATGTGGAAATGCCAGGTAATTTTTTAAAAAAAATTAAATTTACAATTGCTTTTCAGGTTTAAATTGCTAATTATCATCACTTATCTGTAGTTCATTGTAGACTTGTTCTTGATCAATTTATATTGGCAGTTTTAAAAATATGTATCCAGAAAACAATATCAAAAAAGAAAAGTATTTAAAAAATCATGCACTGATGTAATTAAAGACTGCATCATAATGCAGAATTAATATCGTGTGGGTAAACTGTAGAATCTGGCAGTTACTCGCTCTGAGTGCTTGTCTTTACTCCTAACTGACGACTTGCTTTTCTCCCTGCAGGTTCTCACAATGCTGCCCCTCCCCTTTCCTCCCAGCTCTGACCACGCTGCTTTTTTCTGCCGGTGCGCTCTCACGATACCGCCCCTCCCCTGCGGGCTCTCACAATGCTGCCTCTCCCCCGGCTCTGCCCCCACTGCTGTTTCCTGCAGCTCTCACAAGGCTGCTCCTCCCTTGCCAGCTCTCACCATGCTGCCACCTCTGCTGTCCCCGACCACTGCAAAGTTCTCGCCCCTGGCTCCCACCATGCCGCCCTTCCCTGCTGCTCTCCCGGGAGCCGCAATTTTTCTTTGAAGAGCTGCATGCGGCTCGCGAGCCGCAGTTTGGCCACGTCTGCAATATAAAATCAATGACATTGCACTAGGGAAAAATCCAGCCTAATTTAATCATTTGGACAGGTAGCACTTGACTTATAACCTGTAGCTTTTGCCTTAGAGGCTCGATTAATAAAAACATGTATGTAGCTCTTGCTACTGTACGTTTATCAGCAGAACTTCAATGTGCCTGGAACAATATGAACACATTCTTACAAAATTACATACTCAAGGCAATACTTACGTTTGGAGGCGTGTGTGTGTGTGTGTAATACATGAATGCCTACCAGTTTATTGTACGGCAACCAGCTGCATGAATTTACTGAAAGCGTGAGGCTGTAGCAATTAATTTATATTTAACAAAGTGTCATGAAAATTGGTGTTATATATAAAAAAGTTGTAGTACATGAGTGCCTTGTAACCTTTTGGGTGTATAAGGTGGCAAAAGTGAAGGTATGGAAATAAACAGATGCTGTTCCTCTGTCTTTACTTTTTTTAAAATGTGAGAAGTATTTATTAGTATATTGTGGAATATTTTAATAGGCTTTAATACTGATTCATCATACAATCATGAAGGGATCTGAGCCTTGGGCTGTAATAGGATGGCCAGTTCTAGAACTCCTATACAGGAATGCAAGACTGTTCTGTTAAGCCAGTGGTTTTCATACTTTTTTCTCAGGACACATTTGAAAAAAAATCATTTCTGCCCACAACCCAACAACTACATCTTTCAGTAATGCATTTCAGTCTTTTGGTCTTTTGGTAGTGGCAGCAAGGGAGTTGTGACTCAGTGGCTGAGAGTCTGTGAACCAGTAGTGGGTCCCAACTCTAGGTTTGAAAACCACTGTGATAAGTCACTGTGACAAAGTAAGTAGAAAGTCACTCTACAAGTCTCAGGCTACAAAGAGTTACCAAGATCCCTACCTTTCACAGGGGAGATGGGGCATGACAATATAAAGTTGTTAGAACGTGTCTTCACTAGCAAGTTCATGGGAATATCTGAGCTATACCACAGGTTAAATTAACTCCCATCCATGCACAAAACCCATCACTTTTCTGAAATTATAATAATATGAATAGACTCACATGACTGAGGAATAGGGCAGATTTCAACTGAGATTTCCTTGGGAGCCATAATTCAACCTATCTATAGATGCAGGCTAATTCTGCAATATTACAGTCAGGTGTTGCTAACCTTCCACTGTGTCCCCACGATTTTCTCAGCCCAAGATCATTTCCTGCTATCTATCTATTCCCTCTTTCCTGACCAGAAGCCACCTACATCTTTAAACAGGTCTGGTCAGCCTTCTCTTCCCACAGTTACAACAGCTTCCAGTACCAGCAACTACACTTTTTTTTTTTCTGGAGTCTAGCCACTGCAGCCCTACCAACCCTATGCCAAAAGAGGAGCACAATTTTCAGACCAACACACTGATTTCAGACCATTTAGTTTAACAGTGTCTTGTAAAGTATCATATGAAAACAGGTGATGCACTAATTATGAAAATCATGTGATTAATGCTATGTGTCTGTCACAGAACGATGGATACCATGGATGCCTTGATTTTATGAGACCTCCACAACTTCCTGCAAAGTCAGTCTTTCAGCCCCAGGAGGCAGGGCTGGGGCTCTGGGCTTCTGCCCTGACCATCCATATTGAGATTTCCCCAAAAGAGCATCACAGCCTCGCAAAGAGACACTATCTCAGTGGGGAAGTGGCCATGGGGGTGATCTAGGGGGAAGAGTGAGTCTTGTCCTGACCCAGCTAGCTAAGAAGCTAGAAAGATCTCTGGCAAGTAGGACCACTTTTGTGAGTGACATGTATTTTGTTTGAAATCCCTTGTTCCTGAATCAATAAAAGAAAGCCCTGAAGATAGGGACTCAAACATTGCTGCTGGTGGAAAGCTCCACCCCGTGGGCCTGTGGGCACCTGCTGCTGAAGTGCTAGAACCTTGTACACCTAGGCACACAACAGTTTCTGTTGACAGGTTAATCTTGCTAACCCCTGACAGGTCCACACGGGATCATGCAGATTTGCCAGGGATACTAGCTGTGGAAGGGGTTAGTGTAGACAGGACTCCCAGCATTACCAGAAGCATTTTGTCAGAGAAGTAACTGCTTGTTAGTAGCAACATATTGATGCCTTCTTCCTGAGTTCCTCCTAAGTGGCTGTTGCTGTTATGGGGCATGTTGATTAACCAAAGGCAACCTACTTTTTCTGATGCATAAAACTGATACAACACAGGGCAAAAATCCATAATAGTTACAATGCAATGTTTATTATGATTGCTACAGTATTGAATATGTATTGTATATTTTAAACTCTGTTTTGTTCTGCATTTGTTAGCCTAACCCCATAGTATATCAAGGGGTTGAGTTAACATTATGAAAGTATCAAGTTTTACTTTTATATTTTAAAAACAAACGCAACCCCTTGCTCTTACTTGTGATGATTTTTTGCACTCACACTTAACAGTAATACTTTGTACGCCCTGTAAGCCACCCTGGACAAGAGCATCTGCTAAGCAAATAATAATAACCTACCAGTAAATTACACTCTTATGTGGTATAATACTTGATTCTATTTATGCAATGAGTAACAATTTGTAAATCAACTAAGAATGGCTAAACTCACTCATTTGGGTGAAAGAACTCCATTAATTTGGGTCTGCTGCTTCTCACTCACAGATTTTGTTTTGGAGATGGGATTTGGAGTCCCGAAGAGACCTGTAAACCCTGTCACCAAACTGCTCCAGCTGTGAAAAGCGCCAAAGCGTATTCAAAGTCTTCAACAGACTGAGTGTGTCAGTGGTGGAACTCCATCAAAATCATCACTCTCTTGGTTATGATATGTTTTTATCAACAGAAGCTTGTTTCTCTGGCTTTGGCAGCAGCTGCAGCGTTCAGCTATTCCTCATTGATTAGCTCTCCAAATGTGAGCATATCCTCATCCATGGCAGCGATTAAGTCCTTTTTTTTCCCTTCCATGTTGACTAGAAGTGGAATGTTCAGGAGGTCATCAAACCCTTCAATATTCTCATCTTGCACACCTTCCACAGGTACAACAAATTTGCCTTTCCTGAAACTGTTGGAAATTGTCAGCTTTGCATCTTGCCAGAACTCTGCAACCAGATGAAAGCAATCTAGCAAATTTATAGTTTTCAGGACCATCTGAACATCTGTGTTGGGGTCTGCATCAAAAGCAACAATCTGGTTTGTGATTTTTGATAACTAACGTCCCTTCATATTCCTAATCACACTTTGATCATAGGTTCCATCAAATATGTAGCAGTATGGGATAAGGATTCAAGATGAATGTTAATGAGATGCACTCCATGGGAGTGCACAGAACAGTCATCCAGAAAGAAGTATATCTTATGGCTGGGCTAGCGAACATAATGATACCACTTTTTTAGCCAGTTGGTGAAAATTTCACCTGTCAGCCACATATTCGCTGAACTGATATAATTGAAAGGATAATCCTTCATAAAATATCTGGGACATTTTGGCAAGCAGGCATTTGTCAGTCCCATCCATGTTGGCAGAGAGGAGCCCATTTACCCTGTCCATTGAAGCTTTCCCTTCTAGTTTTTCATTTTTTTCCTACATGTCCTCTGTCACAGAGCCCTTTCAGAAAAAGTCCTTTTTCATCAGTGCTGTAGATATCAGCTGGAGGAAAGGTTTCAAGAATGTGAGGAATTTTTTTTCACACTGCCACTGCTCAGCTGCCAGTTTCTCTGCAAAATGATTTTCATCATGCTCTTTTTCAAAAGAGACTTTCAAGTGTTTCTTCCCTCTGGTAAACCAACCATCACTTGTCTTAAAATCATTCAGTCCAAGTGAAGTGGCTGGATGAAAGACTTTTTCCTTGATTGCAGAGCCAGCAAGCAGTGTTTTTTGTACTCTCTTGTCCTTGAACCATAAAAAGAGCCTGGTTAACACAAGGATCTTTTCCTTTATTCCTGCACTTATGGAAGCTATTTGGCTGTCCATCTCACTATTTAGCGAAAGATATGTATATAAAGGGTTAAATGAGCTTTTCTAATAAATATATATGCTTTGAAATTTGTGGATGGACAAGTGCTTAGTGGAAAGACCTTAAAAGATGGCCTGTTTAACTGGAAACACTGGGCTTGGAATGTGGCTGATAAAATAGGAGGAAAAAAGAAAAGAAAAAGGCCCAATCATGAGGAATGGTTCTTACTTGTTTTAGCAATTAAAAGAACCCAAGAAGCAGTGGCTATAGTCAAGTAGCTTCTTTTAAAAGAATAAAGTCATAAAACTGTTCACTGCTAGTACCAGTCTGTCCAGTTGGAGCTAGCCCACATGGGTTTTTGCATCATTTTAGGAGACAGTTCTGTTATAAGTACTTAATCAATGCTTATAACTACATATTACTGTATGGATGGTATGATTGCCTAGGCATTTAAGGCACCTTTGGAGCAGCTGCATTAGCACCATTCAGAATGCTGGATTTAATAAAGAAATTTATGGTTCATTTGGTGTCAAGGCAGTATCGAAAGTTGTCAACTTCTGGGAACTGTGGGTATCCCACAGCTCTCAATGAGGTGGTGGTGGGGCAGCAGCAGCTCTCAGCCACTGTGGAAACCCCCAGCTCCAAGCCACCATGGGCAGAAGAGATCCCATGGCTCTGAGCTGGCAGTGGAAGAGAACCTCCATCAACCAACCCATGAATTTGAGTGTATTGCCTGTGTCCTCTTGGTTATTTTTAGTAACAAAATGACAAAATCATAACCTAAAATATCATTTGTTGGGAAAGCTTCTACTACATTTGGATATAGGCAAAAGAATAAATATCATAACCTGAGATACCACAGTACAGATATTCCATTGATGCCAATGTGTATTGCTCTCAATCAAGCTCTGCTGAGTGCATCTGTCTGGAGAATTTACCCCCAAGGAGTAAGGAGAACTCCCTCGAGCAACACCCCTTGAAATCTACAGACACAGGAGTCCTACCATGGATGAAAAAGCAGGATCATATTACTTGGATCTTTTTGTAGCACTGTAAGCTTTTTAATATGTCTCTCTTGATTATTGTGTCCCGCAGAGACCTGAGATGAGTGCAAGGACAAATGATCAGAAAAATCTTGTTGGGTAGCTAGCAGACTGATTCTTTTTACCTAGTCTCAGATTCCAGGCTTACTCTACCATATTGAAAGAACCTCTACTACACCGCAAAATGCACATTTCCTTTTGTAGAGATCATTATGTTGGTCAGTGTTTGTTCCTCATCTGCTGTTGCAGCACTACTTGGCTGTGTCTATTTACCTCCACTCACATAAGTAATCTGTACCATTCACAAAACCTTCTTAAACCTTTTCAAGAGAGGGACTCTGCATAAATATTTATATTTGTTAACATAAATTTCACAGTGATTTTTAGACTTATTTTCTGGGTGGGATTTGTCAACATATTTTATATAAAACTTGTAGGAAGGTTTCTTCTAACAAATTTAAAATCACTCAGGAAAATTATTTTAATTTAACAACCCATTGGAGTGTTGTGATGGGCCAGTTGCCCCACACTGGCACACAGAGCGTTAAAAGGCACAGGGATCTGCAGCCAATGGGAGGCTGTGCAGAGCGAACTAATAAGAGGTAGGTTCCATGTATAAAGGAAGGAGCAGCAGCACTAGCTACTGCTCAGTCTGGGCATAAGCATTGCAGGGAGAAGGTCTTTCCCTGGCTAGCAGGCTTGTGGTGACAGGACCTTAGAGAGCTCTGAGTGTGAGGGGAGCTGGCTCAGATTGAGGGTCCTGAAGGAGAAGATGGGTAGATGCCAGCAGAGGCCAGAGCTGTGGTCTGGAGGCAAGGTGCCTGGACTGTATTCCCTGGAATGGGTGGCCTTGACAAGAGTTTGGCTGGAGGGCTAAATCCTGAGATGGGGGCTTGAGACTAGAGCCTTGTGTGTGAGAGGTGATGCACTGATCACCTGGGGGACCACTTAAATCCCCAGTACCATTACCAAGAGATGCCCTCCAGGTGGGTTGTGTGACAGGAACCCTGCAAGAGGTGTCTTAAGTATTGTACAAATAACTGTTCTCTGTGGGCACATTTTCCAAAAATGGCTGCTGGTAATATTTGCATGCCCTCACACTACATGCACTGTGGTGCCTAATGTGTGCCGGACTACAGCAGGTTATAAGATTTCTAAAGATCTAGCCATGTCACTGAGGGGCTGTACATTTTTAGTACAGCCTGTGTAAAAAAATAAAAACAAAACAAAAACCAACAAAACACCCTCTAATGGTCTGTTTTCCCCACTTGCCCATTCAGAGTGCATCACAAAGCAGGCAGAGCTCTCTAGTCCCCTGAGGCACCAATGCCACTGTCACAGAAAGAGGGAATGGGAAAGAGGGAGCCAAAGGAGTCCAGCAGCTTGGCACTGCTCTGGACCCTCTTCCTCCTCCTCCTCTCTCTCTGCAGTACTTGACCTGGGATGGGGGAAATTAGGACACCTCTGTATCTGTCCTGCAGCCATGGGAATGGGGTGAAGACCCCTGGAGCTGCAGGAGGAGTGGAGATGAGGCTCAGGTGAGGAGAACTTAAGGTCATTTGCAGGGGAGGAGAAGGATTGATTTGAGGGGGGAGCAGAACTAATTGCTAGGCAAGGGTGACAAGTGCATGTGGGTATGATGATAGGTATTACCTACACCACCACCATTTTCAGAGCACTTTATTCACTAATGTGCCGATGCTGCATATATAATATAATTATACATTTGCTTATGAAAAACAGGCATATGTAGGCAATTTCTCTTTCACATGCTAAAATGTGGGATACCTACATGTCATGAGGATACCAGTTTTGTGAGTACAGTTTAGGCAACTGCTTCTGCTTCATCATATTTATGCTACAAAAAAGTGAGAACTAGCAATTTATTTGTGAAATTCATACTGGAGAAGTCGCACAACAGTCTCAAAGCTGCTCTGTGATAAGCATAAAGCAGCATGTTATAATAGTTAGCAGATAACTGTAAAATACAGATGGTACAAGGGGTGGGGTGGAGAAGTATATTCTGAGGCAGGGAAATGACTGAATTTTCAGAGTCTGGGAATAGAGTCTAGGGAAGGGGGGAGGACAGAATATTTCTGACAGTGCTGTCTACAAATAATAATCCTGAGAACACAAACTTTTGCAGGGATGTGTGACTGGGTGGAATAAAACAGTTGTACCCATTTATGGTTACCTAATGCTGTGTCTGTGCATCATCTTACCTTTGTTTACTGTTCTAAACTGCTTAGATAGCATGGGCTAATCTGGTGATGAGCAAATAAACACACACAACCAAACCAATAACAGTATGCCCTTGCTTGTATTTGTTTGCCCTTGTCATACGTACATGGAAGACATTTTGACTCAGTTTTCACATCCTCTATTTTGTCTCTAGTGATTGGCAAAGATTATTATAGTTAATTGTTATTTAAGGAAAAATATCTGTGGGATCAATGATATTATGCTTCCTCCTGCATAAGTGGTATCTTCTGAATACACATACAGTGCCATACTGTCATGGATTAGACTAAGGAATGAACACGTGTAAGGCAGGCTTAGAAGCTGTGCTTAACAGCTTCTGAAGGGGGGCACCTAATCTGCATGGGTCCTGTATTAGCGTGAACACAAAGAACATAATTAGGTATTAGCATACCGGATGTAGGGCATACTGGGTAATGGTATTTGGGGTTAATCTGATCACAAATCTGTCAATATCTGTAATTCTACTAAAGGGAAATATAAAATACTGTCTTCTTGTGAATTGCTGCTCTCTGTTTCAAATCTGTCTGGGTTAGTTAAAAGGTAAAAAGTAAGCTTAGTTACAAAGAGGCTTGTAGAAAAGGCTACTGCATGTTTCATCCTGAAAGTAGAAAGACAAGGGTGGGGGATTTGAGGCTATTTTAGCCTCTTCCTCTGTCTAATGATAGCTATGGCTAGGTTTCTTCTGAGGTCTTTGTCATTTAGATAGAGGTAGCTGTTTGCAGCTCCTTAAGAACTGGAGTCATTAGGGAGAAAAGCAAACTCTCTGAGCTGAAAATCCTCTCTGAGCTGAGATTGCTGAAGGGGAGCCAGTGGATGGTGAGAATGGCAAGCTGGGCAGCATGAGCAAGCAGTGGGTGGAGCTGGTGGACAGTGCGGTGGAGCCAGCAGATGGGAAGAGCAGCCAGTGGCTGGGCAGCGTGAGTGACTGGTGGGTGGAGCCAGCAGATGGTGAAAGCAGCCAACGGGGAGCTGGGTGGTGTGAGAGACTGGTGGGCGAAGCTGGTGGACAGTAGGCTTGAAAGACGCTCCCTACGTACCTTAGGGCTGGTTGGGAGCCTAGTTAGCACTGATTCTCCAGATTGGTGCCCATTTTGCTAGGGAGTTTACCTTGTATATTCTGTTACACAGTGTGGATTCTTGGGAACTTTGCTCTGTACTGATTTGCTAGATCAGCACTGATTTCTGCTTTTTGACCTTTTACACTGTTTTACTACTATTAAAAGTTCTGTTAAAGTACTGTTAAAAGAGTGGGGAAGCCTTACCCCTTTGGGGAGCCCAGGGAACAGTGCAGGATTTCCCAGAAATCTTGGTGGAAGCTCAAGCTGGTTGGTGGTGCTATATTACTGGGAATCTCCCAGGTATCGAACCCGGCCCTTGTCCTGCCAGCCTGCCCTGGCAGAAGGGTTACACATGTTAATGATGATATTTAGGCCTCCGTCATCAATTATGAGATTTGCTGGGTAAAATCTTTGCCCTAGAGAAGTCAATAAAAACATCCCATTGACTTCAGTTTTCATCTACTGACTACAACTGCTCAAGAATGACTTTACATGTAAATACTGGCCCTTTTTTTGAGGCTACAACTGAATGCTCAGTGTACAGTAGAGGTGTCAACATGCAGCCCAGGAACCTCTTCCATCTGGCTTGTGACTGCGCTCTGCAGGACATGCTTTTTCTCAGAAAAAGAGAGAGAAAGACAATGGTAGCGTGGAGCACAGTTTCTCATACATAGCACTCCCCGATGCTGAAAGCATGCTGCAGTACTTTGATTTATGGTATGCGTGGCCCACTTAAACTACATTTAAGTCAAATCTGGCCTGCCATAGCAAATGCATTTGTCACCCTTGTATGTGCCACAGTTTTGTATACTGTGTCTGGTTCAAACACCACTTCTCTGAAACAGCTCATTTGAGAAAGATCAAAGGAGGTATCACTATAGGGAAATAGAATTAACACATCTTCCAACATCATCTACATTCACAAAAAGTGAACATCTCCAAATAGTCAAAATTACTGTGCAATGACTGGCACGTGAGATGGGAAATGCAAAAGACTTTATTACAAGTAAGTTCTTCATAATACCAGATTGTAAGATAAAGCAAGAAACTGAAGAAAATGAGAGAGCTGCAACAAATAAGTTACACGTGTGACAAAGCAAAAGCATGATTTTACATATTGCTCTGAGTCAACTCCTGTCCTGAAGTACTGTGAGTGTGGAAATGCAATGAGTGAATCTGCAAATGAGGACAATAATAATTTGCTGGTTTGTTGGTGATCTGAGACTACATTCATTAATGTATGTGAGGTGTTCAATTACTATAATGACAAGCACTACAGAAGAGCGTGTCAATAAAATATCTAGTTCAAATCCACGTTACAAAAGAGGGCAGGAGCCAATGGGAATCTTTCCATTTCTTTCAATAGGCTTTGGATCAGGTCCTTGAACCTTACTTTAATGAGTGCCCAAATAACTTGGTGTTAAAGAACAGTAGAATAATACTGGAACATTGAAGAATCCTTTTAATTAAGACAAAAAGCTGTCTCTCCATCAGCCTTATTAAGCCATTGTCCTTATAAAGACACAATTTAAAAACAGTCTAAAAATGTCTTAAAATGAAATACAACCGTGTCCTAGACAAAAAAAGACACTTAATGGACCTTAGAGCTCTCTTTTGATCTTTATTTGGCAACTTCCCCATTAACAAATGACCTTTAGACTCTACCATCCTGGTTAAACAGCACTCAATCCTTTGTCACCAGCCACATGCATCCTCTTCAGAAAAGTTTTGTTAAATCTGTGCTGATTCAGTAGTATTGCCATTTGCCATATATTATCAGTCAATTAATCAATTCCTTCAGAGGTCCCAATAAAGTATCTGTATTAATTAACCACCTCAGCTCAAGATTAGGGCCTTTGTACAGCTCATGAGGGTTAATGTAAGGAGTTTCCTGGTCATTCTTGCAGCCCACATTCAAAGGTCACAGACAGCTGCAATCTTTGCCTTCATGGGAGCATAGAAACTAACACCTGGAACTATACAGGATTTCAAATGAGTTGGGCAGGGGTGGGAAAGGTGAACCAAATCCTGTCTCAGGAGGATGGGATGGGTTTAGATGACCTCTTGAATATCCTTCCAGCTGTACATTTCTATGATTCTACAGCTCTATTCCCTTTCCACATTAGTCTACTTATTAGACCAATTCTGAAGCTTAGTTCAACCTGGTTATCACACCACTGCTTAAATAAACTCAGGGAGTGATTGTGCCTGGAAGGCACATCCTGCTTTGGGGCATGGTAGCATCAATGAAGCAGTTGAGTTCTTCATAGACTATAACGGGTGTACGGGGGAGAAAGAAACTTGATTTTTCCAGCAGAACTGCTCTGAAAAATAGATGGTTAGGAAGAGAAATTGAAGTTAAAAATTCATAAACCTTGAACTTCCTATTACCTCGGTGACATGAACCAGCAATGAAATTTGATGTATTTCTATGAATTCTATTTCACAGTATTTTAATTAAATCCCTCTCTTTCATAGTTCCCTTCTAAAACTGTCCAAGGATTTCACACCTTTTTAGAAACAAAATTAGTTGTCTTCACACTTCTGAATCCTGTTGTTAAAAAAGTAATAATATAAACTGCTTCCCTTGGTAAGACTATGGGGTTTAAGAGTTCTGATGAGAAATTGGAAGCTATAATTATGAAGTGGCTGGAGAGCGTAAGTCAAGAAAAGGATGTGTTTGTTACTTTGTTTTCCTTCTGCATAGCAGCAAGAAAGATCCCCTAGTTTCTGGATTTACTGGCTTATCATCACATTGCTAGCAGTTAGGAAGTCAGTCTGTTTTCAGTTCATTACTTATACCTTTTCAAGGCTGTTCCCGGTTTAGAACAAGGTTTACAAAGCATGAGATAAACTTGCGTGTGCATGTGTGTGCTCAAGGGGACGGGCTCTCTCATCCGTGAAAGTTAATTCTATTGGGGTCTCATGAGTGATAGACCTGAGTCATGATAATCAGATCTGAATCTGAAATCTGGGGGTGTTCTGATACAGAGTTTTATTTCAAACCAACTTCTAGTCCCCAGCTGTTCAAGATAATAATTTTGGTTAATGAATCAATTGAAATAAGAGTAAAATGGATCTACTGCTCACTAGCATCTTCCAAATAATCCAGTCAAGCTGTCTTGTTCCTTCACTGCTGCTTCATCTTCCAAGCTGGGCCCAGAGCTGCAGGCTTTATTGCACTGGATGACTCAATGATGCATGCTACATTCCAAATCTGACCTAAATGTACAATCTGAAATTATTTCACTTGTCTGTGCTGACTGATTTCCTGGCTCCTTTACAAGCTAACCTTTTAAATTATCTATCGGCTCATCTCTTCCCAGAGCTGACTGGTGAGAGAGGCTGGAGAAACAATTCTATGAGGTGTAAGATACCTTCAGAAAGTAAGGCCTTGCAGCCTTCTCTTTTAAAAAGTTATCTCCCAAACACCCCATTTATTGTCTCAAGTGAAATTATGTATTTTTCTACCTTTTTGGAGGGCAAATTTGGCTCTCCTTTACCTATATTCCTTTTAAATGTGCAGCCACCTAATATGCCTTTAAAAACTAATTTTGAGACCCTGCTCATAGCACGGAGTCTATCTATAGGTGGTAACCTCTCAGAATCAGGGCTGAATCGATTCTCTGCTACTGTATGGGAGGTGCTGTTCTCTTCAAGTCCCATATCCTGGATGTCATTTTCCTGCCAGATTAAAAGAGCTGTCACCATAGACCTTGCAGAAGTCTGAGTTCTAAGAACACTTTTTCTCTTTAAATTCTCCTTTTTTTTAATTTCAACTGGCTACAGCATATCCTTCATTTCCTTGTCATAATCAGTTATGTAGTGTTTCTATGAGCTATTCAACCATTGCTCTCTATTCCATCCTTGCAGGTGGCAAATGGTTCTTGATATAATGAAACCTGTCAGAAGCGACCACTCAAGACACTGACAAATAGAGGTTGCTTAATGACTCTGGTAAGCTACTAAAGGTTTAAAGAGAAAAAGCTTTACTCAATATGTTGGATGTTTTGAGGTAGTCTCTTAAGCTAAATCTTCTCAATAAGAGTGACTGACTGTACAAGTTTCAATATATTTACTTTGCAACATATAAATTCTTTTGTTTACAATGATTTAGAATGTAGGGTCTTCACACACAGGAACAGATTCAGGATACTCTACAATTACAGAACACTTTAGGATTTGGCCCCTAGGAATTTCAATATTTGACTGTACCAATTGCAGTAATCATTTAAAATATAGCAATGTAACTGAAGTCTTCATATGACTAATTTCATATGTTAAATCCACCACCAGATTTAAAAGGCTATTTAATTTATTTATGCACTGGTGGCTGTTCCTAGCCTCACAAATAAAAACATTGAATTGCCATGGCTGTTTGGACACAGTGAATTCATTGCCCTGACTCCCTATCTCTGCTACTTCCTGCATTAGTCCTCAGTGTCATTCTCTGGTTCCAAATCACTTAGATACATTTCCTTATTGATGAGTTGTAATTAGTGGAGAAGCTGTGTGTGATAGAAACAAATACGTGCTTTTGTACAAGATGAATTGTATACTTAGCACTTGAATTCACAGCAAAGCTTAATTGTCCTGCTGATACTCTGTTGCATTATATCTAGTTTCAAAGGGGCAGCTGTGTTAGTCTAGTTCAGCAGAACAAACATGGAGGCATGTGGCATGTTTAAAGACTAACAAACTTATCACATGAGCTTTCGTGGGAGTTAATCCCACTTCGATGAAAGCTCACGTGATAAATGAATTTCTTAATCTTTAAATGTGCCACCAGATGCCTTGACTGTATTGCAGGCATCCTCGTGACAGAGGATGAGGAAAAAGCTGAAGTGCTCAATGCTTTTTTTACTTCAGTTTTCACAAGCA
>ML682040.1:2810921-2984781 GCA_007922195.1 Podocnemis expansa
GGTTGTATGGGAGGAGGATAGGGGACAGGTGATGGGGTGGTTGTGGGGTGTAGGTTGTGTGTGGGGAGTATGGGGGTAGGTAATGGAGCGATTGTGGGGTGTAAGTTGTATGGGGGAGTACAGGGGACAGGTAACAGGGTGGTTGTGGGGTGCAGGTTGTGGGGGGGGAGTACAGGGGATGGGCAATACGGTGGTTGTGGGATGTAGGTTGTGTGGGAGAGTATGGGGGTAGGTAGCAGAGTGGTTGTGGAGTGTTAGGCTGTAGGTTGTATGAGGGGGTAGGTAATGGGATGGTTGGGGGTGAGGGTGGGGGGGGTAGGTAATGGTGTGTTTGTAGTAGAAGGGGTGTGAGGTTCAAGGGTGTATGTTCAGGATGGAGGGGTGAAGTGGGGGTAGGTAGAGGGATGTGAGTATGTAGGTTGTATAGGGGGAGTGTGGGGGTAAGAAATGGGGTGGCTGTGGGGTGCGAGGGTGTAGATTGGATTGGAGTGGGTAGTGGGGTGGTTGCCGTAGAAGGGGTGTGAGGGTCTAGGGGGTGTGTGCAGGGTGGTGTAGCGAGGTGGGAGTAGGGAATGGGGGTGGTTGTGGTAGAAGGGCATGGGTTTGTATGTGCAGGGATAGGTGATGGGGTGGGTGTAGGTTGGATGGCGGTTGGTAAAGGGGTAGTGTGGCAGGTTGAGGGCGTAGGTAATGGGGGTCGTAGTGGTAGAAGAGCATGGATTTATAGGGTTTGTATGTGCAGGGGTAGGTAATAAGGTGGTTGTAGGGTGTCAGTGTAGGTTGGATGGGTGTTGGTAAAGGGGTGGTGTGGGGAGTTGAGGGAGTAGTTGATGGGACGAAGGGATGTGAAGGGTTGGGGGTGAGGGATTCAGGTATTGGGGATGGTTGTGGGGGGGGGGAGGTTTGAGGGCATAGGGTGTGCTTAACAAAGTGTGATTCTTCCCATGGCTCACTAAAAGAGCAACTTTATATTTTGTATAACAAAAGGTGATTGACATAGATTTAGGCTCTGTTGTGCAAGTGGCTGGTGCAGGGGGGAGTCCATGATCTTGTCCTCATTAGCCAAATCTTTGATTAACTTGTTATTGTTCCAGTAGCTGGACAAGACAACTGGATTTAAACTCGCTCTAAATCTTCTAGCTGACACTGAGTAAACTAATATTTTTCAAACAGAATTTTATGGTGTCTCTTAAAAATACTTTCCCTCATTGATACTCTCCCATTCTCCCATTTTATTCTTTCAAAAACAGCAAGAGTCCTGTGGCACCTTGTAGCCTAACAGATTTATTTGGGCATAAGCTTTTGTGGGCTCCAGCCCACTTCATCAAGTTTAAGCCTGAAGAAATCTGTTAGTCTTCAAGGTGCCACAGGAGTCTCCTTTTTGCTGTACACAGGCTAACATGGCTACCTCTCTTGAAATTTTATTTTTTCTTCCATTTCTTATGTTCTGTAGTTTTTTCAGTGTTAAAAAAGTTTACTAAAGTTTCCCTTTGCTTTCATTTTTGTCTGACTACAATTCTCTTACCTTCGTAATGTTTTTATTTATGCCCTTTGGTGTCATGTAATCTGGGCATAGTTTTCCTTTGGTGTTGCCACATGCAGAAGTTAACATGTCAGCTAAAGAACTGGAAAAAGTGCATTACAATGATGCACCCAAGGATCTCATATCCATTTAGTTGCTAATGGGCTCGTCAGTCTGTCAGAGAAATGTCTCATATCTGGAAGTTGATGCTAGTTGATGTCCAGATTCAGTCTGGAAATAAGGTACAGTTTTATCTGGGAGGATAACTAACCACTGGAACAATTTAGCAAAGGTTGTGCCTTCTCTATCACTAGGACCTTTTGAATTAAGGTTGGAAAACTTTCTAAAAGATGTGCCCTAGTTCAAACAAATTTTAAGTCAGGGAAGGGCCATGGCTTATGTCATATAGAAGGTCAAACTAGATCATTACAGAGTCTCATTTTGGCTTTATAATCTTTGAACTGATGATGGGATTGAATGGTCCTAGATTTTATGTAACTGTTAATCCTATAACTGGTGTAATCACTTCTGTCTATGAAAAAGTTTTTGTTAGCTATTTTGTTCTGTAAATATTTTAATCCTAAGAGCTTGCTTGGCAAGGAAAAATTAGTTGGTCTCAATCGCTGACTGAAAGTGAAACACTAAAAACTTTTTCTTTTTTTCCTTTTAGAGAGATTACAGTGAACCTTGTGTACAGTGTTCTGATATAAACTGGGGTCTTACTGAGGAAGGCAAATTTTATTGCAAGTCTTGCCACAATGTCATAGAGGTAAGTAAGTCTTGTTAACTTTTTTTTTTTTTTTTTTTTTACATTTCAAAGTGGTTATGAAAGGTACAGGCAGTTTTGTAGGTATTCTGTGTGCATATCTTGCGTATGTTGTATAAAATATTGTGCCTTTGGATGATGAAGTATGGGGATAGGCAAGAAGCTCAAATTCAGTTCAACACCCAGTGTATGTAATCTCATTTATATTGCCTTCACTTAAACCTCTCCACGCATCAATTTGATGATAAAAAAGGAGGTGGTATTTACCCTTCTTTGTAAAGCACTTCGTGTGTGCAACAAAAGCATTGTAGTGGTGTTTAATTTATTTATGTATTTTAGAATGCAATTATTTTCTGCCTTCAGATATTTGATCCATATAAATGTTATTGCTTTGTGTGTTGCCTTGTGCATTTTGGCAAGTTCCAGAAAGGTAGCTGTATTAGCCTTGTTCAGCAAAACAAACAAGGAGTCGTGTGGCACTTTTAAAGACTAACAAATTTATTTATTGCATGAACTTTCATAGGAGAAAATTGCACTTAGATGCTTTCTGTAAGTTCTCCATCTTCAAGCATCTGATGAAGAGGGATTTTCTCCCACAAAAGCTCATGCATTAAATAAATTTGTTAGTCTTTAAAAGTGCCACAGGGCTCCTTGTCTTTTTCCTGTGCTTTATTTTAGGTTAAACTATTTTTTCAGTATTTCAAGAAAAACAAACAGCAGCATTCTAACTGGCTAAGCAGCTCTGTTGCTGAAAAAAATCTGGGAATTACAATACATCATAAATTAAATATGAATCAACTATGTGGTGCAGTTGTGAAACAAGACTAGTATATTTCTGAGGTATGTTAGCAAAAGTGTCATGTGAGACACAGGAGGCACTAGTTCCTCTCTGCTTGGCACTGGTGAGGCCTTATGTGGAATAAAAAAACAAGGAGTCGCGTGGCACTTAAAGACTAACAGATTTATTTTTTGCACGAGCTTGTGTGGGACAACATCCCACTTTGTCAGATGCTTTGAAGGTGAGGGAACTCTTCGAAGCAGGGGCGTAGCTGGCGCAGGGCACACGGGGCCCATGCCCCGAATCCTGCCACCAGTGCCCCGGATCTGAAGAGCCTCCTGTCTCTCCCGGTCTCTTGCCACATCGAGCCAGAAATCTGGGGTCCAGCCGCCCGCAGCAGCAGTGGCTGCTTCCCCCAAGGCCAGGCAGCCCCACAGCTGCTGCTCCTGGCCCTGGCCCTGCCCAGGGGTCCTGGGCCCAGCTGCCGGCAGCAGCTTATGGCCTCTTCTAAGGCTGGGCGGCCCCACGGCCACCAGTCCCCACCCTGTCCCCGCCTGGGGGCATGGCCTGCAGCCAGGGGGCGGGGCCTGGGCCAGTGTCCCAGGTCTTTTCCCAGGGCAGCGATGCTCCTGCTTCAAAGCATCTGTCGAAGTGGGATTTTCTCCCACAAAAGTTCGTGTGAAAAATAAATCCGTTAGTCTTTAAGTGCCACATGATTTCTTGTGTTATGGTGGTTTTTTTTTTTTTTTTTTTTTTTGCTGGACTAGATTAATACGGCTTATCTGGAATGTTGTGTTCACTTCTGGGGCCTCTACTATAGGAAAAGTGTGGGCCAATTGGAAAGTCCAAAGGAGAGCAACAAAAACGATAAGATTGAGACAACCTAATCTCTGAGGAAGGATTAAAGAAGATGAGCATGTTTAGTCTTTGGAAAAGAAGGTTGTGGCAGGGTGAAATCTGTTAAGTTCTCAAATATTTTAAGGGCCTGTTATAACAAGGATAGTGATCAATTGTTCTCCATGTCCACTGAAGATAGGACAGGAAATACGAGGTCTAAAGTACAGCAGGGCAGATTTAAGTTAATTATTAGGAAAAGATTTTTGATGGTAAAAATAATTGACCATTAATATAGGCTTCCAAGGTACATTGTTGTGGCATTCCCATCACTGTAGGTTTTAAGAAGAGGTTAGATAAAAGTACGTTAGGAATAGTCTATAGCAGGGTTGTCAGTGTTTTCACCTTGGGAGCCATTTCTGTCTGCAACTCAGTCTAGCGAGCCACAAAATATTAGAAAAAATAAACCTCACAGCAACTGTTGTACACATACGTGCTGTCACTAAATCATTGATAACTAAGGAAAATAATGTGCAGTGATCTGAATTTTATAGTTTTAACAGAGAAAAAAGGAAACTTCTGTTCACCTTTCAAAATTTCTGTACTGGCACCTGGCAGTTCTTCTCCCTGGCTAGTTTTAAGATATCGGGTGATATATCCACAGCGGTGGCCACTTTCAGTCTCTCAGCAGGTGATCATCTGTGAGCCTTGATCTGTGTGTTGCCCCCCCCCCCCCCAGGTTTATTGCAGAGAAGGTGGTTTGTATGTGTAAGTGCTTCCAGAAAGACTCAGTATTTTGGTAAAAAGCTGTGCTAGCTTTGGGAAGTCATTGATTGGGATATGTTGGTAGAATTCGTGCAGTGGCACTGTAATTAATTAACGTGCTTCTTCACACCCTTGTACCCAGTATAATGATTTCCACCTGAGCAAAGGGGCTATAAAACATTCACATTTTCATTCAGTAGCATTCTGCGCTAACTTTGTTTGGGTGTGAGTGAGTACACCAGGGGCAGGCCTGTGGAAAGTCACACTTCCCCACTTCGAGCCATGTCTCACATGTGAATCATCCTCAAAATGGTCTCAGCCTTCCAGATGCCACCTTTGCTTGGACATCACATGTGCTCCTGGACTATCAAAGGACAGACTGGGGAAGGAATGAAGAGTTCACAGAGATTCCCCTCTATATCTATTTCCAGTGTCCTGTGCAGTAGCAGGGATCTTCCTGTGACAGCTGTTACCAGGAAAAAGAGGTGGCTTTTAGGGTAGGCAAAGCAGGTACTCACCTAGGGCCCAGAGCAATAAGGGGTGCCATCCCCAACTCAGTGGACTGCAAGGGCGATTGCCAGCTTCACCTATCCGCAAAAGCTGTGTCTGCTTCGGTCGGCAGCAGGAGTGCTCCAAGCTGCGGCAAGTGCAGACAGCCTTGGAGAAGGCCACAGGGGTCTGGCAGCAGGGCGCCAGGGCTGCGGGGAGCTGGGGACAGGGTGCTTTAGAGTACCTGGCAGAGAGCCTCTAGGGGACCTGCAATGTCCCTTTGCCTATGGCCTAAGATAACCTAAGGTCACCTCTGCCAGGAAGCCCTCTTAGAGAGTGGCTCCACTAAAGTAGAATCATTTGTCTCCCAGTCCCCTCTGTCCTGCTCCACTGTCCCCCCCCACCTCCTCGCAGGGCTGCTCTGTTGGTCTCTCCTCATCCACGTCCCCACCTGCCCCTCACCAGGCCACTCTACTTGCCTCCTGGGTGCTTTGCAGGACCATGCTGGAGGCTGGCTGCAAGGCACAGCAGCCATGTGCTGCCACCAACCCACCTTGTTCCCAGGGCTGATCAGCCAGCCAGGGGGTGAGGCAAGAGTGCTGCCTGCCTTGTGGCCTCTGGTCCCAGGGCTGGCAGGGCGCTCCCTCAGTGAGGGCTGCAACTTTGACATGTCTAATCTACATACTCAGTCCTGACTCAGTGCAGGGGTCTGGTCTAGGTGACCTCTTAAAGTCTCTTTCAGGCCCACATTTCTGTGGTTCTATAAGTATTGAAATATATCAGTACAAATAATGATAAAAGGCCTAGTTCTGCATTCAGCTGTTCATAGATGGACCCTTGTGTTGTATAGTTGAACCAATTGACTTCATACATTTACTAGTCTCTTGTCTTGACCTTGAGTAGGTACTGTTTGGGTTACTCTAATCCCTGTTTAACTAGCATGCCCATCTCCTTGTTGGAGTACTAGGATCTGTGCTATTTAATCTCTTATGTGAGGTTCCATGAAGACTGTTCAGGAAGAAGAAAGATTTTACCTTTTGCAAATCTCAACTGGGAAACGAAGATACTTCCTTGGAGTCTTGCTGAGGATCCCTTCTCTCAAAGTCCTGCAACAATTCCTACTTTTTGAGTGAGTCAGGAACTGCACGAGTGAGGTTCTTTATGTTCTTAACCCATATCAGGAGGAGGCTTGAGGGAACAAGTGCTTGTTGCTTATTCTGACTTTTATAAAAATAGTTCTGTGACCATGCATTCCGCAGTGCAACTTCTCAAATGTTTCTCTGTTGAGCCATGCTGTTGATAAGGTGTTTATAGAAAATGCAGTGTAACCTACTTTATTCAGCGCTCACTATGTGAAGCAACTTATTTGGAACAACTAGTGGTTACTAACATGAGCAGTATAATTATTCCTTTAAGACATGAGCAGATTTTAAAAGGCACAAATGTCTGTAAAGTGTGTGTAGTTGTATGTAAGCAATTTCACTATATAAACACTCCCTTAAAAAAAAAATTGCCATTCCTTCAGTGTCTTGATCAAGTGCATGGGTCTGTGGTCTTGAAATATAACTGTACATTTAAAAAAATTGTAGTATTTATCCAACAATAGCTTGACACTTCTAATTTCCAGTGTTTTCTCACAGTGAAGTCTATTTTATTTTTTCACTGCATCATCCAGCTGTTTGAGTTTGCCTGTCACTGTTAAATTTAAGGTTCATAATTTTTTTAGATGTATTTTCACAGTTAGGCATAACAATTAGACTGAGTTTTCTAAGTTGTACAGTGGAGCAGTGGTTTTCAACCAGTGTGCCACAGTTGAAAACCACTGTTGTGCCGCAAGATCCAAGTGTGCCATGAAATTTTTTACAAGGCTAATGAAAATCGATGTAAAACAGACATTGTTTCATCATAAACAATATTCTGTCCAACCAAAATTACAACTCATAAAACTCAAAAAGATTATTCATCAAATTAAAAGAGAGGTATCAGTCTTTCAGTTGTAAAATATGAGCATTCTAAACACAGTTGACCAAAGGACAGAATTGAGATGATTTGAGGTTGTTTTTTTGTTGTTGTTTTTTTCCCCTCCTGGTGGATTTGAAACATTAATTCATTTTTATCTTTCCTTATCTTGTTGTATGTACTATGTTGCAACCCTCTCTAGTAATACACTTACATTTACTGTATAAATTTATGAAATGCAATGTTTAGAGCGATCAATCCATCTGAAAAAAGTGGGTCTGCAGTGGAATTATTTCTCATTGAAATGTGTTGTGTTAGTGAAAAGGTTGGGAACTGCTGTAGTAGAGGCAGCTCATGTATGCAAGGAGATATTGCTCTTTTCTTGCAGACATTATACTTTTATCAATTATCTTGCAGAGGACTAAAGAGTTTTTAACTTCTGATGTTGTGCCCAATGCAAAGATCCAGTCTATCTCCAAAGGATTTAGAAAGAGGAAAAAACATGGTATGTTTGTTTGTCTATATATCATTTCTACTTTTTGTGTAACACAGGTGGACAAAATTTTCTCACAGCTAGGTGCAAGCAATTTTACTTTTGGTGGCCAAAGGGAGCACCTCCATTACATTTCTGCAGTAGAGCTAGGCAACAGTTGGCTAAAACTGGTTGCTATGGCAGCCAGAAACTTGTTATTTTTGGAGGCTGGGTGCAGTGTTCCCTCTAAGCTGTGCACGTGCGCCCACGCGCAGCAGAAATCACTCAGTGGCGCAGCAATCATTGCCAGCAGCGCACCACCGCCGGCAGCCACGGAGCCTAGCCAGCTGCGTCAGCCTACAGCAGTTTGAAATTTCCCGCCCTCAGCATGCTGGAGGCTACAGCAGCCTGTGGCCAGGGAGCGGCTCCAGAGGCCAAGCAAGGAGGAAGGGGGGGGGCTTTTGGGGGATCGGGTCTGTGGGGCGGGGCGGCGGGGGGTTGGCCGGGAAGGTGCCGGGAGTCAGCGAAGTGGGTGGAGAAGCAGCTCAAGCTGGGGATGGCCAGAGAAACTGGCAGATGAGTGGGGAAGGCTCTTGGCCAGGGGTTGCTTAAACTACCCCTGCTGCAGGGTTAGACTGTAATTGCTGGCCTTGGAGCCCTTCAGCACAGCTCCCAGTCAATGTTCCCTCTAAGCTGCGCTAGTGGGCAGGGGCGCAGTGGCCCCCCCTCACCAGCACAGTGAGCATGTGGGACAGCGCAGGCAGCCCTGCCTTTCCCCAGCCCTGAGGAGCCCTGTGGGTCTCCTGTCTCAGCTCCAGCAGGCAGTCTATGCTGCCTGCAGGAGCAGTGAGAGCTGAGGGCCCTCCACCCTGCTGCACATAGCCAGGAAAAGGAGCAGAGGGGGAGGGAAATTTAAATCTCTCCCTCTCCTCTGCACCAGGCTGCTTGTGCAGAGATGGTGGCAGCTTTGGGGCCTGTGTGGGCCCCAGCAGGTGAGCAGCCTTGAGCCTGGGCAAGAGGGGGGACCCTGAGAGATGGCAGGGCTAAATCGTGGGGCTCCCAGAGGCAGCCATGTAGTGGCCACAGGGACGCAGGGCTCTCTGTGGGGGCAGAGGATGGGAGCTGGGCAGCAGGCAGAGGAGCCAGGCTGGAGCTGGAGGAGGGCTTGGGACCTGAAAGACCCAAGCAAAATTGTATTGAGCCATTTAGCATCTCTATCCAGGGTGAATGCTTTGCTTTTCACTTGCTAAAAGGCTCCTGAAAGAAAAGCAATCCTTTTAAAATAAGCAAAAACAAGTTGGGTTAATTTAAGATTTTCTTTTCTTTTCTGTGAGAGATTCTAATGCAATCAGTTTGTCAAGGTGGGGCTTTACAATGTAACTTTGTATAGACTCCTGTGATGGAAGGAAACAAATCCTAATGATCAGGAAAATGAAATGAAAAACTGAAAGGATAAAAAGTCATTTAAGGCAAAAGGAAAAAAATATGGCCAGTGGTGCAATAATTTTTTAAAAAGAGACTTTGTATTTCTATTGCCCCAAAAATGTGTTAGAAAAATAATCATTTTCTTTCACAAATCCATTTATGCTCTTGCTTCTTGCAGCTTTGATAAGGTTTGCTTTAACTGTCAAAAATTAAAAATTATTAAACAACCTTGATTATATTCCACTACCAGACACACATCTCAATTGTACCTCATTTTGCTTATTTTAGTTCTGAGAGTATTTACACTCCAGGCATACTAATTATAGCCTCCCTTTTATTGTTGAAAATGATTTGGATTAAAAAAAACCCCATAAACACCAAAACTGAGATGTTCGAGTCACTTTATATTAAAGGAGGATACTCACAGTGTTTAAAGTTTCCTGTATGCCTAATCAATTTTTTGCCATTCACTTAGGGGCTTGTTGTCCCATATTTATCTTTTGAGAGGTATGATTGGGCATGATAATGTAACAGACTCTAACCTAGCTCTATTTGATGCAAATTCTTTAGGCACAAAAGATGGCCCTGGTTACGAACATGTGATGCTATGAGAAACTGTCTTGAAACATGGTTTTTGCCCTTGCCACCTTTAAAAGTTTTGAATTTCTCAGATAACTTGACTTAAGGTGTTGCCCCGAGGGAATCTGGGAAGCCGTTGCTACCTTGTGATTGTGATTTGCAATGCATGGTAATTGAATATGTTTACTGAGGACAGAATAGGTGTATTTTGAAGGTTGATAGCTAGATAGTAAATACAATCCCCATAACATGTCAGTCTCATGATCAAATGTGAAGCTACCTACTTAATGTCAATCTACGTTTTGGACATTTAGGGCCTGATCCACTTTGAATCCCTTTTACCCCAGTTGGGCAGCATAACAGGGACTTAAATTTCAAAGGGGCAGCCGTGTTAGTCTAGTAAAGCAAAAAAAAGCAGGGAGTCTTGCAGCACTTAAAGACTAACAGATTTATTTTTTGCATGAGCTTTTGTGGGAGAAAATCCCACTTTGTCTATATATGTATTCTGGAAATCTGAGAAAGACAGGCAAGAAAAACTGAGCAGTGTAGATGATGGTAGAGGCTAGACAGGCAGCAAGTTTCATTGTCTCACATTTGTTTAGTAAATTACTAAAACTACAGTACATCAATTTAACATTTTTATTGAAGTTTGAATGAAAAGCCATGTATGAATTTCTTTTGAAGTAAGATACTTAGGCATGCTGATACTTTGAGCAGCAAAAAACTGTTGCCCAGGCCTCATAAATTGTTGCTCAGTAAATACCACAACCTGCTCAGCTGCATCATCAGCTTAGAGGGAACATTGGCTGGGTGTAACTTTTTGCCATTTTTAAAGTTGCATGTTACTACGTGCTAACTTTCTGGTTCTACTTCCCACCTTTGCTAGTGTGAACAAATGGGTTTTTCTACAGGACCTTACAACCTGAATTGAGCGCAAGATAATCCTATTTTTCTTGTTGGGCCTGCTCTAGTCACAAGTTGCACTGATTTAACTGAAGGTGTGATGTTAAACAGGTCCAATATTGTGTTTGTACATTCTTATGTTTGGTTTAAATCTGATTTACATTGTATTTACTTGCCTTTGTAACTTAAGTGACACACTAACCAATGCAAGTGAGGTTTAAGCCAGTGGAAAAGAGTTTCCATGCACAAAGTTGTACTCCTTTCAACTGATTGAAACTGGTGCAGCTTCTGTGTGCTAAGTGGTCTTATGATGAAGAGTGCTTTCAACAGCAGGGATAGTAATTGTTAGTGTCTTTAAATCTTGTTCTAGAGGTCCCTTGCAGTTCTATGATTCTATGCTGTTATAAAGGGGCAACCAAGTTAGTCTTCAGCAAAACAGAGTCTGGTGGTGCTTTTAAAGACCAACAAATTTGTTTTTCACATGAGCTTTCATTGGAGAAAATCCCACTACTGTAAAACTGTTGACAAAACTGGGTGGACATGATGTGAAGGTTGTGATAGTCACTTGTTCTGTTGTGTTAGCCATTTAAGCTGAAATACCTTTTAAAATTTTTTTTTAAAGAATCTTAGTGTACCTTTCACCCTGTGATATGCTGGCCTGTCTATTTGTTCCTAACAAATATCACCTAACACCATATTAATAACTCTCACTTCACTATAACTGTACTGGTTCTTGAGAAATGTGTAAGAAAACTGTTATAGTTTGGTTATTAATTTTGATTCTAAACATCACTGACTTATTGAGGTACTTTAGAATGTTTTTAGCCCTTGGCACCAGTGTTTGGGTTTCCCTATTTAAAATCATGTCTTAATCGCTGCATCAAGAGATTAATATATTGAAGTGCAGATGTGCATAACCAAAATAACCAATGTAATTATTTGTTGCTGTTTAGATAAAGGCTGGGAATGGTACGTTTGTGAAGGTTTTCAGTACATACTCAAGAAGCAAGCTGAAGCTCTGCAAACTTTAGGAGTGTCTCCACAGATGAAGGTATGTTCTCCTGGTACGGTTTGTGTATTGGCATATATAGTTATGTGATTTGTGATTCAAGAATGTAATTATTTAAAGATAGAATAATTCCCTCTTAAAAACTGACAGAAGATGGGCCAACAGATGAGAGCAGAGGAAGAGAATTTATGAAAACCTACTAGAAACAGTAGAAGTAATCTTTAAAATTTTATAAACAGTTGTCATGAGAACAAGCACAGAACACTTTTTTCAAAGTCTTGAATTGTAAGGTCATAACTTGTTTTTTTTTCAGGCATGTGATTTTATCAGATAGACTAATTCCTTTTCGTGTTTAACAGGATGAAATTTTGTGCAATTTTTGGAGACGTTACCTTCAGAAGAGCAAACAAGCATACTGTGCCATTCCAGTTAGTTCTGCTAATAAACCATTGTTGGTAAGTGTATTCATAGCTGATAAGTAAGTGGTTTTTCATTGATATATTTTAAATGCTGTGCTTCTGGACATGCATACAATTTGCTTGTTTTAATGTCATCTTAAAGTTTTGCTATTTTGTGTGCTGTTGTGCTGATGGGAAAACTGTTCATTTTTAATATCTTGCTATGTTATTTTCTATCCAGCCAGCAGGTGGAGTACAAATTACAATGTACTTTATTTCTAGAGCTGTGTTGGCACTCACGTGATCCACAAATAATGGCATAGAAGCAAGTATGTTACACGTATGTCTGCACTTAAGTACAACGCCTGCAACTGGCCTGTGCCAGGCTGAGAGACTGCTCAGTCGAGGTGTAGATGTTTGGACTTATGGTGGAGCCTAGGCTCTGGGCACCGTTCCTGCTCACATGATTTAGCAGACCCTGGGTTTATTAATATACTAGTTGAGCACCTACACTCTTTTTCTAACCTCAGGTTAGCAATTACCAAACCTGGGGCTCCAGTATCTACACTGTGCTGTGCGGTCATGAGTTGAATCACCCGTATCCCAGACTTCTGAGTGTCCTCTCAATATGTGGCTGCTCTAACGCTTTGTTCATGGTGCAGGGTGGAAAAACTTGATTGTCCACTGTACTTGACTCTTCAGAGTACAAAGTAAGTCAGCCTGTGTGATTGTGGGATACTTTGGTGGATTCCCGGATCACAAGTCCTGCAGGGCTCAGTCTATACTACAGAGCAGTAGGGCTTGGACCTTCAGTCCTGGCTTGACTTGGACTCAGACCTTCCTCTCCAGTGGAGTCCTGAAACCCTGTGCCCACATCCTGGGTTAACATGATTTGTATTTTGATGGGAGGGGGTTAAGCTTGCACCTGAATTTGAATCCTGGGCTTACACTGGTGCAGACCAATGTGCCCTGTAAGCTGCATGGGCGAGCGGGCAAGCAGTCCTTGTCACTCACCCACGCAGGCAACGCTGACCCCTGCATGTGGCCAGCAGCTGCGGCCCCAACCTGGCTGGAAGATGCAGTCTTCTGGCCAGCAGGGAGCTGCTCCAAGGTGGGGGAGTTTTTTAATCTCTTCCTGAAGCATGCTCAGATCCATGCTCAGGGCAGGAGCAGTCTGTGGGGTGGCCGGGTAGTGGGAGCTCCAGGCCAGGTAAGGGGCCTTGGAGCTTGGGGATGGGTAGCTAGTAAGGAAAGGTTGAGGGGAGCTGGCTAGGTGGTGAAAGGATGGAATGGGGAAGGATTGAGAGATCAGGGATGTCTCAGGGAAGGAATGGGAGGCGGAGGGATTTTGAGGGAGGTGTCTGGCAGGCGGCTCAGGGAAGGGATCAAGAGCTGGAAGTCTGCAGTGAGTGAGAGCTCATTAGCATTTAATTTCCAAAATGCTGAATTGAAACATTTGTGTTAATGTCACTGAGGTCAGTTTATTCACACCAGAGTTGAGTTTGCCCCTTAAGTTTTATGCCATTATTTCTGCTCATACGGAATCATTTTCATTTTCTTTCTACCCTCATATCTCTCCCCTTTTTATTTATCCTGTCTTGTTCTCTTCCTTCACAACTTCTCCTCCTCATGGCCACTAATTCTGTTTCCAAATTGTTCCATTCATCAATGTCACCTTCTGCCTCTGTTGTAAAGTCCTTTAACTTATCTGTTGCTTTAGGTAAATTGTTTAAATTTAATGTTTTAATTGTTTTCTTTCTTTTCAATCTCTTCTCAGGCAGTTGTTATCCATCTCTTTTAACCTCTCTTATAAATACAAAGATGTAAATATTGATTAGCTTAGTTTTTTAAGTCTACTTCCAAACTAAAAGTTCCTCCTTGAGCAGTGTCCTCGACTGCTCCACTTAAGGTGTGTGCGCCCAGCTGCACCTAGAATCGAAGGATTGTTTAGCAGTGGCTGTAGGGGCGGGGGAGGAGGCGCTCAAAGAGTCGCTGTCACTTTTTGCACCACTGGTGACGCGTGCACCTCTACTCCCCTGCGCCCCCCCGCCCCGCTCAGCTCCTCAGTTCCTCTTCTACTGCCTATGACCTAGGACGGTTTTGGCGGTGGCTCTCTGATAACTTCAAGGAACCGACCTGGAAAAAAAAAAAAGAGAGAGAGAGAGAGAGAAGAAAGAAAAACAAGAACTGGGAGGAGAAAAAAACAACAAAAAGAAAGAACAATAAATGTTTAAATAAATAAATAAAAAAAAATAAACTGAGGAGACAGAACAGCGCAATGCCGAGCCCCTCAGGCTTTAAGCGTTGTCTCCCCCGTAGGGACGCAATGCTGGCATCTGATGGCCACCAGGCATGTATAAAATGCCTTGGTGAAGGGCACTTGTCTCAGAAGTGCCAACATTGTCAAAACTTAACAAAACGAACAAGAAAAGAAAGTGAAAGGAAATTAAAATTGCTGCTGCTGGAGGGCTCTCTAGGCCCCGCATCGGATCCCGGTGCCTCTCCTCAGACTGAGGGAGTGCATGAACGGCGATCCCCAGCTTCATCCCTTGTGCCATCAAAGAAGGCCAGGGTGATTCACAATAAAGAGGACACCCTGAGGCTTACCAGTCCCTCAGGTGCCTCAAAAGCGGCCACGCCTGACCACCCCAGAAACCAGCATGGGGAGCACGACTCAGCACTGAAAGCCGCACTTCCTGCTTCAGTGCCGGCAATCTCTGCGGCAGCAGGCTTGCTGCTGTCGTCGGCACCGCCACTTTCTTCAGTGCCGCCAACACCAGCACCGGCCTTAGCACCAAGCCAAGTACCCACCCTGGCACTGGGGGTGACACCGAATTTTCCTCCCTTGGCACCAATACCAATAATGAATCCGGTGCAGCAGAGTGAGACCTCTGCACCGACGTTCATCCAACAGGGGATGCCAAGCAATGCAAACCCCATGTTTAGAGAGGGGGCAAAGAAACACAAGAAAAAATCTAAAAACTTAGAAACAGTGGAGGATCTCCAAATACAGTCATCACCAATTTCTCCACTGTTTCAAACAGATTCATCGGACAGCTGTCTGTCTCCTTTATCCCAGCTGTCAGTCCACACTGACTCTACTGATGGCTCAGCCTCGGACTCTCCTGAGCCACCTAACCATCAAAGTATACAGGCTCCCACAACTAATATGGCCTTTACTTATCCATGGCCATACCCGTCGTTCTGCCAACCACCATCTCAGATGTTACAGTCGAATTTCATGTCATGGCCAGGCTATCCACCATTTCAGCCTATAACCATTATTGGTCTATTGGGGGCAAACATTCCACAGCCAATGCCACCCCCCATACAACAGCAGAATTTACTTACCTCTACGGAGACCCTCAAATACCACAGAAGGACTCAGAGGCTTCTGTAGACGTGACACAGCCAAAGAACGACGACCTTAAACATTTTTGGGATCTGTTCACAAGAGCAGCTGACAATATGGATGTTTCCCTCCATGACAGCCCTACAAACAAACATAAATTATACAGGATCCTCCAGACATCAGGATCAAACAAGCCAGCTCTGCCAGTGGATGAGGGGATAATGGAGCCCACAAACAACATATGGGCGACCCCAGCGTCAGCTGCCCCGTCCAACAAAAAAGCAGATAAGAAATATTTTGTTATTCCCAAGGGAAACGAATTTGTATTCACCCATCCACAACCAAACTCCTTTGTTGTGGAGGCTGCTAATCAAAGGACCAAAACATCATATTCCAGAAATAATCCGGTTGCTAAAGACGATAGGAAACTTGACACCCTGGGGAAGAAAGTATACGCATCTGCTGCTCTACAACTGAGAATTTCCAACTATACAACTCTTTTGTCGAACTACGATCATGAGATATACACTAAGATTTCCGATTTCGCAAAATGCATTCCACATGATCAGCAAGAACAATTCAACAATCTCATCTCAGAAGGCCAGCTCACTGCCAGAACAGCACTTCAAGCAGCCCTGGACTCCGCTGACGTGGCAGCTAGGTCCCTGGGCACTGCGGTCGTCATGAGATGAGCTTTATGGCTCCATGCTGTGGACTTACCGAGAGCAATGCAGACCACTATCAAGGATCTTCCCTTTGATAAGGAGAACCTCTTTGCAGAAAAAAATGAATGAGGTGATGCATAACCTCAAGGGCCACACTCAGGACCCTGGGCGCATATACTCCATCTTTGAACAAGAAACCATACAAGCAGCATAATCTTAACTTTAGATACTCCCAAAATCAATATACCAGGAGAATGGATACCTCTCGTAACAAATCTCGCCAGTCAAACTGCAGAAGACAAAACATCCAACCTTCTCAAAACACTCAGGCATCCAACATCAAACGACACTTTTGACGGACAGGTCAAGGGACTGCCAATCCATGTCCTCTCAGACCAGCATCAAACTTCATTGCAACCTCTGCTTTTCAAGCATAGACTCCGCCCTTTCTTTCATCAATGGGCAGCAGTAACATTGGACATATGGGTCTTAGAGATCATTCGGAAGGGTTGTACCATCCCGTTTACAGCATACCCTTCATCGCAACATCCCTCCTTGTCCCTTTTCAGGGACCTCAGTCATGTACAACTCCTCCTAGAGGAAGTACAAAATCTCCTACACATCGGGGCCATAGAGCAGGTTCCAAATGAACATCGGGGTAGAGGGTTTGACTCCAGGTACTTCCTCACCAAGAAGAAAACTGGAGGATGGAGACCAATCTTAGACCTGTGTCAACTAAACAAATATGTGCAAACCAAGAGGTTCAAGATGGTCACAATAAGCACCATAATTTCTTCCCTGCGTCAGGGAGACTGGATGGCTTCCCTCGACTTAAGAGATGCCCACTTCCACATACCCATTCATCTAACTCATCAAAGATTCCTAAGATTCTCCTTTCTCAACAGTCATTACCAATACCATTCGGACTCTGCACCGCACCCTGGGTATTCTCGAAATTCATGGTGCCCATTATGGCTTTCCTTCGCAGGAAGGGCATTTTGATTTTTCCCTACTTAGACGACTTTCTGATAAGCGCTCCCACAAGATTGGACGCACTAGAGGTGACACAAACAACCATCAGACTATTCCTAGAATTAGGCCTCAACCTAAATTACAAAAAATCCTTGTTACAGCCAGTACAGGAAGTATGTTTTATAGGGGTGCAAATCCATTCACCAACAGCGAGAGCATTTCTTCCACTCGAAAGATTCCTCACCATAAGACAACTGGTTCTCGCCACCCAAGAAGCGATGGTAATTTCGATACATTCCTGCATGCAGATCCTGGGCCACATGGCTGCTACCACCTACCTGGTCGAGCACACCAGACTACAACTGAGACCTTTCCAACTATGGTTTCTCAAGCAGTCCAGGCACCGATTCTCATTTCCCAACCAACTTTTATCCATCCCGTGAATAATCAGGGACTCTCTGCTCTGGTGGACACGAGAGCAATATGCTACAAGGGGTACTATTCACCCCACAAGAACCAGAGATTTTGATCACAACCGATGCATCCCTTATAGGCTGGGGCGCACATCTTCAAAACAATATTGCCCGCGGCACACGATCCACTCGAGAGAGAAGTCTCCACATAAATCTTCTCGAACTACGAGTGGTCAGACACTCATGCCAGCATTTTCTCCCCTTAATCTCGGGAAGACATGTCAAAATCCAAACAGACAACAAACATGACCACCACGTATTATATAAATTGGCAGAGCGGCACCAGGTCACACTCACTATGCCTAGAAGCGGTGATGCTCTGGCAATGGTGCCTCTCCAATGACATTCATCTGTCTGCAGTGCATCTTCCGGGCAAAGACAATACAAGAGCAGATGCCCTCAGCAGGATCGCCACACAACATCACGAATAGGAAATTCACGATGGAGTAATAATAAAGATATTCGAATGATCAGGAATGTCCACTATGGATCTGTTTGCCATGCAAGCAAACAGTGCAAAAATTACTGCTCTCATGCGGGCATCGGAGATGAATCCAGCGGTGATGCTTTTTTCCTTAAGTGGAGCAAGGGCCTTCTGTATGCTTTCCCTCCTATACCGATGATCCCTCGCACGCTCCACAAGATTCGCCATGACAGAGCAACAGTCATATTGATAGCTCCGGCCTGGCCATGACAACCCTGGCATTCTCTTCTCACGAGGATGTCCAGGACTCCACCAATTACATTACCTCTAATGCCAACACTCCTCTCACAGAACAACAGACTGACACTAAATACTTACCTTAGCAGACTCCACCTAACAGCATGGAACTAGATGGTTCAATGAACTAAAAGATAAGTGTTCTCATGAGGTAAAGCTTGTCCTACTCAACAGCAGGAAAACAGCAACAAGGACAACTCACCTGTACAAATGGTGCCGATTTGCATCATGGTGTGCTCAACACAACCTCCTTCTGCACTCCACCGACATCCCGTACATCCTGGAGTACCTCCTGAATCTGAAACAGACAGACATTTCAGTTAACACAATCAAGGTCCATCTTGCAATGATTTCTACCTTTCATGAACCCATCGAAGATAACTCAGTTTTTTCACGTCACGCGGTTAAGAGGTTCATGACAGGTCTGCAGAATCTCTGCCCCCAAATCACATTACCCCCAACTCCATGAGACCTCACCATAGTGCTTAGAGCAATAATGAAACCTCCATTTAAGCCTCTGGCCACATGTTCACTCCTACACCTGTCAATGAAGGTTGCCTCCCTCATCGCAATCACTTCGATCAGACGCGCCGGTGAAATTGCAGCTCTGATGGTGGGACCCCCCTATACAGTTTTCTATAAAGACACAGTTTCACTAAGACCACACCCAAAATTCCTCCCAAAAATTACCTCTCACTTCCACAACAAGCAAACTATACATCTTCCAGTTTTCTGCCTCAAGCCGCATCCCACAGCACAACAAGCAGCCTTGCACACACTAGACTTGAGAAGGGCTTTAGCCTTTTACCTGGACAGGATGAAATGCTTCGGGAAAGCAGCCAGACTTTGTCTCCACAGCCAAACGATCGCAGGGACAACCTGTTTCAAAACAAAGACTATCACGATGGATCTCCTCTTGTATTAGACTTGCCTATACCTCATCCACATTGAAACCACCCGATTCTATATGCACCCATGCTACCAGATCTGTAGGATCCTCAGTAGCTTTCCTTATGAAGGTTCCACTCCTAGACATCTGCAGAGCAGCCACATGGTCTTCAACGGATACATTTGCTAGACATTAGGCTTTAGAGCAACTTTCCAGCATGGACATGGCAGTCGGACAAGCAGTCCTAAATACTGCATCCGTCTCTCACCTCGAAGTTCCCACCTCCTAGGCGCACAACTGCTAAATACTCACCTTAAGTGGAGCAGTCGAGGACACTGCTCGAGGAGGAAATGGAGGTTACTCACCTTCGTGCAGTAGCCGAAGTTCATTGACATGTGTGTCCTCGATGTGCTCCACTACCCGCCCTCCTCCCCTCTACTTTGGAGACTTGCAATTTTACCTCGCGGTGTCTGCGGTAGAGAGGAACTGAGGAGCTGAGCAGGGGAGGGGGCGGGGGAGTACAGGTGCACTTATCACCAGTGGGGCGAAAAATGATAGCAACTCTCTGAGCGCCTCCTCTGCTGCCCCTAGAGCCACTGCTAAACAATCGTCCGATCCTGGCTGCGGCTGGACGCACACGCCTTAAGTGGAGCATGTCGAGGACACGCATCTTGAGGAACTTCGAATACTGCACGAAGGAGAGTAAACTCCATTTTCTCTCTGGAGCTAGAATATTTTTATTCAAAGTGAAGAGAGCTTGGAGAGCAGAGTGTCCAAGCAGTTGTCAGAGGAGTTAAAAAAAATATTCTACCAATTTTAAGAAAAAGAGATTACTTGGAAAAATTTGCCTTTTGTTTAGAGTAGTAGACAGAACTTATTGCTTGGAAAGAGGCGGAGGAGGTAGGGAGGAAGTATGTTGGATTTCCATAACACAGAGCAGAATCTAACCTTTCAGCCTAACATGATTAGAGAAAAACAAGTAAAGCACACAAATAATCTCCATGAGATAGCTGTATGTGTGCGTGTACTTAGCAAAAGGTTGAATCAACTTGAGTAAAATGATCCCCATTTTTTACACACAAGTGAGCTTCGTGAAAACCTAAAGGTGCAGTATAGAGAGGAAAATACAGTGGTGGTGCCCATGTATGTGCACAGGGACTGAACTGAAGTTGTATTTGTTTTCTTTAGTTGTGGGAAGACAGACAAAATGACAGATTCTGAGTTGACTTTGAGGAGGCTCAGAGGTAGACCAGCTGAGAGTCTGTCCCCAGATCTTCAGCCCTACACCTATAGGAAAAATATCCTATATAGAAAAAACAAAGAATTCAGAGATGAGGCATTCTCGTAGTCAGCTAACTGCCTTAGGAACCCAGAGTGTGCCAACACTGACTGAAACAAGAGTGATTCAGCTTTCAAAAAAGGCATATAGGAAAGTTTCAATAGGAGAGAGGATAATTTAATTACTGTTCTCCATTGTACTAAATATGTTTTGTAAGTTTCCATCGCATAGAATGTGAAAATCAGGACACATACCGCCTGTTTAACATTTTTATTTTTAACATTTTAAGTTTAACATTTTTATTAAAGTTTGAATGCAAAGACAACATCTATGCCTTTCTTTAAGGTACTTAAGCATGCTGATGCTTCCTTCCGGTGCCAAAAAACTGTTGCCCAGGCAGTGCCATGCTTCAAAAATTGCTGCTCAGTGAATATCATAACTTGCTCAGCTACATCATCAGCTTAGAGAGAACACTGGTGCAGATATATCCAAAAAGGGCTGCCTTAGAATGTGATCCGTAGGAGAGACTGTGGGCTGATAGGAATCTTGATGGTCATGAAAATATTTTGTGTGAAGAAAGAATCAAAAAGAACCAATCTTTGAAAATCTGTTCAGAAGAGCCATACCTGTGGCATTAATTGGTCCTACATAGGCTGCAGAACTAGTCAGAAACTTGCATAGTTATAAAATTTTCCAGTCAGCTCCAAAACTAATAGTCTTCCCTTACTCAAATTGTGTATTTCATGAATATTTTTATTGCTATGTGTTGGGTACCTCCTGGGTAGTATGGGAAGTTGGGATGGCTAAACGATCACCGGAATTATTTTGTTCTCACAAACATTCTGTTAAAATGAAGAAGACATGGCTTTTTTTTTTTGCTTTGTTTGTTTGAAAGGGTAGCTCTTCTTTAAGTGCTGCTTATGTTAACTACAACTAGGTGTGTGCACGGCCCGTGCATGACTGTCAGCAATTTCCCCCCCCTGCCCCCAGCAACACTGGTGGTCGAACAGAGCCCCCTGGAGTCATGTGCCTATTACACTGCATATAAGGGCTAGCTGACCACTCCCCCATCAGTTCCTTTTTCCCACCGTGGTGGCTAATTGGCTCCGTAGTCCTGCCGTGGTGGCTAGTTGGCTCTGTAGTCCCTCACTTTGAGACAGGGGCGTTGCTGGGGCGGGGAGGGACACAGGGCACGGGCCCTGCCCCCTAGACCGGGATAGGGCCAGGGGGAGGCCGCGCCGCAGCCGGCAGCTAGGCCGCGGTGTGGCACGGCACAGTCCGGCCCGGCCCGAAGCAGCTGCTGGAGGCCGGGCCCGCGGCCGCAGCCCCAGATCCCAGGCTGGGGATGGGGCTGCTGCGGCCGGCCAGGCCCCGGATCCCCAGCGAGGGATGGGGCCGCTGCGGCCGGGGCCTGGCCACCAGTGGCCGCGGTGACCCCGTCCCTAGCTGGGGATCTGGGGCCCGGCTGGCCACCCCTGGCTGCGGCGGCCCCGTCCCCATCCTGGGATCTAGGGCTGCGGCCGCAGGCCCAGGCTCCAGCGGCCGCTTCTGGCCGGGCCAGCAGCGGCGCGGCCTGCCCCGGGCCCTATACCTGGCCAGGGGGCGGGGCCTGCTGGGCGGCCAAGTAGGCCCTGGATCCCTGGCCGTAGACGCAGCTGCCGCGGCTGCGGCCCACCAGGGGTCGGGCCCTGGATCCCCAGCCCGATTGGGCCGGAGATCCGGGGCACAGGCGTTGGGACCCGGGGCACGTGCCCTGGGGTGCCCAATGCCAGTGATGCCACTGCTTTGAGAGACTCCCCTAGTTGTTTTTTTAAATTTGGGCTATGCCCTTTTTGTTGTGTAGTTAGTCTGTTAAAAAGTTAGATAAGTTAGTTAGAATTAAGTACCTGTTAAAACCCCTCAGGGGATCAGTGCCTGGCTCATTGTTTCCCAAAAATCCAAGGAGTTGTGTGGCACTTAAAAACTAACAGATTTATTTTTCTCATGAGCTTTTGTGGGAGAAAATCTCACTTCATCTGATGCTTCAAAGATGGGTGAACTTACAGAATGGAATGAAAATAAATGCAAGGAGGTGTAAAACATAGGATCAGGTCATGTAGCAACAGCTAATCAGAACAGTTGTTAAGTTCAAACCATGGGAAACCTGAAGTCAAATTACCTTTTGTAATGGGAAAAGAACCCATAGTCTCGATTCAATCTTGCTTTCACAGAGTTTAATTTGCATATTAATTTGAGTTCAGCTGTTTCTTTTTGAAGTCTTGATGTCTCAGTCACATCTCTGATGACGGTTGTTAAATCATTTATTGAGTGAGTAGAAAGATGGAAGTGCTCAGCAACTGGATTTTTTGTTTTGTGATTTCTGATATCAGCTCTATGTTAATTTATTCTTTTGTGCAGGGATCATCGTGTTTGTCCAATGTATAAGGTGTTGAGGCATTTCTGGCACATGATGGCATAGACCACATTAATACATGAGCAGGCAAACGAGCCTTTGATGGAATAGCAGGGTTGATTAGGACTTATGATGGTGTTTATTGTGGGGTATGACTGGTTTTGCAGGCTTTGTCTTGTGATTCCCATAGGAAACCTATGCCAAAAAGCAACCCGCACTCCACCTGCCTGAAGTGCCTGGGCGAGGAGAATCTCAAAGCTAAGTGCAGGTTTTGTAAGAACATCCAACCGAGGACTTTAAAGAATAGGTCTCAGAGACTGAAGATTTTCCTCATGGAGGAGGCCCTGAGACCACCGTTATCTGCCTCAGACCCATCTATCAGCACGGCATCGGCAAAGAATGCTCCAGCACCTGGTAGAAGCAGGGCACTGGAAGGTTCACGGCACCATGCCCCCAACGTCTGCACTTGCAATCCCTGGTGCCTAAGAAGAAACAGAGGCAAGAGGGGCCGTTCTCCTCAGAAATCTAAAAGGAAAGACGCCGGTGTGGTGAGACCCATGTTGGGCCACCTGGCTACGCCATCTGCTCTGCCGCACCTGGCAGTCCACTTCCACAAGAAGGACGTGCTGAGCCTGGCACTGGTGCCCTCCCCTGCTGGGGTTTCGAGAGATGAGGTGGAGATCATTTGGCCCCCCTTGACACTGGAAATGTTTGAGGTGGCAAGGGACCTGACAGAGAGCACCACAACTGGTGCCGACCTTGGAGGGGACATCCCTTCTTCAGCTTCGAGACCTTCCCACTCAAAAGGGAAACCTACTCCCTTACCACACTCCCGACACTGACCATCTCCGGTGCTGAGGTCTACATCACCGCCATAGTCCCTAAGATCTGGGTCTCCTCAGATCCAGAGACAGGCTCAGTGAGATCCCTGCAGAGCCGTTCCAGGTGCATCTCACCATAGAAGTCATCAAGGTCTTCTGCAGTTCCTGATGCCATGGGGACCCCAATGGCAAAACCCTGGTTCCTGGACTGTTGGATGCCCCAGGTGTATCAGCAAGCCAAAGGTCCTCAATCAAGTAGATCATTCTCGGTTATCTCAGGAAGCAGACAGACTCATGCACTTTCAGAGACTACATCCCATCCGGATACTGCTATTGGGTCCTGTGGCCCCCCCCCCCCCCCCCGTCTTGCATTCCAGCACAGGAGACAACCACTGCAGCCATCAGCACTGTGCCGTAGGGTGCTTCAGGAGATGCCTTGGCACCACCGGTACTGGTTGAGGGGGAATTAACTAGGGATTCCTCCTCCTCCTTCTCCTCAACTGGAGAGGATGTAGCGGGCACCACCCTGGCATCTCCCTTGGAAGATGGGAGGACATATCAAGCTCTCTTAAAGGGTGGCCATTAACATGGACATTCAAGCCCAGGAGATTACTGAGGAATCATCAGATCCTATGACTGACATCTTGTCTCCCTTGGGCCCATCTAGAGTTGCCTTGCCTATTATTAAAACTATTGATATGTCCATGAAGAAGATTTGGCAGACCCCTTCATCTGCTCCACCCACTGCCAAGAAGGTAGAACAGAAATACTTTGTACCATCTAAGGGGTATGAATTTATCTATACCCACCCTGCTCCAAGCTCCTTTGTCGTGACAGCTGCCTTTAAGGAGAGACAGGGGACCCCAGCTCCGACTCCTAAGTTGAGAGAAGCCAAGAAAATGGACCTTTTTGTACACAGAGTTTATTCCACCGGGGGGCTGCAGCTCAGAGTGGCCAATCAGCAAGCAATTCTGAGCTGCTACACCCACAAAACTTGGAGTTCCATGGAGAAGTTTGCAGGTTCTATCCCCGCAGACTCCAAGAAAGAATTTACTGCACTCATGGAGAAGGGCAAGTCAGTGGCTAAAGCCTCTTTGCAAGGGGCGTTGCATGCAGCAGATGCTGCAGCTCAAGTTATGGCCTCTGGCACCTCAGTGAGGCGTAATTCATGGCTTCAGATCTTGGGGTTAGCATCCAAACTTCAGCAAACTGTACAAGACTTGCCATTTGAAAGACAATCTTTATTTTCCACTCAAACGGACTCGAAACTACATAGTCTACTGGATTCCAGAGCCCCCTTAAAGTCCTTAGGGGTGCACACACCCGGTACACAGCACAAGCACTTTAAGCTCCAGCCTCCTTCCTGCCCTTTCAATCAATACCCAAGGTAAGACTCAGGCCGCAGACAAGGGAGAAATAATGGCTCCCAGGGTGGTAATAGGTGCAGGCAATTTTCCTCAGGTTCAAAGTCTGGGGGCCCCTCAAATCAGTCACAGGGCTCCAAGCAGAACTTTTGAAGTCTTGCCCGAGGACAGAGTACCAATCTCATTCCCTTTTTCCAACTGCTCAGCTCATTTCCGCTGGGCGTGGCACCTGATTACCTCAGACAAATGGGTCCTACACATGGTGGAACTGGGTTATTCTATCCGGTTCCATACTATCCCTTACTCACGCCCTCCCTATTCCCCGTCCCTCTTCAGAGACCCCTCTCATGACCAGCTCTTCTTAGAAGAGGTCCACCAACTCCTCGCACTAGGGGCAATGGAGGAGGTAGCTCAAGAGCTAAGAGGGAAGGGGTTCTATTCCAGATATTTCCTGATCCCAAAGTCCAAAGGAGGCCTGAGACCCATTCTAGACCTCAGAGACCTGAAGAGATTTATAGGAAAGCTAAAATTTTACATGGTTTCCTTGGGGTCTGTGATCTCCTCCCTAAGTGCAGAGGACTGGTATGCTGCCCTTGACCTTTGGGATGCCTACTTCCACATCTCTATCATCCTGAAGCATAGATGGTTTTTGAGATTTGTAGTAGAGGACAGTTGCTTCCAGTTTTCTGTCCTTCCATTTGGCCTTTCCATGACCCCCAGAGTTTTTATGAAATGTGTGGCGCTGGTGACAGCTTTCCTCCGCAGTCAGAGTCCATGTGTTCTCCTATTTAGATGATTGGTTGGTGAAAGGGGCTTCAAGAGATAAGGTCATAGTCAACCTAACCCTCATACAGCATGTATTCGACAACCTGGGCCTGTTAATAAATGTGGAAAAGTCAATCCTTGTCCCTACTCAAAGGATAGAGTGCACCGGAGCTACTTTGGACTCAACTACAACCACAGCATCCATTCCTCTAGTCTACAGCACTTCCAAGCAATGCCTACCATCATAAAAGACTGAATCCACCACTCCTTGATAACTGCATGCTCCTGCCTGAGGCTCTTGTGGCATTTTGCGGCTTGCACCTACTTGGTCCTGCATGTGAGTCTCTGCGTGAGGCCACTCCAGTTATGGTTAGCCTTGGTCTTTCATCCATCTGGGGACAGCCTAGACCAGATAATCTTGGTGCCCAAGCCAGTCTTGGACTACCTCCTCTGATGGACAAACCAGACCGTTGTCTGTGCAGGGGTCCCGTTCTCAAAACCCTCCCCAACAATGACCCTAGTGACAGATGCCTCGGATATGGGCTGGGTCTCCCATCTTGGCCACCTGAGAACTCAAGGCTACTGGTTGATTTGGGACAGGCTTGTTCATATCAATGGAGCTGAAAGCAGTTTGTCTTGCCTGCGAGAGATTCAAAGATCAGCTGACAGGCCATCACATTGCCATAAAAACAGAGAACATTGCAACAATGTTCTACATAAACAGGCAAGGCAGGGCTCGCTCTTGTCCTCTTTGTAGGGAGGCCACGACCCTGTGGAACTTTTGCATTCTTCTTGGCATACACTTGGAGGCATCCTATCTTCCTGGTTCAAAGAACTGTCTGGCGGACTCTCTGTCGCTCTATTCACCCCCATGAATGGTTTATAAAACGAGAGGTCCTACTTACCGTCTTCTAGAAGTGAGGCACTCCCCACATAGATCTCTATGCGACCAGGTGCAATGCGAAATGCAAAACCTTTTGCTCCTTTCAGGGTCTAAACAAGGACTCCATTGAGGATGCTTTTCAGGTGCCGTGGATGAGCCAGCTCCTCTATGCTTTTCCACCTTTTCCTCTGATGGGCAAAGTCCTAGCAAAAAATGAAAAAAGACAGATCTGTAATTATAATAGCCCCAGCGACACTGGTTTTCCACCCTATTGGATCTCCTCATGATAGCCCCCATAACACTGCCGTCGATCCCAGACTTGCTAACTCAGAGCTAGGGCCTCCTGAGATTTCCAGACCTCAAATCTCTCCACCTAACTGCGTGGAAGCTCCATGGTAAAACCCCCATGAGCTACAAGTCTCTCAACAAGTTAGGGAAATATTACTGGAGAGCAGAAAGAGCCATCTACCAGATCAACTTATCTGGCAAAGTGGTGCACTCAGAAATCCTGTGCACTGACCTCTTGCACCATCCCACTTATTCTAGATTATCTATTGCATTTGAAACAACAGTGTGTCTCTATGTCTTCACTCAAAGTCCATCTGGTAGCAATCTCAGCTTTCCATAACCATGTTGAGGACCACCCAATCTTTTCTAATCCCATTTGTAAGCCATTTCCTGAAAGGCCTGATTAGGAAATTCCCCCATGTAATGAAGCGGGTTCCTCACTGGGATCTTAATTTGGTTCTTGTTGCACTAACCAAACACCCTTTTGAGCCTCTGGCTACATGTTCTGGCCTCTACTTATCCTGGAAAGTGGCCTTCTTAGTAGCTATTACATCTGCAAGAAGGGTTTCTGAACTGTGGGCTCTTACTGTAGACCCCCATATTTGGTATTTTTCAAGGACAAGGTGCACCTCTGGCCCCACCCAGCCTTCCTCTCAGAGGTGGTCTCACACTTTCATACAAATCAGGATATCTTTCTCCCTGTTTTCTACCTGAAGCCTCACTCGTCAAACCGCCAGAGGGTCCTGCACTCTCGACATGCATCGGGCCCTGACTTTCTATCTGGAAAGGACCAATCCATTCAGCAGATCCTAGCAACTGTTTGTTGTGGTCACAAACAGAGTTAGGGATCAACTCGTCTCCTCCCAGACAATCTCTTCTTGGATCACCTCTTGTAGAACACGCAAGCAAGTGAGTAGCAGGACTCCCCCAGGGATCAGGGCTCACTCCATGAGGGCTCATGGTGCATCTGTGGCTTTCAATGCTAGAGTACCCCTCAGGGATATCTGTAAAGTGGTAATGTGGTCTTCCATCCACACGTTTACGGCCCACTATACAATCACCCAACAGGCTGTACAGGATGCTTCTGTCGGCAGGGCTGTGCTGAGTGCAGCCTCACTATGACGTCTGACCCCACCACTGGTAAATGCTTGGGAATCACCTAGATGGAGCTGACATGAGCAGCACTCGAAGGAGAAAGACGGTTACCTACCTTTCTGTAACTGTCGTTCTTCAAGATGCATGCTCACGTCTACTCCAAACTCTCCCACCTCCCCTCTGTCAGTTTGATAAGAAGGAACTGACAGGGGAGCGGTTGGCAAGCCCTTATGCAGCACTATAGGAATGCGACTCCAGGGGGCTCTGTTCAACAGCTGGTGTTGCTGGGGGAAAAAAATCTGCTGATGGTCGTGCACGGGCCACGTGCTCACCTAGCTGGAGTAGATGTGAGCACACATCTCGAAGAATGACAGTTACAGAAAGGTAGGTAACTGTCTTTCCTAATTGTATGAATTTACATGATTAAAAACAAAAACATTTTGGGTATGATTGCTTAAGCTTACACCTAGACTGTCAATCTCATGTTTGCTAACTGAGCCATTTAATTTTTGTAAGTCAAACTATTGCATTAGAGCTAACATGAGATAAAACTGTCTTATTTTCCAAAATAGGTATCTGATGGCAGTACAGATGTTGATAGCGAGCCAGAGAGAATAAGTCTTCATGGCTTGTCATCTTTCTCTGAAAGTGATGGAGATTTACTGACAGAAAGCAGCTTTGGATATGCTTCTTCCATTGACAAAGCCTCAGGTAGGAGCAAACACAATTACTTGGAGTCACTGTTCTATATCATTAGGGCATGTTTTGAAATTAGCAGCTTGTTTAGTACTAATCAGAAGGATTCGTTGCTTATGCAGCAGTAGAAAATGTAGATGGAGGATTTCCCTTTTATTTATCAACTGTGTAGTCTGTACCGTCTAGTCACAGAAATAGTTATGTTTCCTTACCAAACATGTAAAGGTTAGACAGGGTCTCTGCAGAAAGTTCTGTAGTGGAGAAGGGGGGGTCAGGGAAGAGGATGGGAAAGGGGAGGGTTTAGATGGTGGTGGTTATGGATAGGGTTAAACTTTATTTGATACCTGCTAGTCAGCATAGAAAAATGAGTCCATGTCTT
The DNA here is from genome assembly GCA_007922195.1 of Podocnemis expansa. Lineage (NCBI taxonomy): Eukaryota > Metazoa > Chordata > Testudines > Podocnemididae > Podocnemis > Podocnemis expansa. Next base: position 2,839,855 of record ML682040.1, read on the forward strand.
CCAAAGACATGCAGTTTTAAGACAGTTGATGGAGAATTTTGTCATTAAGTTTTCAGATATATAGCTTATTTTGTGCCTTATTTCTATTATACTTCCTTTTGACTTCTGGCTTCAGTTAACAAATTCCATGTCTAAAGGAAAGAAAGTTATCTCAGTTTTATTTTTCCAATTTTCCCTCTACGTTATACTCTCTGGTCTCTTACGTTTTTTTGTCTCTGTTCTCCCTCCCCAAATTTCTCTCTGCCATAATTAATATTTTTTTAACATCCTGATGATCTGCCCTATTCAGCCACAAACTCATAGACTTGGAATCTTTACTAGACACTTAGGAGCCACAGTACTAACCTTCCGAAGTAAAACCTAATACAGAATTGAAGGGGCGGGACACTATGCAGACAAAAGACTGAAATACCACAGGATCTAATGCTGGACATACAAGCATAAGTGTAGATTTGAACTCTTTTATGTTATGGACAAGCCTGAAGTTGACTGTCTTCATCTCTTTGCTTTTACTTTTTTGCTTTTACTTTTACTTCCTTTTGCTTCCTTGCTGCCACCTCTGTTTTGCCTGTGCCACATAACATTACATGGTTTGCCTTGCTCCCATTCATATTTTTGTCTCCTTTTACAACAGCTTCATATTTCTGGAATCTCTTTCCTGTGCTCTTTTGTCTGACCTTCTCGTAAAATGCAGATCTTCTGAAACTTACAAACTCTAGTGCTCCCTGCAGTGAAGAACAATAGGAATAAGAAATGTAAAGAAAAAATCCAAACAAAAAAATTTGTGAAGAGGTCTCATCTTTCAAAACCCTGTTTCATTGCATTCTAAGCAAGGTCATAGTATAGCAAATACTTAATCTATGCTGCAGTGAGTATGCAGGTGATTCACAGTATTGGCTGTTCATAAATCAAACTCAGTTTTGTTTCTTGCATTGGGAACTGATGACATGCACCTCCCCTATTTTCACTTCCTTCAGCTGAAGTCCAGTACATTAGACTCAAATGACATGCTGTGGAAACTTTTTCATGAAAACAAAACCAATTTTCAGTGAAGATAAACTACTGCAGTACAGGTCACTAAATACTGATTAAAATTAATTAGAATTAAAGACAAATTTTCTAATAAATCAGAAGGACTATTTTTGCCATTCAGTTTCCCATCTTTTACCTGTACATTCTCTACTTAGGTTGCAACATCTTCAGAGCAGAAATTCTTGTCGTCTTATGTATTCATATATACACGTTAGCATATAGGCTTTATACAAATAATATGCAGGGCAAAGTTTTTAGTGAATGTTCACTGTTAAGAATGTTTCAACAAGTTGCTTTACAATTTACATTGTCTGTGATGCTGCTGCTTTATCCATTTAAGATGGTTCCTTTCAGGAGTAATATTTATCTTTTACAGTGGTTGTAGACTAACAAATATAATCTTGAGGAAAGAAAGTAATTACCAGATCCTTGCTAGACTGTCATTGTTTCATACTGTGGATTACAAAAGCTGAATCCAGATTTTTTTTCAAGGGGTCTCACCAAAGCACTTCTAAAATCAACAGTGTCGAATTCAGCAACCTGAAATTACCTGTGCATTTTGGATAGCTGTGTCTAAAAGATAGACAGAGTGGCTGTAATTTGTATAATGAACATTTGGTGCTAATGAGAAATATCTCATTTTTTTCTATTCATTAGCTACTCACAAATTATGCAGAATACATTTTTTTTCTGTGCTGTATCGTTGAATTATTGATAGTTTGCTAAGGAGGATTTGGACACTATTTATAAATACTTTTCTGTTTAATAAATGTTTTACCATTGTTCCCTTTATCTTAGGGTAATAGCTTCAGCAAGCTGGTAAACTAACAAACTCCATTTAGTATGCAAACGTTATTTGAGAAGCCTATTAAATTCTTAAGTTGCTATGATGTTTAATTGTATGTTATGTCAGGTTTAGTACTGACTGAGTAATGTGCCTTATATAACCTGGAACAAATGAAAGGAAAGCTGCTATGTCACCAGGAGAGCTACAAATAGAACAGGAAGATTATTTTAAATCAAGCCATACATAAAGTTAACTATGAAGTATCAGTCATGGTGAGAACTCTTTCTGGCACAGACTATCCATGTAAAAAGTGAAGCTGATGACTGAAAAGATTACCTGACTTTCCTACTTTTGTTCTTTGACTTGAATATACATTGTACATGTTCTAGGATAGCTTTTTGTGTTGATTTCTCTAATTTTTTTAAAACTAGGCATGCACTGAGGAGTCAGTTCCTTGATAACTCTATTGTTACACTTCCCTGAATTTGTTTTCCTTCCATTCTGTGAATTGGCCATCTCCAAGCATGTGACAAAGTGGGATTTTCTTCCACGAAAGCTTGTGTGATAAATAAATTTTGTTAGTCAGTGCCGCAGAACTCCTTGTTAGCCATAGCCTACACTTAGGGCTCTTCTCAGTGGGAGTCAACCGGCATTTAAATGCTTTTGACTTCCTAAGCTGCTGGGACGCACTGGGGAAAGCCGATCACAAAACCCATGTGGTTGGCTTTCCCCTATGTCTCCTGGGGGCAGGACTTCCGGTGCTGTCTTCTGGGAGCACAGCAGTGAGTTCAGACTCACTGCTAAGTGCTCCCAGAATGGTAGGCTGACAGCAGCGATTTTGCTGCCATCAGTATAGACATAACCTTAGTTCTATCATTCACATCTTTGTGGTGTCATTAATGCCACTGATTGGCATTAAATTGTCTTTGAATTGTCTTTAATGCCACTGACTGGCATTAATATTTGTGGTCTCATTCTAGATAATATAGATTAGGGCATGTTTCAGTTTGAGAACAATTGATCAACTGGAATTTGAAAGCCAATACAGAATTATCACCAGTGTTCTGCATGGTATTGCTTTTGTTATAACACTACAACATACTGCCGTCTTTTTTTCTTGTCCTGGCTGCTGAGGTGTGGGAAAGAGAACCTTTCTATTTTTTTTTTCCTCTGAGCATTCTTACTATTACATAATAAAGAGAAAAGTGAATTTTCCCACTTATCCCATGCTTTCTCCATCTTGACTGAGGGGATGAAAATAAGGGAGCATTCTTTTATTGCTTGTTTCCTCTCATTATTTTGGTGCTAGGTATTTGGCTTTTGTCCGTCCTTGCCCCCCACCCTCTAGTTGCTACACTTCTGCTTTGTCTGAAACAAGTACAAATGCATAATTTTAAATATTCCAAATTTTTTACAAGTTGCATTAATTCTCTTGGTAAAACCCTGGCTACACTGAGATGTAAAACCTCATTAGCCTGGGGAAAAAGTGTCCACCTCTGGTATGTGGACACTTCTTAAATTCAGGAACTGCTGCGTTCTGATTCCTAGCTCTGATGCATGCAGTTTTGGCAAATCATTTCTTTTTATTTCCCATGTGTAAAAAGATAATACTTCAACCTATCTCAGATGTTGTGAGAGTTAGTTAATGTTGGTAACCTGCTCTGTAAGTGTTGCATGTTAGTCCCTTTCTAGAGAGCCAAGTTTAAACATGGGTCTCACTACAATGGTGCTTTCAAGGTTTATTATTTTTTTTATGTAGACGGAAGCCTAACATACAATCCTGCTGGTGTGTGAGTGGGAATTTACTCTTCTAGTATTTACTTGCCATGATCTCTTACTAGTGAGTCTGTGAAACTACGTTGGCATTGGTTCTCAGAGAGCCAGTTTATCTTCATATGTCATAGTAAAAGAGGCACATTGAGCGTTAAGCAGTTTAGAATACTAAGTCCAAAGATGGGACTTCAAACCACCACTAATGGTTAAACATAGCTTGTTGAATGATCAGTTTCTCCTGGTCTCTGTGTATTTACATGTTCAGTGTATCGTGTTTTACTTAAAGTTGCTTTATATGTAATTTTTCTTAGAAAAAGAAACTGCATCCGTCTGCTCTGGATCAGTCGATGGTAGCACATATTTACTTAAGAGGAAAAAAGGGAACTTAAGGATGTCTATGCCAATGACACTGTCATTCTGCTATATGGCATTACTCTGGCTGAGAGAACCTATGACGTTATCAGATCTCTTAAGGTATGACTAGTCTAGTGTCTGAAATATTTGCTGCTATTGTAAGTAATAGATATTTTTAATCTGCATTTTACCACTTATTAATTAGTAGAACTGTAGATTGAGCTGGTAGTGATCCTATGTTTATGTTGCCTCATGCCTTTTCCATGATCAGAGATTCTTTTAACAATTTTATTGAGAATCTCTGATAGCTCCACTGTTTGGAAAAACTATTCTTGAAATTTTTCAGTGAGAGTGTAGTGGCTAACACATCTGCTTTAAATGCAGAGGGTTCTGGGTTCAAACCCCAGGGGGTTGGACTAGATGATCTCATGAGGTCCCTTCCAACCCTATGATTCTATTCTATTCTAAAGTCCTAATATTAGAGGGGAAAAAAGTGTTTGTCCTATGAAATTATTTTCAGATTTAATTGAGTTGCAGAGAGATGAAATATTGCAGTTTCACTTCACTCATTTGTGGTCCTCCAGAGAGTGTTGGTAGCCTGCCTAATAACTGAATGAATTCTCTAAAGATCCTGGCTTGTGCCACTGCAAAAACGTCAGCAGCAATACCACTGTCTAGTTTCCATCTATTGGACTTATATAACTGCCTTCTTAAAACATTCTTTGTATACAATAAAATATAGGTATCAACCCAATGACAGACCAAATTGAGAAGAAAAGTATGCCCAGAAATTGTGCTGCAACCCACATGCATCTGATGAAATGGGTTGCAGCCTATGAAAGCTTATGCCTGAAGAAATTTGTTAATCTTTAAAGTGCCACGGGACTTTTGTTATCACCCCCCCACACACGCACACATTTAAGAGGACAGAGACTAGAAGTCCCACCTCTTTCTATAATAAGAAAGTGTTTGAAACTGTTTAAATGATGTTTAAACAGTTTATTCTAAATTGGGTGTGGTCAACACTTTATAATGTAAGTGTGGAAAAGGTATTAGAACTGCTTTTAAAAATGTTCTTGAACATGGATGAGTAGGAATCATAAGAAGACTTGATGTCATCCAACAACATGTTTACCTTCATGGAGAATTTTTTTAAAACATTTATAGCATAATTTTATCAGGTAGAACCAAGTTCAGTGAGTACTGTGTTTAAACCAGGGATGTCAAACTCATTTGCTGTGGTGGGCCAGACTTGACTTGAAGATGTTTGAGTGGGCCACATATGTACCATAAATTGAAATACTATGGGATTCTCACAGTATCACGGAAACAGCACTCTGATATATCACTTTCCTTCTGTTAGGGAGAGAGCATGGTCTTGCAGAGTGCAGTATTGCATGCCCAGTGCTCTGTTATGTTGTGAGACCTGACACTCTTGTGGCATTGCATAGTGCTGGGTATATTAAGACTCTCTCTCTCCAGATGGATGGATGGAAAAAGTTCTAGACTGCAGGCTGCATGTTTGACACCTTTAGTTTAAATTATATTGAAATACATATTGTGCCATGCAAATAATATTGTAGTTCAGTTGTTTAACACAGTTCTCCAGAAGGTAGGAGGTGGTAGGAAGAGGTTAGGGAAAAATGTGCTAGAGCTGCATTAGCAACAACTGTTCATTATGCCAATTCCAATGTAAACAGAACCTTTCAGGTTACATTTTTAATTCCTTATTTGGAAAGATTTCTATAAGTAGAGCCCTGCATGGATACAAATATGTGGATCCATATCCGATCTGCATCCACAAGAAATGTTCTGTGGATATCTGTGTTGTATCTGTGGATGCGGATATCTGCGGTTATCTGCATATTTGCAGGAATCTATCTATAAGCATTCAGCATAAATTTGTACTGTAGTTGTAACAAAAATTTGAATTTAAATGCAAGATCACAAAAAGTCATAGGAAGTGTTTGATCTTAAATTGAATGTTCATAAATTTTGATAAATAGCAAGTAGTATACAACAGGTAGCTTCTTTTCTATGAGTTAAATCTTATTAGAAGTTGCCTGTTTTAGAAATTCCCTCTAACTTTTTCACTTACAAAAGTGAAATGAGGAATGGGATAGTCTGTCTCTGCCCTCTAATGTGAGATGTCTTTTACTTCCTTGAAGTTGTCTGACAGGGCCTTAACAAAGAGAAGTACTGCATGTTTGTTCAGGGAAATTTTGCAGACAGGCACTGACTTTTTAGGAATATGTCCTCTGAATATTGGACATCCAACTTCCTGGTGCTCTTGCCTAAAACCAATATTACATTTTCTGTTACAGCAGTGACTTAACGAGAGAAAGTAAACTAACGTCACTGCTGTTTTCTGGTTTTGTTTTTGCTTATTGAATTACACTAACTGCCCAGATATTTAGGTATTTCTGGTATGGTTTCCAATTTCTCTCTGGAGAGATTAAGGGTTTGTCTACAGTATGAATTATGTTGGTATAATTTATGTTGCTCTGAGGTGAAAAAGCCACCCCTCAGTGTGACATAAGTTGCACTGATCTAAGTTCTGGTATGAGCAGTGTTATGCTGGTGAGAGAGCTGCTTCTGCTGAAATAATTACTTCCTCTTACCAAGTTGGTTTTATTATGATGACCAGAGAGCTCTCTCCTGTTGGCAGAGCGTATGTCATCCTTGTGACATATGTATCTGGTATTAGTATGTTTTAAAAATTAAACAAAAAATCTCCCTTCACCCTACGGCCAAAGCCGAGGTGGTATCTTACTATGTGGTTCTCAACTTTATGGTCCATGGACCACGTCAAAGGGGTTTGTGAAAGACATAAACTGAAAACTGACTGAACAGAATTCAACTACATGTATAGATAATATGTTTCCAAAGGGGTCTGCAAATGAAAAAAGGTTGAAACCGCTGTCTTAGATCTGCTGGAAATTTAATCTTCTTTTGAAGAGAAAAACAACAAAGACACTTTGCAACATTCATACCACAGTATTACTTCCCTCCAGAAATCCTATTTTAGAAATCCTGGGATTTTAAAAAAGGGTAGTGAATTTAGCACTAATGCAATATCTTGGCTTGGTAGCCTTCCAGGCTGAAGCTTGCTGTCTGTCCTCAGTATGAGTAGAATAAAGTGTCCCTGTAATGTACCTTAATCCCTCCCTGAAGCGACTGCCTCTTACAGCTGGGATAATTCAGTCTCCCTTCGATTCAAAATTTGGATTGTTTGCTTATAATGTCAAGCAGGATGCCAAATACTGATATGCGTTATGGGGTGTTTGTGATGTGAACACCTGCCTAATAAGAACTAGACTGAGACCACATGTGAGCTATTGGATGATGAGCAGATGATACTATTATGATGGATTTTTAACTTCTAATGTGTACGTGTTAAGGCCCATGTTATTACCACTTTCATCACCAGCCGTATTTTTACAAAATAGAAACATGAAAAGTTGTTGACTAGACATTTATAAAATGCATTTATTTTACATATATTGATGAATACATAATTCTATGGTTTTCTGATTTGGTTACATATAACCTAATCCAACAGTTCTATGACCCTGATTGCACTAGTTCTATATGCTTACTGTGAAAATATTAAAGCCTTCTTTCATGTTATTTAAGTTTGTTACGGATTTAGGGAACAAAATACCATACTCCTAAGTGTACTGTCTCTTTAAGAGCATAGCCTGATATTGAAAATACTGTCAGTTTCAATATTCTGCCTTTTTGAAAAGGTTGACTGTGTAGAGAACATCCAACTTTTCTTGCACATAAATGTATCTAGAATAAACTCAGTGCCATAAATTTATCTTTGGGTCACATACAAGCTTGAATTTTAATATTTTAATGTTTTCATGGTAAATAGGTAGCTGTTTGGTGTTAAGGCAGCATGTTGAAGGACACTGTTAGCTGTAATTATTTGGGGAATTCCCTTCTGTTGCTGTTTTACTTTTTTAACAAAAATGTACTAAAAGAACCAAGACTGAAGTCTTAGTTTAAGTACATAAAGCGTTAGATAAACTAAACATTGATGTCACTTAACTTTCTTTTATTTAGGTTTGTTATAGATGGTCACATTCCTTACTTGAATGCATTTCAGTATTTTCCAGAGGAGATGAAATTGTATGGAGTTGATCTCAAAATCTTTCGTGTTGAGGTAACATTTATCCTTTCATTTTCATGTAATTAGCTACATACCTTATGATGATCTACTCCTTGGTTATGGTTTTGACAATTTGAGTGAATCTACCTTTATTATGATGATATTATTTTGCTTTCTAGCAGTCATCCAGGACGCATGAGCAAACTACTCTGATTGCTTTTATATTTAAATTAGAATTATTAGGTTGCTAACTTTGGTAAGTACCGAACAGGTTTTTCTCATAGATTCCAAGGCTAGATAGGACCATTGTGATCTCGTCTGACCTCCTTTAATATAGACACAGAACTTTCCCCAAAATAATTCCCAGATCATATTTTTAGAAAAGTGTTCAATCTTGATTTAAAAAATGTGAGTGATGGAAAGCCTACTACAGCTACCAGTAAATTGTCCCAATGACTAATTGTCCTCAAGTGTTTGTGTTTTGTTTTTAAGTTTGCTTCTTATCTGGAAAATACACAGAACAATGGGGTTTTCTCCTATGAAAGCTCATGCAATAAATAAATTTGTTTAGTCTTTAAGTGCCACAGGACTGCTTGCTTGTTTTAAATAGGACTTAGGTTCTGTTTTCCATAAAGGCGTAATGTATCTTTTGAGTTCTGAGTTAAAATCTTCTCTTTGGAAGTAAGTTCTATCAATTTTTATAGTATAATTCAGGGATCTCCAACACACAGCCCGGGGGCCACATGCAGTCCCTAAAGCTATTTCCTGCGGCCTACAATGACACGATCATTACCGATACTTGCAATATCATTGTATGGAAAGGTTTCAGTGGTGCGGCCCTTGGGCTAACGTACTAATCCTCATGCAGCCCTCTACTAGTAGAGCCCTGCATGGATACAAAAATGTGGAACCGCATCCGATCCGCATCCGCTCAGTGATAACATTAATCCGATCCGAAATCTGCATGCCAGGATTTAGCTGCATCTGTAACTGCAGCTGCAGCTGAGCTTGGGCTCACACACAACTATTCAGCCTTTGATTGGTTCATTCCCCACATGGGACTCACCCACTTTTTCCTTTCTTGTTTGTGGTTTGCATGCTGTGCTATCAATCAGATTTCTTTGCCCACCTATGAAATCTGATTGACAGCAATGGCTTGCCAACTGGAAGCAAGAAAACGAAGAAGTCGGCAGGGGAATGAGCCAATCAAAGGCCAGCAGTGAGTTTAAGTCCCACCTTGAGACTCTGATTGGCTGGCAGATCACAATCTAGGATTGGCCAGAGCGTTTCCTGGTTCTGCCAACACAGACAGTGCAGCAGTTTCAGCAATGGATCGCAGTGTGATAAGGTAACAATAGAAGCTGATCCACAGCAATGGGTCTGTGGTTATCCGCACCCGCACCCATGGATGCGGATACCTGTGGATCTGCATAAGATACCTGCGGATTTGCAGGGCTCTACTACTAGTCCTCATGCGGCCCTCAGGGTGATTTGAGTTTGAGACCCCTGGTATAATTTGTTCTTGGTAAGACTACGTATTGTTTCATGCTGTATTTATTGGAATTTGTTAAAATAAACTGAAAAGAAAGATAAACTTTGCTAAAAATGTTCACATTAATATCTTCTGTCTATATGAAAATAGTCTCCCTGCTGCTTATACTTAGCTGCCTTTCCCATTGGCCCACTCTGTGGAAATTCTACAGCACCTACTGTTTCGCATCCTTTCTAGCTGTGGGATTCTCTTTTTGAGACACTACACAGTCACTTTTCTGCCTGATGGGAAGAATAGTGGCTCCTCTGTGTTGAATTTCTCTCCTTCCTTTCGCCAGTGAATAGGGAAGAGGAACTTGACAACATCCTGATGTCCTTCCAGGGAAGTTATTGCAAGAGCTCATTGCAAAAACAAACAAACAAAAACTCTGTTTCTGACCTCTCAAAATCTTTCATGAACTTTTCATTCCAGTCTGAAATAAAGGACACTTTCTGACTTTTCCTTAAAAATGTGGAGTGGCTGGCCCATACCCAGAAAACCCAATAGCCTGCTTCTAAGGCAACTGCTTGGGACTTGGAAGATCTAGATTAGAGTCCCTGCTCTGCTGATTTAGAGCACAGACTTAGTGTTCCATATCCAGATGAGTCCCCTGCCCACCAGATTATTGTCTGGTGTGTGGGTGGTGGTTTGTTTTTTGACCAGCTCTGGAACCTGTAGTGCATACTTCCATTTACAGTGTATTCTGTGTTCCTAATTCCATATTGTTTCAGAGAGTGAGTAATGTGCTCAAGACCTTGAATTGTATCCTCTTTTGGCACCACTGATAGCTAGGCCATCTTCCTACCAGTTTCTAACTGGTTTTTATAAGTTTAATGCCATTCAAATATCTACAAGATAATGGACAGCACTTGGATATATACCACAAACACATTGCTGGCTTCATGTTTCATTCTCACCCATGATAGTTTTACATTCAAAAACAAACAGTTTGTCAAAAACATGGGGACAGCCTTGGGTGCTAGGATAGGTCCCCAATATGTTGTTGTCTTCCTGGAATATCTTGAGGAAAAATCTCTGGACAGATGCACCATGATATCAGCAATATACCTGAGATACAGAAGTCTGTCCAGAGTATGAAAATTTCATCTAAGTTCCCTTATGGATTTCTGCTCAACTTCAACAACAATCACCCATCCATCAAACTTTCCTTTTAGAACACTACTAGACCCCAATCAGCTTCAACAAAGGAACCCTAGAGACAACTATATACAATAAACCCACATATCACCATATTCAGTTACAGACTCAGTTACCACCCCAGACGTCAAGAAATCTATTACATATTGCCAGGCAGTCAAATAGTAAAGAATATACTCCAAGGGGAAGAAGTCTGGAATGCACACTGTAACACATTCAAAACTATTGTCACCAAACAAGAACACTTCACCAGAGAAGCAAATTGCGTCATTGAATGGACCATCCAAATATCCTGAGGAAACATACTTCAGTACTAGGAAAAAGTCCTCTGACTGCATATCCCTACTACCCCACACTAAAACCCCTACACAGTACCATTAAACAGCTACAGCCCATACATGATGAGGACCACATCCTGAAAGAAACTTTTCCCAAACTCACTCTTCTGGTCTTTACGCAACACCTGCCAACATTGTCAGGCTCATCATCAGAAGCAAGCTCTCTCTACAGACCAGGATACCAATTCAAAGCAGTCCCAGATCCTCACAGAACGACAGATGCAAAACCTGCAGACATATCTGTTACAGCTACAATGATCAGTGTTTTTCACAACAAGCTTTAAAGGATCCACAGGTCCTATACATGCCTTTCTCAATATGAAGCATACCTCATCCAGTGCCTTAGGTCCCCCAATAAGGACTGTGTGGGTGAATCATTACACTCTCAAAATGAACTCATGGGAAGATTATAAAAGTTAAAAACACTATAGGAACAAATACATTTCACAAAGTGAAAACTTAGTATCTGATCTCACTCCCCACCCCATCCTTAAAGTAAATCTCTGCAGCACCTTCAAAAGATGCACCTGGGAACTTAAATTCATACGTCTACTAGACACTAAAAATTGTGGACTTAACACTGGATTTAGAGCTCCTTTTAGCTATCTGTAATCCTCTACTCTTCCTTTGTTCTGTGATAGATGTGTTAACTGCCTGCTTCCCCTTGAAGGGTCTCTTGCACCATGTTATCTCCTTACCGGTTCCATGCTGTGTTTACCTGTGACACTGAAGGACTGTCTGCATTGACAAGTGGCTGTCACATCTTGGCTGATTCAGGCTCGTGGGATTGTTTAACTGTAGTGTAGACCAGTGGTCATCAGCCTTTGCCAGTCCTGCCCCCTGCACTGTCAGCAGGTTCTGGGGGTGGGGCCAGAAGGGAACAGGAGCCACGTGCATGACACCACCTTTTTCGTCCTGGCTTTGCTCTCCAGCTGGTGAGCGAGGCCAGCAGGGCTTAGGAGCTGTGGCATGCATGCAGCTCTTGTGGCCGCAGGGCCAGTGGGGTAAGCAGCCGTGGCACCACATTGCACTGGTAATAGACAGTGGTGTAGACAGTCAGGCTCAAACTGCAGCCATTGGTGTAGGACTGTGGGAGGGTCTTGAAGATGTCTCTGAATGTTTACATTGCAGCCTACGGCATGATCCCCCAAGAGCATAAGTCAGCAGGCTTGGGACAGCTGCAGGTGTCTAACTGCAATGTAGATGTGCCCCTAATGTGTAAGCTTGTCTCTTTCACTAACTGAAATTGGTTACCTCGCCCACTTCATCTCATTCATGTTAGAAATAGGGATGATCATTAAAATACCATTGCATTTTCCAAAATGGTTAGGGGTCTGCTCTTGGATTTTGTGGTTCTCTAATTCACATACTTATAGTCAAAACAACAGTTGAAAGATTGCTGTGATTATGGCCTATGAATGTTTACTTTCTTTACATGTGACCACCTAATACCTTGATTGCTTAATAAAAGTGGCTTGAATTAAACAGAAGCATGCCACAAATATGCAGTAGAATCAATTCAGTATTGTGCAAACAAAACAGAAGACGTAAAAGCCATTTTATTTTGTAAAGCCAACTGTTTGTTTTAAAAAGCCAAAAAAAAAAAAAAATCAAGCAGCAGGAGTCTTATTTTCCTTGTGAGTTTTGGGTGCAGAATAATTTCTAATTGTTCTGAAGGAAAATATAAAATCAGAAAAAATTCTGTGGATTATGAAAAGCGTCTTGCACAACAGTGCAAATAACTAATGCTATGCATAGCAGAAACAAGGATCAAACTCTAGTCCTACATGTTAAGGTTTTGGGCTCAATTTTAGAAATTACTACCTCATCTCAGATCCTTAGGGATTTCTAATAAACTGTTCTTGGTCACAAAATTGTGTTAGATGACTGTCAATAAGTCTCTGGTTAAGCTTAGATCTGTTTGACCTAATTAATCCAAAGAAAAGTAATAGCTCTTCTACACACACTTTCAAAAAATAGTAGGGTGCATTTACAGCACTGAATCTACTTTATTGCAAACAACATTTTGACTAATAATGAAAACTGATCTTTTTTTTGTGTATTCTGTCTTTACAGTTAAACAGGATTGTTTTCGTTTTTAGGCTTTTTTTGTGCAATAGGCATGTGTTGCCATTCAATTTTTAAAATACTTAAATTCAAAGCATTTTGAGTTTCTAAAAATCATCGTCTTCTTATTGCTCTATTTTTACTTCTTTAGCACCCGTTCCTTAACTAACAGTACCTAGTTACTTCGCATTTAAGATAAATTGATTACTCTGTCCTAACCCCACAAAACACTAGTTCTCCCCCCCCCCCCACTTTTTTAATTTGTAAAATCACTTTAAAGTAATGCACTAGTAAAAATGACCTACGATGTTTAAGGTGACAAATTTTTTCTAACTACAAGGATGGTTAAGCTCTGGAATAGCTTTGGAAGGTATCCCTGTTATTGGAGATTTTTAAGAATAGATTGGACAAATATCTGGCAGAGGTGGTTTAGTTTTACTTGGTCCGTGTTTTCAGTGTAAGGGACTGGACTTGATGATGGTCTCTCAAGGTCTCTTTGAGCGCTATATTTCTGTGATTCTGTAAAACAATATTGAATTGCTGGGTTGGGGCCCAATCCTACATAAATACATATGTGAGAAGTCTCATTGAAACAAATGAAAACAATTCATGTGGCTAGAGATACTAACATGCACACGTCTTTGTGGTATCAGGGCAAATCTATCCAACAAAACTATTAATTTAAGTTATGCTGATGAACAGCCATAGCAGTAATCAAATTGTTTTTCATGTACAGTCTACATTCCTTCTGGTGGGTGTGCATGTCCACAGCAGAAATGCTTCCACTGATTTAACTGACCATCTGGGACAATTGTCAGCCCCAGTGGCAGGACTCTGGGCTGTCAGTCACCAGTGACTACACTGACACTGCATTATTCTAACTACATTGACCTAACTACTACACCTCTTGCACAGGGAAGTTTATTAGGTCAGTGTAGAGGGTTACATTGGTGGGAGCAGCATCACACTTACAAAGTTGGGTCAACATACGCTGGTTTATGTACACGTAACCCTGTAGCGTAGATCAGGCCTCATCCCTTGAAGTTTGTTTCTTATTAAATAAAGCTCCAAAGTGATCTCTTCAAGTCAGCTTTGAGGCACAGGCACAGAGCATTGTGTGGTAGTTTTGCTAATGCTGTTTCATGGATTAGGGCAGTGTTTCGCAACAACCAGTCTATGGGCTGGTGCTGGTTCCTGAGATCTCCCTGGTACAGTTTACACACAGTCTAGGAAGGCAGCAAACAGATCCGTGGTATCAAAAAGGTTGAGAAACGCTGGATTAGAGGACCAAGGTTCCTAGCTCCTACTTCCGTCAGCTAACTAGAACACACTTCCTCTCCTGGTGGTGACTCAAAGTGAGAAAAAGACCTTAACGAATCAGTGCCCTAGAAAGGTGTCAGTTGTCACTGATTTGTTGGCATTAGGTATGTCTATGGTAGAGTTATCTTTGGCTGTTGCCTCTAACCTCCTTCCTCCTCTGTATACAAAGCCATCTTACCCAAGTTTGGTGGTACTTTAAGCTCAGGATGGTTGGAAGTGTAGGCTAGAGAACTTGAGTGCCACTTTTAAGTTGAGGAGACAGGCCAAATCAGCAGGACAGACAAATTGTCCTGCAATTCACTGGTGAAGAATCAGAGCTATAGGTGCATTTATGTGCATGTAGCACCAGTGAGGACACAGTAATTTGGCTTGCATCTGATGAAGTGGGTTGGAGCCCATGAAAGCTTATGCCTGACGAAATCTGTTAGCCTTTAAAGTGCCACAGGGCTCTCGTTTTTGCTGAACACAGACCAACAAAGCTACCTCTAAAGTAACTTGGCTGTCTTTGCACGTGGCTACTTTGCACTGCCACCATGTTTCACCTCAGAAATTGGTGCATTTCAGCAGTGGAGTAAGTGATTTCTGTAGTTGTAATCTGTTTGGGATCTTTTGAAACCAAAGATTCTGTATATCTTGTATTACTTCCTGAATTTCAATAGAAGAAAAGTTAGGAGCTGCGTTACATTCACAGTTTTGGGAAAGCTGTGGAAATTTATAAACTGGATAGTATTTCTTTAGTTAAAGGTGTGGATTTATTCTTCCTAATTATAGTACTTTTTTTTAGGAGGGGCTGATGAAGTGAATCACTCAGTTTATAACTGTAGTCATCTACCTTGTTCCGCCTACTAAAGAGTAAAATTCCTTTTTATTTGTGGTGTTCTGTTCCACTCTGTTGCAATTCTTACCTTCAGTTTGACTGAAATAACTAAATGACATAGATGTAGTCTACTCATTTAGTGGATTTTGAAATATTCCCTGAAATGAACACGCTAACATGGTAAACCATTTCCTCATCTCTTTGGCGTTTTCAATGTGTAAGAAGTTTCCATTTTTAGTTTTGATTGTAAAATACTCATTGGGTTTACTAGTACTTGCATATTTGCATATGTCATTTGCTATTACTCCACAAAAGTAGCTTGGGATGAAGATCTTAATTTCCCAATCCATGAATGTGTACATTTAGGATCTGAGAGGGAGAGCGTGCGTGCGTGCGCGCGCGCCTGCATCCCTCCGTCATCTTCTGTTCCCACGCAGTATGTGAGCCTGCTAGCTTGTGTAGTGAAGACTTGAAGTCCCAGTGTTAGCCAAGATGGTGACAGTAATATGTACTCATGTCAGAACCATAAGCTGCATCAATCTGATCATTTACAGAAACTGTATATAACAAAGTAATTAAATATTCAAGGTATTTAGTTTCCTCTAATTCCTTAATAAGAAAACAAATCTTTAAGGTGCGCCACTGCAAAATGTTGTGGTCATGGTAACCAGAAAAAAAATGTTTACTATCCATAAACAAAGGTAACTGTTTAAGCTATTTAAAATAGGTCTATTGAATAAAGAGGTGCTTTTGAAATAGTAACTTAAATAAAAATATGGCATCTGTAAACCACCATGGCTTCAAGTTTATGATTGAGAGGCAGATTAAAAATAAATTATTTTCCTTATGCTGATCTCTTCCTTTAGCTTCTTTCATTCCTCTTTCCTTTGCAGATGGAAATGCCCAACTGCTGGGCCCCACTCTGCAGTTTAGCAGGCATGAATCTTAAAAGGAAAGCCCATCAGTCTTGCAACACTGTGCTCCACTGTGTTCCTGTTAACCTGCTTGGCCTACCAAGCTCCACAAATAACCTAACCTATGAAGGGTGGTAAAGGGCAAATCCTTTCCCATCCAGACTCTGATCCTGCCCAGCATGCAGCTGAGGGAATTCTGCAGACAATATTTTAAAATTCTGCAGATTTATCAAAGTGCTATACTCATTTCAATTTATTTAAGTAGTTTCTTTCAAAATACCTCTCAGCGAGTATATTTTTAACAATACAGACAACAGAAAAAAGATTCTGGAAATGACTTCTGGTGAATGGATTCCTTAATAGCCATACTAATACAGAACTTTGAGTAATAATTCATTGTAACTACAATATAGAAACATTTCCTACCCATTTCAGAAGTGGTGCAAAGGCTGGGGAGAGTCAGGAGTGACAGAGGAGCTAAGGGAAAGGGAAGGCGTTGCTGGTTAAGAAGTTGGGTGGGAACTTGGAGAGTTGTTTGGTGGGGATAGAAGTATGGAACAATTGTTTAGGGAGAGTGGGTTTTGGAGACCTTCCTCCATGCAGACCCCGGCCAAACCCCTTGCACCTCTTTCAGTCAGGCCTATCTGCTCCTGTCACCATGTGTACCTGCATACACCCCTCCGTGTGTGTCCCCTTCCTCCCATGTGTCTGCACTAAGATTGCAAGGTATCTTGTTTTTGACTGGAATGCCTTGTTGAAAATGGGACCTCCTGAGGGTGTTCGGCCAGTACTACCGACTGCATGTTCATCTGCAATGAGCATACATTTTGCCAGTGGGAGGGCAGGGATGGGGAAGAGCAGTTGCTGTTAGAGCTGGAGGAGCACTCAGGAATTGCCAGGCCCCAGCAGTGAGAAGTGTTGGCTCTGGGGGAGAGGGATCCTGAAGTGCATGGCATTGGAGGAGCGGGGGCCCATAGTCAGGCTTGTTGCCCAGGCCTCCTTCACACACCCCATCACTGCTCAGTCCTTGGAGGACAGCTCTCCTTTACCCATTCTGCCCCAGCCACCTCTTCACTCTGAATCCTTGTTCAAATGAGGGAGGAGAGAGTAGCGAGCAACAGGGGGAGGGGAGGGTGTGGAGGCAGAGCAAGGGTGAGGAAGTTCTGGCACTCAGTGTTTAGCTTTCACAAATGAGGATGTTGACTATTTTTGCTGCACACCCCTCCCAGCCACTTTTCCTCCCTCTTATCCCCATGTGTTCTTGCACCCCAATTCAGCTGCCCTTTCTTCTCCTTTCTCCATGCATCTCTGCACTCGCTCCCATTCAGCTGCTGCCCTAGTTCATGGCAAACCTCCCCCTGCCCAGCAGCCACATGTATTCCAGGCTGTCCATCCCCACATGCAGGGCGCTGTGAGGAACTTGGTCTTTGTCTCTTTCTCTTTCCCCATCTGAAGCTGCTTTCTGCTCTGGTGCCACAGCAGCCCCTGGTGGGCAAAAGTATAATTGCAGCACCTCTCCCACAGAATGTATTTTAGGCAGGGAGGGGAGAAAAAGTTTGGGAGATGAATTCTGCGTGTGTGCAGTGGTACAGAATTCCCCCAGGAGTACCAACAGTAGATGTGATGTTATCTTAAAAATTTATTCAGCTTGCTTTTGCTGATGTAGCTTCAGGCACAGAAGGAAGAATAAGAAGAAAGGAGACTTGGAGTGGAATGGGGAAGGAGTTTAAACAGAAGTTCAGATACAAACATTGTTTGTATTTTCTATATGTGATATATTTTTGATAGTATTCCATTAAAAGATTTTTATCTATAAGATTATTTTTGCTGTGCAAGTGGCCATGGAAGGTTCTAGAAAACGCTGGAACCAGGGTGTCAGTACCCCACAACCATTTGGGACATGGAGACAGGCCCTGCCCCTATACAGCATTGCTCCAGCCACACTCCCACTGTCTCCCGTGCCTGCTGTGGGCCAGATTTGGCCTGAGCGCCGGCAGCAGACTACTGATTGCATCCAAGTGCTGTCCCTAGATAGCTTCCACTGGTAGCCTTGAACAGCTCCTGCCCCGGCTCCAGAGCACCAGGGGCCGAGTCACAGCAGTGCTGGGCCTGGCCGACACCCAAGTTGCTCTTGGCACTAGACATGAGTGCCAAGGCCGGGCCTGAGCTGAGCTGACCGTGTATCGGAGTGCCTAGCCAAGCTGGCCCCTGGCCCAAGTGCAGAGCCCTGAGCTGGGCCTGGGCCCATAGCCCAGAACAGCCTTCCATCCTCCCCCATGGCCTGGGCCCTGAGTCGCCAGCCTCCGGGCTCCAAGCTGAGCATGGCCAGGCCTGAACGCTGAGCCCAGAGCCAACCAGCTGGGCCTGAGCACCAAGCCCTGAGTTCAGCTGGTTGGGCCTGAGCTCTGAGTTGTTGGCCAACCAGCCAGGGCCTGAGCCAGCTGACTGAGGTTCAAGCCAGGCGAAGGCCGAAGTCCTGAGCCTCAACCCTAGAGCCGGTCAACTGAGCCCAAGCTGGTTGGCTGGACCTACTTTTATCCCCCTCGCATTTTCCTTCCTCCAGCTCCACTTTCTCTGCCATTTGCCCAGTGGGGTGGGCTACACCGCAGCACAGCACTGGGCTGAAAAGGGAGGGATTTAAATTTCCCTCTTCTTCTGCCATGCACTAGGTGTATTTGTAACATCATGCAGGATGGGGTTGTCAGTGAAAGTAAAAATTTTAAAATAAAGAAGACAGGTGTAGACAGTCAGGAATGAGGCCTAAGGCCTAGTGAAACAAATCACAAAGTAGGCCTGAATTGGATGACTAGCTAAATTGACAAGATTCAGGCTAAGGCAGTGTGACATCACAGAAATTGGCAAGAAGCAAGCTGCAGCTGCAGAAAGGACCTTGAAGGTATAAGGTGTCCATTTGGCCTAGTGCCAGGGAAATAGAAAGAGATGCTGTGAACTCTCTGAACTCTCCAGCACAAGGATATATGTAATCGCAGAATGACAGCTTGATGGATGGGTCAGAAATGTGTGGACCTATCAAATTGACTGGTGGCATGAAAAAAAGGAGTATGTGAATCAATCAAGATCAAATCAGACCCCAAAGAAGGCCGAACCAGTAAGTCTGAGCAGGGTACAGAAGTAGAAGCCCTGGAGCTTAGAGTTCATGCAGCCGAAGGGGGTGACAGCAAGTCCTGCCATCATTTGAGCTGTTCTGTTGTATTGAGAGCGTTAAAGTTGCCAGCAGAT
The DNA here is from genome assembly GCA_007922195.1 of Podocnemis expansa. Lineage (NCBI taxonomy): Eukaryota > Metazoa > Chordata > Testudines > Podocnemididae > Podocnemis > Podocnemis expansa. The sequence continues at coordinate 2,859,303 of ML682040.1, forward strand.
AGGTTGACATGGGTCACTTGCCATTGTGCTACATTGCAACAAAGCCTAGCTTAGCACCTTTAGTTTCTACAAAGATCCGTGATTGTGTTGGTTTCTTCAATCATGAGTGTTATCTGTTTACCTTTTGTGCACAGCGTACAACAAGGCTCCATATCACTTAGCTAACTAAGTTCTCAATAAAGACCTGAGCCAAAGGTAACCCAAAAGGTTAACCAAACACCTCATCTTAGCATCACAAGGCTAACTCAGTTTCTGCTAAAGATCCAAGCCAGGCTCTAGATCACTGAACTGAGTGAGTCCCCAGGAGAGATCTCAGCCCAGGGTAGTCCTGAGGAAAAACACATATAGAGACTAATGCCCACAGCTAAACAGACATCCATGCAGGACACAGGACAACACAGAGGTAAGAATGCTTCTCGCCCTGGCATACCACAGGGGCAATCACTTCAGCTAAGCTCTTCTCCGAGGCAGGCACAAGAGCTGAAGCAGGCTATGTGTTTGCGCCTCAAGGGGAGAGAAATTTGGGTCACTGACTGGAATACTTGGGTCCTGTGCCCTGTGTGCCCTGGGCCAGCAACTACCTTGCCTGGAACAGTTCCAGAAATTTGGGGCAAAGGCCAGAATGTATTACAACCTTCTGGAGAGGCATAGAACGTTGAAGAAATAAATGGAACATTTTAGATGTATTGTAAGTTGCAGAATGTGATCTAATTCCACATAACTGTGTCGAAAATATTTGGCAAAAACCTGACATGCTGATACATTACTGCTTAGTTTGGTGCCATGGGATGGTCTTTGTAATGGCACATGCCTGCTGGTAAACTGTATTGCTAATGGTAGACCCTAAGTAACAAAGCATATGGTGCTCATTAAATGCTTACCACTTCAGGCTACAGATCGCACTTTCCACTTCAAATGGCAAAGGTGCCAATTCCCCTAGCAACTGGCTTTTGTAATGACCATCAACAGGGTGCAGGGACAAACACTACATAGAGTTGGTGTTTTCCTGCAAGATGAAGTGTTCACATATAGTCAGTTATATGTGGCAGCCTCTTGAATTGGGAATCTAGATAATTTTCTCTTTGCATGGGTGCCTCATTTGGTTCTTTAAGACCAGGAATATTGTGTATATAGAGGTTTTGTAATACATACATTCTACAATGACAAAATAAAACCATGCTTTTTTAATCTAGTGTCCCAGTCAGGTAGTACGTTACAAAATTCTGGACCTCGCAAGCAGAGCTGCAATGGTTCTGCAAGTTTGGTTTATTTTTTTAACAAGTCAGTGAATTTTCATAAAATGATAGTTTGTTGCTCTAAGACAGGAACGAGTCTTTTCCACCAATTACGTGCTTTATGCCACAGCACACCCAGAAGTGCATATATTAACAAGTGATCAGGCAAAACTAATAAATGGTGCCAAGTTCCAAAGGGGCAGCCATGTTAGTCTAGTTCAGTAAAACAAACAAGGATTCTGTGGCACCTAAAGACTAACAAATTTATTTAGTGCATGAGCTTTCATGAGAGAACATCTCACTTTGTCAGATGCTTTAAAGAAGGAGATTTTTCTCCCACAAAAGCTCCTGCACTAAATAAATTTGTTAGTCTTTAAGTGCCACAGAATCCTTGTTTGTTCTATTAAATGGTGTTTGCTTACATGTTCCTTTGTTTTTAGTTACTGAATTTTGTTCTGTTGGCATGCCCTGTTACCCAGTGTGTAGGGTTGACTAGAAAATAGAAGTTCCTTCCCACAAAAATATAGTGGTTAGAGCAACCCAGGAGCCATCATTTCAATTTTTTTCTGACAAATTTCAACAAAAATTGAAATTTTCCTGTGGAAAATATTAATTTTGTAACACAGCTATTTGCTGTTTGAAAAATCATTATAGTAGAAAAATTTTGACTAACTCTACTTTCCTGCTGCTTTTCTAGTATTTAACCAGTTTTATCTGGCAAGCAGGTACTTTACTGAATGATTCTAGTCATGACAGCGTCATGGTAAGATCAGTGGCTGGCTTTGTATCACTGATTTGTTCAGTTAAACTGTAGTAAGCAATACATCCTCTTAGTCTATTCCTTTTATACTGAGTATCTTTTCCTCAAAATGTAGAACTGTGGGCGTCTCTGAAAATGTAGTATCTCATTTTGGTGTTTTATGCTGTGAAATGCAGAAGGGGAGTATTCAGAGATCCTTGAGTTGGTCCCATATGTGTTTCATTTGTGTAATTTAGAAGAGTGCTTGAATATACTTTAAACTTATCTCAAGTCTGGTTACTGCACATTGGATGTGGGCCAGTGGGAATCCACTGAATGATGTTTCCTAAGATGCTTACCTATGTTCCCCTTCTCCAAAAATGTTAGAAATGAAGCAAGTTAATGCTGTGTTTGTTTTTTTAAGAGCTTAGTGAAAAATATAAATAAAAGCATACAAGTTCTGCAAATCAGCCCTGCTGCATTCATTTTTAATTCCAAACCATAAACACCACTTTCCTCCTCAGTCCTGCTAATGTTTTGGGGTATGTTTTAACCCTTCTATTGGGTGTGATTTTTTTGTTACTCTTTTTGAAGTGTGTTGCAGTTATGAAATTAACAGGTGCCAATAGCCAGTCTTTTGCTTCTGAAACTACTTCAGAATGACAACAAGCAAGGGTGAGGCTTTTTTAAAAGAGCTGAGGAGGAAGTTCACTTCTGACAGGGTTATTGTAATCAGATTTATCATGAGAGCCTGCTGTTGTGTAACAGAAACTCGAGCTTGTCTCTACCTGTTTTAAAGCATTTCTTAACGAAGAAGAAAAACAAGCCTAATGAAATATTTTGTGAAATTCAATCAAACTTGTTCATGAGCTTTAAATTTTAATATTTGTTAGACAGTTCTACGGTACTCTGGTTAGTGTTTTAAAAAGTATTAAATAATATAAGTGTTGTAATAAGTGATTATCATCACTCAGATTTGCCTTGTGAGCATGTGTAGAGCAACACGTAACCATGTGTCTGCCAGTTCCAGAATGTATTAGAAATCACTGATCCAGGACTTCCTTATCCAAAACTACTCAGTAATCAAAGTTCTGTTATGTAGCCCCATGCAGTATTGAAAAGTCCTTGAGATGGAATTTATCTTGCTGTATAGCAAGGCAGAGTTATTCTGTATTCAATATTCATCCTCTGGTCACTGTCTGTCTTTTTTTTTTTTTTTTTTTTTTTTTTCCTTCTTCTCCTTTGTGTGGACCAAACAGTAAGCAGTCCTACACTCTTCATGTAGTTACGTTATTGCCTGCCTAATGAATGCAAGAATTTCTCCATAGCATACCAAGGATTTGCTCACAAAAGTACATTGTTCATTTTCTACATATTGAACCTTGGTAAATAAAAGCTTTTTCTGAATAAAGATAATTTCTTTTACCTCCAGCATAGCTCTCTGGAGTAAGTTTAAGCTTCTGTAGCAACATCGTAGCTTTAACTGAGAGGTTTAAAAGTCTGGTTATTACAGGAGGGTGACAGAGTGCCAATGTTGCTTTTCATATGATTTACTAAAGATGATCTTGGCTGCATTTTTTTAATATCCTATAGCATTTTGATGGGCAATGACCTCAGCAGCATGCCAGTCTCTACAAAGTGGACAAGTCTAATGCTTTGTTCCTGTGAAATCTTTTAAAAACTGTTATTCTAAATGTGAAATTGATTATTTATTTGTTTATTTATTTGGAGGAATTCTCATGATTTTTTTTTTCTTCCTTGGGATATTGAACAGCTGTCTAATGGGAGTCACAGAATTTTCACCCTGTGTTCTTTCCTGCAGTTTGTTCACTTTTAGTAATCTCAGGCATGCCCCTCTGTTATTACATCAGCAACAACATATGATTGATAAATACTAGGGTTGGAAGAGATGTATGCTGTAATCTAGCCCATACCTGACATCATTGATTTAGAATTCTTATCGCAGTATTTTTTTTATTTTTAAATAGTCTTTTGCTGTAGAAAATGTAAGCATGACACATTAGAAACAAATTATGCGATAAATAAATTTGTTAGTCTTTAAGTGCCACAGGTCTCCTTGTTTGTTTTGCATAAACAAAGTAACTGCTATTTTCACTTCCCAAGTTGAATGTGGTACAAAAAAGTATGGAAAGTAAATTGGATTTTTAAGATCTTTCACTTTTAATAATCTGTGGTGTTAGGAACACATTCTATGGTAATTGCACTGATGATCTTTCAGAAGGATAGTCCTTACACAAATGAGCTGGCAGGCTCAGAGGCTGATAGACATTGAGGAACTGGGGGGAAAAAAATTTCACAGGCAAATTAACAAAACCCACAATAGGTGGTATTGGCAGAAGTGGGTTTCTTAAATGTACTTAAACTGGGGAAGGTAAGGATCCTACAGATGATCTAAAGGAGATCGGACCACAATAGAGGCTGTATGGAAAAAGCCAAGATGATTGTTTGAGAGGCTGACAAATGGTGAAGAAGGGCAAGAATACTGAGTGATCTGAAAGCAACACAAAGCAAGTAAAGAAATCCATTCTGATAGAGGAATTTTTAAGCTGACAGTCTCGTTAAGGACATCTATTTGATACAAAGTACTTAGTAACCAGTTCATGCCCATTCAGTGTCAAACACCAATTTGGCTGTAAATTTCACACTTGGCACAATTATTGGAATGAGATTCAGGTTTGTTAGGGAACGAGCCAGTGGCTATGTTAGAACTTCTGCATCCCCCAGCATCTACTGCTCCTGACTGCACCACATTTCAGATAAGACACATACAAGTGAATCCAGTTTACAGGGTTGGTTTACCAGCTCTGTTACAGCAAATAGCCTACTTTGTTTGGTATTTATGTCTGCCTTAATGAAATAGATACACAAATTGCCCCAACTTTTGGATGCAATTATAACATTTTAAAGATTCCCCAAAATCATAGCTCAATCCCCTAAGCTTTCATACTGGAATAATCAGTATCTTAGCCAATGGTCCTTGTCAGCCTCCCGCATTTTTCCAAACTGGAATCTGGGAAGGGCTGGCCTGTTATAGGATTTTTCAGATAGTTCCACAAGTATTCAGTCTCATCACTGCAAAGACACAACTGGACACGTGTAAAAGGAGCTAGTAAATAGAAGGCATGATCAGCCATTACCAGATCTGCTTTTTCAGAGGAAATAGAAAAAGGAGACCCTCTCAGTGACTGCAGTTGCTGACCAGTGTCAGCAGGGGAATGTCCAGAGGAGAAGAAAACAAAATAGCCAGTCAAGGAGCATGGGCAGAAGAGATCTTCGTGTCTAGATTTCTTATTCAGGAATGAGGGACTAAGTGGAAGGAGAGCATCATCACTCGGAAAAGTGCTAAGCAATATGGAAATGTATTAGTGGGTGAGGAAGAGGACGTTAAATCAACCATAAAGGAGGTTGTATAGCAAACTCAAGAAGGATAGATTCTTATCACATTAAAGTTGAAGACATACATGGAAAACAATTGCTACAGGAATGTTATGTGACCCAGATGCAAGGAACAATAGTTGTATGATCATGAGAGAGAAATGGTCCATCAGCTTTCTTTGAGATATGATCCATGGTAATAAAAAGCTTGAGAACCCTCAGTCTAGCAGAAGCAGGCAGAAAATTTAATCTGAAAAGTTGGCTAGTAGGGTCTCAGTACTTTACTTGTTGATCAGCAATATTCTGATATTGTCATAACAAGTATGAGAGGATGCAATCTGGGCTCACCCAAAACAATTACGTGTTTCTGTGCCCTGATTATTCATGTGAACAGTTTGGATCTGTCTACTTTTTGGAAATTAGTTTGTCTTTGTCTATTACAGGATAAAAAATTCCCCCAGAGAGCTCTGAATGGTTAATAAAATAAAATAAAAATTAGTTTATTGAAAGCATCAACAAGTGGCAGTGTAGGTATCATATTCCAGGTGCTAATTTTCCTACAAAATAGTGTGGGTTGTGAGTTTAATTTAATAGTGAGGGATAAAAGTATACATTCTCATTCTCAGGTACTATCACATTCCCTTGCTACCTTCTAGATTCAGTGTGTCTTGTTTTATAATATATGGGGAAAGGTCCTTTCAAAGACCAAAAGAGCTGCAAAAAAAAGAGCTCTCCAACAGCACTTGCAGCTACATCCAGATAAGTCACTAAATCTTCCACAAGAATTACTGAACAATCTTCAAGAAACTTTAGTTTGTAAAAAGTATGAGATACCTACCAACTGGTTTTTGTAAGTATTATAATGGTTCTTTGGTCTTTCTCCTTAGAATTCCAAAATGCCATCATGAACTTAAAATTAAGAAGTATAAACAGTTTGGGTGACTTGCAAGGACTTGGAATAGGAAACAAAAAGCACCATAGCTTTTGAAACAGAGGGACAGGGAAGGGATTGTAAATATTTAGCACAAACAAATCTGAAGATGTATACCGTCAATATAAATTTTGGAGGTAAGGTAACAATAACAAGTATACATTAGATAATCTGAGACATAGGATCTAACATCATCTCCTCCTACCAGCCGCATCTTCCCTGAATTTAATCATGAGGTGCTGGAGGCAGGGCATTCTCAGTAGAAAGGGTGGTGACTCCAGAACTTGCTTCCCTTGTTATTTAATTGAAGCTTATCTTGGTTTGATTTTCAGGATGACTTGTTCTATCAGGCTTTTCTCTGGGGAGGGACAGATAAGTAGACAGGTAGAAGGTGATGAGCTTTGAGGCAAGGCAGTTTGTTTGATGTTTGCTATAAGTTTGTCTGTTTTGAATGTATGTTCATCCAGATATGGAGACATATTTTATCAACTGTATGAAATAAAAACCCTCTTTATTTACTCCCACAGTATGAATATATTCTTTATGCAGTAGATGCTTTGTGGAAATAAGAATTGAGGTTTTCACATGGAGACCACTGCAAAAGCTAACAGCTTTTTTGGCATTAAACTGTGTGAATGTTTGCTGTGATTGTTAAAAATTGTTTTTGTGCTTCCTGAATGCTAGCGCTCTCTACAGCCATTGTCACCTCCAGCTAACTAGGATAGTTCTCAGTAGAAAATGATTTTTTTGTGTTGTTTAACTTTAACTTCTACCCACTTTTTACAGACATGAGAAAACCAGAATCACTATTATGTGCTCTTGGCAATTCATAAGTCACTTAATCTAGCATTGTGGTTATGTATCCCTTTGTAATAAAAAAAAACACTTGAGTGTTACAGTAAATGTAAACAGGCTGCTAAGATATAAATCACAGGAGGAAGGAGGAACGAGGAGCAGGGTTTAGTTGGGCAGATTTGTCATGAGTTAGCGTGCCCCTCCCAGTGTATTGTATGTCCCAATTCTGTTAAATCCATTGTGAATACATACCTAGGTAGAGCACTTCTGTGTGTATTTATACATAAAAACATCTTTGAAAAGAGGCCACACAGGAGTATTTTATGTATGCAATGAAAAACAGCACAAACAAAATACCATTGTGTAGGGAGTAGTATTTTACCTTACTTAACTCAAGCAAGTAAAAATCAAATTTTTCATCATAGTGTTAAACCTTGAATTTGGTTTTAAAAAGTTGAACAAAAGCAATTTATAACCTTTTGTGAATTAGTGGGAATGCTTAAATAACTGGTGGTTTTAGTGTGTTCTGTTGTTTTGATGCATTTAAGCTACTATGAATTCCTTATGTACTTTAGTTTTATTCTTTAACACAGGGCCTGCTTGGTGTTTAGGCAGACCAGTATTTGCGTTTCTTATTCTCATGGGCAAGTTTCCACTCCAGTATATCTCATTACATACATTATTAATAGAAAATATGTTTGCATTATTTGTTGATTTTTCCATTGTACTCTTTCAGGGCACTGGGGAAATTATGCATAAATATCAAAATCAGTAGACTGTCACAGAATATAAAATTCCAAGCTTGAAATACTGTTTAAATTTTGTTCCAAATTTATTCTGATGTAAAGCTAACAAATTGCTTCTAAGAATAATTGGAGGAGACTGTAAACTTAGATTTTTCCAGTAACACGTGTATTTCTTGTTTCTCAGGATAAGTCTTCCAAGTGAGTAGTTACTTTTTTTCACTGTTTAGAAAAATAATAAGCTATAACAGAACTTGTAAACAGTTCCTGAAAGTTACTAACATGTAACTTTAAGTGACTTCAGAAGAACTATTTGTGTGCTTAAAGTTAAGCACCTTTTTAACAGTTTGCAGACTTGCGGCATCTTTTTAAAAAATTGGAATATTGTTAGCAGTTGTTCAGAATTGCTACGTAAATGACAGTTGAATTGGCTATATTTAGAGAGTTAATGATCATACAGTGAAACTAAAAGAGGCTATTGAATTTCTGTTGTTGCTAACATAATTATTAGGATTTTTTGGCTTGAGTTGTAAGAGTTCAAAAACAGAGGCTCAGTTCAGCATTTCATTCGAAAGCAGCAAAGCAAAAAGCCTTCACTGAATTAAATCACTGCATAAAATTGACATTAAAGTAATGTACATGCTTAAATACTTTGCTAAATATGAATAGAGCTAATCATATGCTTTACTACTTTCCTGAATTGGTGCAAAATATTAAGTAGCCAAAATTGTTGCTACTAGATTTAACTTAAAACCTGTCGTTCTACCTGAAGCTGGATTGTCTGGGCATCACCTAATTTATGAGAAAAATTCAACTAGTTATTTGAAATTTTATAATTTAAGAAATAGTAATTGGTATATAATTTCTAAGACAGTATGAATTACTAATACCTCAAGAAATGATGTATGACATGTTTTAATAGTTCTTTCCAATCAGTATAATATAGGTACACAATCTATTTCACTTTTTTAGCTGTGACACTTTGAGTAAGTTTCCCAAGCCTGAAGAAGAGATCTGTAAGCTCCAAAGTTTGTCTTTCTTACTTAGCCCTTGTCTACGCTGAGACACGTTTTTGACAACCGTTGACTTTCTTGGCCACCGGGACACATTCAGAAAAGCAGACCGCAAATGCCTTGCGGTCAGCTTTCACCTATGTCTTGGGGGGCCAGGACTTACGGAGCCGACTTCCAGGAGTGGAGCTGCAAATTCAGGCTCATTGCTAAGCACTCCTGGAATGCTGGGTTGACAGTGGCAATTTTGCCACAATCAGCACAGACATACCATAAGAGAAGTTGGTCCAGTGGAAGATATTACCTCATTCACCTTGTCTCTCTTGGAAATGAGGTCAAATTCTGCTGCTCTTTATGGTCTTTATTCCTCAGGTAATATTGTTGAGTTCATTATGAATAAGCAACACAGAACCTGATCATAAGTAATGTTTTCATCCAGAATTAATGTTACAATGGATTCTTGAAAATCTTTCTTTCTATGGTTAATAGAAAAAGAGGTAGCTGCAAGATTATTTACATGAATTAGTATGGCAATTTGAAAGAGATTTTTGCATGAAGTTGTGTTAGAAAGTTACAAATTCAGCTATTTATCTGTCTTTGAGGTTTCATGCTCCTTTTCAAGTGGTTTAGTACTTTTTTTTGAGAACCCAAAAATAAGCATTCTGTTTCACAAACATAAGTCATGAACAAGGTTCTGACCCCAAAGAGCGTCCTGCATACTGTCAGTGCTTGTACGGGTCATACAGGAAGGGTGGGAACATTTCTACAATAATGTGGAATTTGAATGAAAAATTGATAGCTAAAGATGATAGAGCAAAATAGAGAACAAAACAAAATGAAAGAACTATTAAAGTTATTTTCTCTTTTAGTCTTGGCCTTTGTATGAAGATGTACATAACAAGATATCTGAACTTGCAGCATTTTTAGATTTGCCTCGTTTTCCAGCTATAACTGACAGCTGCTTTCTTCATCCGAACATTCTGTGCATGAAGTATCAGATGGAAGCCAACTTACCTGGTAAATGCTCTCTCAAACTTACTAATTAAACTGTGGTCGCTGCATTCTATAAATCTGCTAAGGCTCTAGTAATGGAATTGATGAACTATTCACATAATTTTCTTAGTTTTATCATACTGATGTGATGGTGCCATGCCCCTCCTCCTCTTAAGTTTCTTTACCTTTAGGCGTGCAACCCAGTTACGAAAGAAATAATTTAATAAAATGGACGAGCGTTTAAAATAAGTATTATGGGCTTGATCCTACAGGTTCTGAGCACTCTGGCCCTGACCCAGGAAAGCACTAAGCCGCGTTCTTGCTTTGAGTATGAAAATGGTCCTGCCAGTGTCCTTAGGACTGTTCACATTCTTAAAGTTAATCAAGTGTTTAAGGACTTTGCTGCACTAGGGGACAGCGCTTTGCAAGATTGAGCCCAGTGGGTGTTACTCATTTTTAATTTAGGAGACTAAATTCATTGTATATATGAATTTTTAGTATAAGGCTGTTCTTGTATGCCATGGTAGTTTAATGGATGCATCATGATTTCTACTTTCAACTTTGTTTTTAGGAAGTTTGTATTGCAACTGCTTTTGTTCCTTTATCTCAATGTAACACACTTTGGCATACATTTGTATAGCTAGTATTCATTTCTAAAAGTAACTTTTGAAACTTTTTTTTTTCCATGCAGGCTATGACTCATTTCAATGAGTTTTGAATTAAATTGCATTAAAAAATATATAAAATTTTCTAAAAATTCCTAGTTTTTCTCTGTACAACTATCTGAAGCTCATCTGGAGACTACTCAATATGTACAAACTGAAATGAAAAGTACCTTGTGATTTCTAGAACTCTGGGGTCACAGTGTCAAGGAAGTAAACCAGTTTCTGACTTGCTTAACTTCAGAGTTAACGTCAGAATTAGTGCAGTGTAAACATTACATATTTTTGTTTAAACAGTAGATGTTCTAGATTATCTAACAAATGACTATAGAAATTAGCATATAAGCTATACATATCGGGCTTCTGTGCTGCAGATATCTCAAATGTCCCAGTTTTTCAAGATGGCTCTTTTTACCAAATAGCTTAGAAATGGTCAGTTAATTTTTTTCATATGTGTCAGACAATTTTTTTAGTATGCAGTTCTTCTCACTGTGTGAGCTTACAGTTCTTATTGACGGTCATGTATGAATGTGTAAAAGAAAAAAGCCCTCACGTTTAGGCTAAAATTCCAGACTGGACATTGCAACTTTTACTCATTCTGTGCCTAGGTAGCAATACACTATATGTTACCTCACATTGTTTTTTAATCTTGAGATATCAGCTAAATGAAAAGAAGTTCTGTGGGTCTGCAATTTTCAGATTTACTAAAAAGAAATTGAAAGTTGTCAAATCATTTTAATTTATTACAAAAGAACAATATACAAAGAAGTAAAAATGAAATCTAAAACAAAACTTAATCACTAATGTTTTTTATGTTGGCATCTGAAAAGGAATAATAAAATGGGAGAGGGATTTGAATGAATAAATAAATTGTTCTGAATAGCTGTCCCTATATGGAAAGAGGGACGTACATCTCAATTTCTGTAGCTCATAAAGAAAATTTTTATAAATTACTGTATAATAATATTATATTTTTAGTATATCTTTATAAATTACTGTATTTGACTCCAAAGTATTCTGTTGGAGGAGCTTCAGGCAAAGGGAGACATAATTGCACATGTGATTTTGTCTAAGAATTAAACTTTTGGGGATGCACTTATTAAAGAAATTGAATGCTGGCTTCCGAGGGATCCCTCGATCAGCTAAATTACTGCTGTAGTAAAAGATCTACATTTTAAACAGAATTACAAAATAATTTCTTTATTGTTAGCGACTAGACTTTATTACACATTATTGGAAATAGATGACCCTTTCTCCTTTGAAATTGTAGTGTAATAAAATACAGACAGTCCCTGTAATGGAAAAGCTTTTGTATAAAATACATATACAAGAGAGTCACCAAAAAAAGGATATGTATTTAGAAATTTGTTCTCCCTTGCTAGTATTCTCAGGGGCAGAGGGTCTACCCATCCTGGTATCTAGAAGCTATAGGCAGATTTTTTGAATTTATTGTAACTTTGCCGTAAAAAAAAAAAAAACTTCAACAACAAGAAAACGTAGGTGAGAATAATATATTAGGTAACTTCCGATAAAGTAAACCAATGAATTGGTAATATCTCCTTGTGACAGTGTTTAATTAGAAGTAATTTTTCTTTTTTTATTCACTATTTAAATATATTAATGAAATTTTCCTGAATAGGAGATGCTAATGTTGGTAACAGTTTTGTTTTTGACATTTGAGTGGTTTCCCACCTGTTCTTTGTTGTAATTGTTAGCATTCTGTATGAGTGTGGTGACTGGCATATTAAGATCACATCTTGTATTAATTTAACTCCTTACAGGCAGTAGCTGCTGTAGGAATAGAAAGTAGCTGGACTAATGTACTTAATCACAAAATAGCAAGATATTGCTAACTTTTCTGGAATCTGATGATGTCATCAGTTCAAGAGTTTCTTGCTAAACTGGAAAAGTAAGAAATCTGGGGATTTTGTACCAGTGAAAATAAGTATACAGAAATAGAAGACTGTTCAGATGCATTGTAACTGGTGTTGGACTAATTTTGATGTCTTTGATTTTCTTTCCTCCTGTGGTTTAAAGAGGGTAAAGTTTATAATGCCATTCTTAACTGAACAGTGACACTTCAGGCCCTGTTTCCGCAAACACACACACATTTAATGTTCTTACTGGGAGTAGTCCTATTTAAATCAACAGGACTCTTAAGTAGTAGTAAAGTTGTAACCTGATCCTGGTAAATACATTAAAGCTTGTACAACGGGTGTTTAAGATCTGCCATACCTAGAATATGATCAGCAACTTTATCATTATTACATCCAAAGGATCCAATGAGTATTTTATTCAAAGTGTAATTTTTCTCCCCTGTTTCACAGTGTATGTTTAAAATCATGCTGGCCTATATCAAAAGAGTACGCTGAGGATGAATTTAATTAATATCAGTAAAAAGTGTTTTTAAACTGTCTGTGTATTTATAAGGTATTAGAAATGGGCACGTTGCTAACCGGAGTATTTTGCATCTCTGAATAGCTTATTTCATATTGTTTTACTTTATTTTTTCTAATTAGATGAATTGCACAAATGGACTTGCAGGGTGATAAAAAAGATCAGCGTTGGAGAAATAGACTTTCTGACACTTGATCCTATGAATAAATCAGTGAGGAAAGTAAAATACGATGTCCTTGCTGCAGCTCTCATTATAGTGGTGCTCAAATTACTGTTTTTACTAGATGATCAGTATGAATGGTAAGTATATATTATAGAGGAATTTCACTTCTAAAAGATCCATATCGTCTAATGTATTGCACCAAAACTTTTTTAAACCTCTGACTCAGTACAAAAAATGAAAAACAGATTCAGTAATAGGAAATATCAGTTTCTTGTTATAATTCCTGATCTGTTATGAAACACTGTTGACTGTTGGCAAATTAATTTTAGTTTAAGAATAAGCAGTAGTTCACATCTCAGATGACTAAATTGACAACCAATCTGACAGTTTTATGTTAGGACTAAGATTAATATTTGTGGAGTTTTTGGTGTCAGCAGTTTTGTTTGAAGATACATTTTTTAAAAGCTTAAAAAGTGGAAGTATGATTCTAAAAACCTGTCCATCTGATTCAAAACATATATATATTTACAGGTTGCATGCAAAGTTTGCTGGAGAAGGAAATCAAAAGAACAAAGAAGGTACTTAATATATCAACAGAAATAATTGAATATAATTTTTAAAATGAAATTTTGTAATTAAACTAAGTAAGGCATGGAATTACTAACCTTAAGAATTTGGTTTTCTCCTTCGAGTGATGCTCATGTCAACTCCACTTAGGTGTGCGCGTGGCTCGTGCACGAATGTCAGTAGATTTTTTTTTTTCCCCCTATCAACACCTGCGGTTGGATGGAGCCCCCTGGAGTCACACCGCTGCAGCGCTGAATGAAAGAACTTGCCGACCTCCCCTCCATCAGTTCCTTCTTACTGCTGTGGCAGCTAGTTGGTTCTTGCAGTTCCCTCTCTGAGGAGAGCTCTTTTCCTAGCTCTATTTGTCAAGTTCTTTGTTATTTTGGTTAATTGTAAGTGGTGTTAGCAGAGTTAAGGATGCCCTGAGGGTTTTTTTCTCTTTGTGTTCCCCAGATGGGGGGTATGCCTGGCATTCCAGGCTTTAAATCTTGTGACACATGCAAGAAGCCTATGCCAAAGAGTGATCAGCACTCGACATGTTTAAAGTGTCTGGGCGATGCTCACCAAAAAGTTAAGTGTAAGCTCTGTAAGGGCTTTCGCCCCTGAACTTTAAAGGATAGATCCCAGAAGCTGAAGATGTGCCTCATAGAAGAAACCTTACAGCCACCTGCAGCATTGTTGGAGGCACCTGCAAGTGCAGGATCTGCAAAGAGTGCCCCAGCACCGACTAGAGAGCCGGCACTGAAAGACACTCGGCACCGGAGGTTGTCTTCATCAAACCCATGGCACCAATCACATTCACCAGTGCCAGAGAAGCAGCACCGGAGTGGAAGGGGTCGTTCTCCACATAAGTCAAGTCCCTGGTGCGGTGAGACCCACGTCAGGCTACGCAGTTGCTGTCACAGTCAGACAGTGGCACGTGGGCTCCGAGCCCGTTGCCAGCCCCTTCTCCTGCTGGGGCCTTGGAGGAGGAGGTGGAGATCCAGAGATCCCCCTTGATGCAGGAAACCTTTGAGGCGGCCAGGGACTTAATTGAGAGCACCTCGGCACCCTCTACGACCCCCAGCACTGACTGTTCCATGGCACCGAGACTGGCTTCAAGGGGGAAACCAGTGCCTCTCCCTTGCTCCCTGCACTGTCATCGATCTCTGGCACTGAAGGCTACAGCGCCTCCATGGTCACCAAGATCTGCCTCCCCTTCAGGGTCTGAATCTGGCTTGATTAGATTGATCTTGAGTGGCTCTGCACCAGTCATGCGGCGTAGGAGCAGCTCCCGGTGCCATGGGGTCCCCAATGGCAGAATCCATCTTCTTGGCCTTTCTGGACACCATCGGCTTTTCGTCAGTCCCAGGATTCTCAATCAACTCAATCCTTTTTGGTGGCTTCAGAGAGTAGATGGACTGACAGGACCTGTTCAGAAACAGCTTCTCATCCAGCCACTGTCACTGAGCCCTTTCAGACCCTGGCCCCCATTTTGGTACTGGAGGCCATTCCCGATGCCCCCGCACTGTATCCTCGGGCATGGTAAGGGACTCTTCTACCCAGCCAGCACTGACAGCCCCGTTGGGAGGAGACTCCTCATCTTCATCTCCTGGCGAGGTGGTTGCAGGCACGGCACTGGCCTCCCCCTCGGAGGAAGGGAGTTCGTACCAGGACCTACATGGCTACCAGCATGGGCATCCAGATTCAAGAAGTCACGGAGGAGCCATCAGACCCCATGACTGACATTCTATCTCCCATGGGCCCTTCTAGAGTCGCCTTGCCAGTTATCAAGACAATAGATAAGACCATGATGGAAATTTGGCAAACCCCTTCCTCTGCCCCACCTACAGCCAAAAAGGTGAAACATAAATATTTTGTTCTTTCCAAGGGGTATGAATACCTGTACACCCACCCACCTCCAAGGTCTCTGGTGGGGATGTCCGCATATGCTGGAGAGGCAGGGAACACCGGCACCCACCCCCAATCAAGAGACGCCAAAAAGATGGGCTTATATGGCCGGAAGGTCTACTATACAGGGGGCCTGCAACTAAGAGTGGCCAACCAACAGGCAGTTTTAAGCCACTATACACATAAGGCATGGTGCTCCTTGGAAAAGTTTTCCAACTTGCTGGACTCAGACTCAAAGAAAGAATACCTTGCTCTTCTTGAAGAAGGGAAGGCTGTAGCTAAGGCCTCTTTGCGAGGTGTCCTGGATGTGGAGGATGCTGCTGCTCGAGTCATGGCCTCTGGTATATCCATGCATCATAGCTCTTGGCTACAAGTTTTAGAACTACCTCATGAGGCTCAGCAGACCATGCAAGACTTGCCGTTTGAGGGCCAGTCTCTGTTCTCTGACCAAACTGACTCAAAACTCCATAGCTTGAAAGACTCCAGGGCCACTCTTAAATTCTTGGGAATGCAAACCCAGGCCACTCAGTGAAAACACTTGAAATCTCAACCACCTCCCTGACAGTACCAACAGTACCAGAGACCAGATTCCAACCACAGATGCAGGAAGAGTGGCAGTTCTCAGGGTGTTAGCAGATGCAGGCAATACTCTTCAGGCATGAAGAACAATGGCACTTCGAAGCAGTCCCAGGGTTCCAAGCAGAACATTTGAAACTTTGCCTGAGAGCAGAATACCAATCCACCCTCCTTTTCACAACCGCTTAGTCACTTCCTCCCAGCATGGTGCCAGATTACCTCGGACAGCTGGGTTCTACACATGGTGGAATTGGGCTATTTATCCAATTCCATACCATTCCATGTTCTCACCCACCCCACTCCCTGTCCCTCTTCAGGGACCTCTCTCACGACCAACCCCTGTTCAAGGAGGTCTCTCAACTCCTCGCATTAGAAGCAATAAAAAAGTCCCTCTAGAGTTGCAACAAAAAGGGTTCTGTTCAAGATATTTCCTGATTCCAAAGGCAAAAGGGGGTCTCAGGCCTATCTTAGACCTCAGATGTCTGAACAAATTCATAAAGAAGTTAAAGTTTTGAATGGTCTCCCTAAACTCGGTAATCTCCTCCCTAGACCCCACGGATTGGTATGCTACTCTTGACCTTTGAAATGCCTACATCCATATTTCATTCATCCTGCGGCACAGACATTTTCTGAGATTCAAGGTAGGGGACAATCATTTTCAATTTACTGTCCTCCATTTGGCTTTTAAACAGCCCCCAGAGTTGTTATAAAATGTATGTCTGTCATGGCAGCCTCCCTCTGCAGTCGTCGGGTCCACATTTTTCCATATCTGGATGACTGGCTGGTGAAAAGGTCTTCCAAGGAGTGTGTAGTAGCTGATTTAGAACTGATCCAACATACGTTCAGCAACCTAGGCCTGCTCATAAACACAAAGAAGTCAATCTTTGCCCCTACCCAAAGAACAGAATTTATATGGGTGATGTTGGATTCAACAACAGCTACAGCGTCCCTACCACTTCACCATTTTCAGACAATCTGCGACATCATCAGGAGTTGGACAAACCATCCGTTGATAACAGCCCGATCTTGCCTGCAACTCATGGGCCATTTTATGGCTGGTACCCACGTGGTCCCACATGCAAAGCTACATCTGAGACCCCTTCAGCTATTGCTGGCCTCAGCCTTCCAGCCATCCAAGGACAATTTGGAGTGGGTAATTTCGGTGCCCAAGATGCTACTGGACTCCCTCAACTGGTGGACAAATCAAGAGGTGGTCTGTGCAGGAGTTACATTCTCAAAGCCCTCCCCATCAGTAACCCTCATAACAGATGCCTTGGACACGGGTTGGGGAGCACACTTAGGGCATTTGAAAACTCAGGGTTGTTGATCCCAGTGCAACCTACTAGCCCATGTCAACGTCAGAGAACTAAGGACGGTGCCTCTTGCCTGTCAGATATTCAAAGCCCAGTTCAAGGGTCGCTGTGTAGCTGTAAAAATGGACAGTGTAGCTACAATGTTTTATATAAACAGGCAGGGCAGTGCCCACTCTAACCCACTTTGCAAAGAGGCCATGGCCCTGTAGAAGTTCTGCATCATGCTGGGAGTCCAGCTGGAAGCTTCCTACATTCCTGGAGCACAGAACTCTCTCGTGGAATCCCTAAGCTGGACCATTCACCCTCATGAATGGTCAATAAATTGAGATGCTCTCTCTACCATCTTCCTAAAGTGGGGCAGTCCCCTTCTAGACTTGTTTGCGACCAAGGAAAATGCAAAATGCAAGGCATTCTGCTCCTTTCAAGACCTGGGCAAGAGGTTGCTAGGAGATGCCTTCCAGTTGCCGTGGACAGGTCGTCATCTTTGTGCGTTCCCACCCTTTCCCTTAATGGGCAGGGTCCCTGCCAAAGTAAAGAGGGACAAGTCATCTCTAATTCTAATAGCTCTGGCTTGGCCTCGGCAGCACTGGTTCTCCACCCTATTAGATGTTCTGATCGAGAAGCCCTTACCGGTTCCTCTGTTTCCAGGCCTTCTGACCTGAGGCCGAGGTTTCCTGAGAAGTCTGGACCTGCCATCCCTCCACCTGACCGCCTGGAGGCTCCATGGCTGAATCTTCAGGAGTTGCAGTGCTCTCAGCAAGTCAGAGAAGTTCTACTAGAAAGCAGAAAGCCCTCCACTAGATTTGCTTACATGGCAGAATGGAAGTGTTTTTCCATCTGGTGTTCACAGAAGTCTTGCTCTCCAGTCTGTGCTACCATCCCTTTTATCTTGGACTACCTCCTGCACCTGAAACAGGAGGGCCTCTCTGTTTTGTCGCTTCAAGTCCACTTTTCTTAAGGGCCTAGTTAGAAAGTTCTGCCAGACGGTGAAGCCTGTACCCCAGTGGGATCTCAACCTGGTCCTCACTACTCTGACAAAACAGCCATTTGAACCTTTAGGTACCTGTTTGGACTTATATTTATCATGGAAGGTAGCTTTCTTGGTTGTAATCACCTCCGCCAGGAGGGGTTCAGAGCTCCATGCTCTTTCCATGGACCCCCCCCAAATTTGGTGTTTTTCAAGGACAAGATGCATATTTGCCTTCACCCATCTTTTCTCCCTAAGGTTGCCTCCCACTTCCATACAACCCAGGACATTTTACTTCCGGGTTTTTACCCAAAACCACACTCTTCCGATCACCGGAGGACTTTACATACCCTGGCTGTGCGGTGAGCCCTGGCCTTTTACCTATCCAGAACTAAACTGTTCAGGAAAACCTCACAACTGTTTGTTTGTGGGAGTTGCGAGCAGGGTGATTGGCCATCCCATGTCCTCCCAGACTATTTCTTCATGGATCACTTCTTGTATCCAGATGTGCTACTCACTTGCTCATAGAGTTCCTCCTGAGATCATGGTGCACTCTACTAGAGCCCATGCTACCTCCGTGGCATTCAGCACTAGATTGTCTATTGTGGACATCTGCAAAGCAACAACATGGTCCTCCATATGTACCTTTGCAGCTCATTACACCATTACTCATCAAGTGATGCAGGATGCTGCTGTGGGCAGGGCCATGTTGAATACTGTTACCATGTTACTTTTGACCCCACCACCGGTGAGTGCTTGGGAATCACCTTGCTGGAGTTGAAGTGAGCATCACTTGAAGGAGAAAGACAGTTATGTACCTTTCTGTAACTGTTTTTCTTTGAGATGAGTGTTCACTTCAACTCAAGACCCGCCCACCTCCCCTCCATTGGTTTCATCAGAAGGAACTGATGGAGTGGTAGTCGGTGAGCCCTTTTATTCAGCACTGCATAGGCATGACTCCAGGGGGCTCTGTCCGACTGTAGGTGTTGCTAGGGGAAAAAAAAAAACTACTGACAATCATGTATGAGCTGTGTGCACACCTAATTGTAGTAGATGTGAGCACATATCTCGAAGAGTGACAGTTACAGAAAGGCAGGTAACCATCTTTCTGCTTTAATCAGTTTTTTATGTTATATCAGTTACTACTTTGGGGTAGATTTAAAAATCTAGAAACCTATTTGCATATAGTTGTTGCATATGTAGTATCCACTAGATTTTAAATGTTAAATATTTTATAATGTCAACTTAGAGTATTTAAAACACTTCCATATAAGGCAAAATATCGATACACTTCTTTTTGTATTTTTTTGAAAAAGGTTTAAAGTTTAATAGCTTCTGTTAGTTCTCCTCTTGTAGCCTTTGAATACAACTCAAAAGCTTTGGTATATCATGTATATTTGTTGTTCATGGAATATACACATCACTTTTTTTTTAAATAAACATGTCTTATATGTTCAAAAATGAGTTATTTTGGCAATTTTTATTGGAAATATAATGCACATCTTGGTTCCATTTGGAATTCTTATAAATATTAGAATCATAGAACTGGAATTAGACCATGAGAGGTCATCGGGTCCAGTCCCCTGCACTCATGGTGGGACCAAGTGCTTTCTTTCAATCTTTCCTTATAATCAACTATTCCAGATCTTTAATCATTTTTGTTGCCCTTCTCTGGACTTTCTCCAATGTGTCCATATCTTTGCTGAACTGAGGTGCCCACAAATGGACACAGTACTCCAGTTGAGGTCTAATCAGCCCAAAGTAGAGTGAAAGCGTTACTTCTCATGTCTTACTTACAATACTCCTGTTAATGCATCCTCGAACATATTGTACAGTGCTTGTTAACATAAGTCATACAAAGTCAGACTTAACACCTCTCATCATGGGACAGCACAAGCTAGGTGACAAGTTCCAGAAGGGTAGCCATGTTAGTCTAGATCAGCAAAACAGACAAGGAGTCTCGTGGTACTTTTAAAAACTAACAAACATCGCCATAATGAGGCATTTCGGCTCTGGGGGTGCGTTCCGCTCGGAAGGCGCCCCTTACATTGAACGACGCCTGGCGCGAGCTGTGTGGAATGTGCTCTTTCATAGAGTGGCTAAATGGAGCTGCTCTGGGGCACCAGGGGCAAAGCCCTGTTTGTCCCAACCTAGTTACGGCCCTGCTAACAAATTTATTTATCACATTCAATAAATGCATTTGTTGGTCTTTAAAAGTGCCACTAGACTCCTTGTTTGTTCAGGTGCTAGGTGCATTTGTGATATAGTTCAGGCATAAATTGAAAAGTACTTATTCTCACATCATAAAACAGGGTTTTGTGTGTGTGCACCCATGCTATATGTTTAATTACCTTGTTTACTGGGAAATATGGAAGGATAATAATATGCATGGAGTTTTGGAGAGGCAGGAGGCATATTCTTGGCATTTTGTTTGCTGGATGCCCAATAGGGTGGGTATTCATTGTCTGGGAAGTTGATTAAACAGTTTAGAATTCCATGACTGAGATTTTAAAAAGAATACCTTAAAAGTGGCTAAAATTCTTGACCTGCCATCTTGCATGATTCCTTTGAACAGTTCTTCTTTCAAATGTGTGGAGGCCAATTCACATTGCAAAGTTGACAGGCTTTTTCTGTAGAGGGTGAGAGTTAAATCTAAATAAAACCACCTCTTTGAGAATGAATTATGGAGGTTAGAAGGGGAAAATGCCTTGTTAACTCCTGCTATCCATAGTAGCAGGGTAAAGGGTCAAAGAGTGAAAATCAAAAAAGTAGAAAGTGTTTGTAAGCTGAGCTAAAGACATACAGTTCACCCCTACTTACAGTGATACCCCCACATCCCTGATTGTATCCTATTGGTTTCCTCACAGCCTGCTGTTTGTACATGCCTCTTCATGTGATTTGTTTTTAAGCGACCAAGAGTCTAGGATATGCACTTTAATACAAAAGTTTAAAAAGAAAGTTGATGGTTTAACTGCTGCTACCTTTCTAACATTCTGTATTTTATTGTGTATTTTCTGTATTTTATCTATCATTTTCCCTATAACTAAGTTCCGAATTTTACTTTAGGCTGCCCATGGTTTGATTTCAAAAAGTGGTACATGATTGTAAAGAAGACTATAGATGTGGAACAAGAGAAATTAGATGAAAAAAGAGCCCGGTATGCTATTTTGCAGTATCTCGCTTTTTTTGATGTTGAAGATTTTGGGTGAAATTCTGTCCTTATTTCTGACTTGTGAGCTTAGAGGAGTAAAGCAAATTAATAAATCCTTAGGCTCTTTCTCCTATCACATTTAGAATTTTGGCCATCTTAGTTAAATGACAACTTTCTGTGTCCAGTGACTTAATTGCTAAAGCTGTCAAAACTGATTACAATAAAAATTGATGAAGAGCACTTCTATCTCCAGTTTGAAGAGAGACTTTTCTGATGCATGGTGGGAAATAATGGTACTAAGCACTTGCCAGTTTGAGGTTTTTCCTAAAATACAGAGTACTTTTAGTAACAATTTGGAGAAATGACTGCCTTTTCTTGTTTATTTGGCTATGGTCATGCTGGTTTGTTTGGGTTTTTTTCCACCAAGTTCCATTTCTTTCACTGGTAGGTATCTGTGGAAATGTGAAAAACCGCTATTCTACTCCACCAGGGAAAAATCCGTAGTTCTTAAGAAAAGACGTGAGTAGACTTGAAATGGATTTTTCAGTCATTTAGTTTTTACCCATTTTATGCTATTTTATTATGTATAAAGGCAGCCTGTATTTCTTAAGCTTTCTTTTTACTGGATTTTTGCCATAAAATATTGGGAGAGTCTGTTTGGTCTTGACTTGTTTTGCTAGAGCTAGAGGACCTCTTGGGAGCCTCAAAGCATGTGAATTGTGGGCTCTAATAGCATAACTAGGGGAAGAGGTAGTGGAGTTTGAATTCTTAAATGTCCCTTTTCCAAAATGTTCATTGGAAAGTGGCATTAAATCTGATTTTTTTTTTTAAAGACATCTATACAATTTGATTTAAAGTTACTTCCCCTTCCAGGTCCTCTTTAATTTTCAGTCTCTTTACGTATGTGGGGTTATAACTTCATTAATAGTTTGTCACCCACAGAGGATTTTAGAATAGACTGGAATTTCAAATGTAAAAAGAATGAAGAAGAAAAACAATCATTTCAAGCTTTCTCTGTATATCACACAGAAGTAAAAAAAAAAAAAAACAAAAAAAACCAAAAAACAAACCACAAATTCAAATTATTCTTTAAAAATGGGATTTGAATGTACTGCGTAAAAGGCAAACTGTGGGAAAATGTGATGATATATTGTGGCTTAGTTTTTTGTTTCTCTCTGTACAGAAATGGTAGTGGACTTGCAGAGACAGTTTGGTGTACTTTCTGGTTCAGTGCAAGTTGCTGAAAAGCAAAGCCCTTCAACTTTCCAGTTAAACTGGGCTGAAGAAAACACAAATGGGGATTGTTTTCATGGATATAGCCTAGAGGGCATTTTGCAAGAAAAAGGGAATTCACTAACAACCATGAACACCAAGTATTGGCTCTGTACTCTTAAACTATGTAATGAGAAGTGAGTATTGGAATCTTGCTGGTAATGTGTTGAATATTCATGAAGAAAGGTTCTCCTTAAAATTAGATTTTTGTAAGACATTTTATTTCTGTTAAATGAGAGGGTTAATGTATGAGGGATGTACTGAGACTGTGCATTGGCTGATAACTATGCTGAGCTGCTTTTTATATATAAATTGGTCTTGGGTTAGGAAAGCCTTATTGTTGTATGCAATAGATGCTGTCAAACAAACTTGATTTTTTTTTTGACATAATTACAGTTTGGTTGATAAAGATGTTGATGCAATATACTTCTGTATGGCGTTTGACTTAGTATCCAAAATATTTTTGTTAAAAAACTATAATGATATAAAATCAAAATGGCATACATTGTGGATTAAAAACTGGCTGACTGATAGATCTCAAAATGTAATTGTTAATTGAGAATCATATTTGAGTGGATGTGTTTCTACTGGGATCCTGCAGGGATTGGGTTTTGGCCTTGTTATGTACCATTTTTATCAGTGACTTAAAAGGAAAATAAAATCACCACAGATAGTTTTTAGATTGACCTTGCCCCCACCAAAATAGATGGGACACAAGCAATATCTGGAATCCCCTGGCTACAGAAGATGCTAAATAGAAATGTTCTCTGCTGTGTTCATAGTGTCCTGATCTAAATCATCACATAATCATCAACAGAATGGAGGGTTTTAAAAAATGGTTTTTAAAAAGTTGATTTAGAAGCTGCTGTTCCTGATGCAATGTGCTTCAGTTGTGTCCTTAAATCAAACAGCAATATTAATTTTAACCACAGGAAATAATTAATGTTTCCAACGGATATTTCAGAAAAATAGAGCAGGGGGAAACTGAGTTTAACAGCAAGCAAGGTCTGCTTTATGAACTAACTTACATCAGTCATGACATTTCTTGCAAGTCAGTTGGAAAGCTAAAACAAGAGATCAGGGAAAAGGAAGTACATTAATCCTACTGAGCACCATGCTTTTAAAGTTATCTTTACTGTTCCCAAATCCAGTCTTTGGTCACAAGTCAAAATTAATTTTTTCTTGTTTTAGTCTCCATTTCAGTAAATTCCAAAAGAGACACACAACTGTTGGTATTATTTAACAAACTGAAAGTATAAAGGGTTTTACAGTTCAGGAGTGGGATGCACTGGCAAAGATGTTTATGGGTGATTAGTGTGACACAGACCAGTTGTGCTAATGGTTCACAAAGGTCTGACTTGTACTTTAAGGACTGCTGTTTTGGATGCCTTCACCTATATATTTTCCTATTAAAGTCAGTGGGGATGCTGCATGGGTGCAGTCTATCCTGACAGATCCTTATGCAGGATCAGGGCCATATGTTTGAATAAAGGACAGGGGCTAAATTTCATCTGAGTACAGTAGACTAGTCAGGAGAATGTAAGAGCATTTATCTCTTGGGGGCAGGAAGAGGAGTTTACATCTTAAATGGTGTTTTTCTCCAACCTCCAAAATCCTGATTCTTTAGACAAGTTCTTATATTCTGAGGCCAGTTCACTGTTCTGCCACTGGGTCTTACCGTGAAAAGCAAACCTGACTCTTTCTTAGACAATGGATTTAGGTGCTGATGGGGGGCAGAGATTGAAATCATCTGAGATTCACATTGCAGTTATGTTTTTAAGAAACCAAACCCTATAAAACCAGTGATAGCCTTTTATTTTTAGTTTAATTTATTTACTATCCTGTTTGAAAATGGCTGAGTCTACTAGAGCATGTGCAGACTTTGTTGCTTTTTCTGTCTACTTACTTACTTATTCACCTGCCTCTTTTCCTTTTCACTTTGCCTTTTATACATTCACCATGACAGAAGTGGGTTGGAATAATGTAAACAAAGTATCGTATCACAAGAGCTTTGTAGGTTTATTCTCTTGTCTAAAAAAGGAACTTTTAAAGTGGGCAAGGGAAGACTCTTCTTTACTCATAAATCTTACAAACACATTTGGATAAGAGGGTTTTTTTTCCTGGTATGTTTGCAGGAACAAATTGCTCTTCATGTAAATTTTCTGTGTAAGCATGTATTTACAGATGTTGTATCATATATAGTACAAGTGGTCAATGTAGTTACAAATATGGCCATTTGTGTAATATTTTAAAAATTTGAAAAGAGCATTCATTGCTTAGGGTATGGTATTTTGTGCAGTAGACACACCATAGAGCTAAAAACAAACCCCAGAAATATTTGGTTAATTTTTTTAAAATCAGTTTATCTGGGACCACTGAAATGCTTTATGTATATGGGCATTTCATGGCCTTATTACAGAGTAAAGTTCCTTTGAATTTCCATTTGTTAAAATGTTTGCACTTTCTAAACTTACCTTAAGTGTGAATTTCCTCTGTTTTATAACAGATTGTTTTTGAGATAATTATAATATCCCTTTAATGAATTTTACTCTACGTTTTTATATGTACACTCTAGTTTAATGTAATTTTTGTCTGGGAATTATTTAAAAAACACAAGATCCAGAAGCGTTGGTTCCTTTTATCTATTCATGGAATTGATAGTAAGAAAAAAATGCCTTTGGGGGAGAAAATACATATTCTGTGTATTTATGTTTGAATGAAAAGCCTCACTCCCATTAAAATCAAATGGGTGTCCTGTAAGGTCACTTTAATCCCTATTTGCATCAGTTCATTACTTTTAGTTGACAAAATATACTTCGAGAGCACAGAACACTTTGAAAAGAAGTTTTACTTCATGAGGCTTTGTATTTCCAAAAAGCCAGCCACATAAAAAAATACCTAAAGAGTATCTTTCCTTCAGTTCCACTGATTTGCATAAACATGATGTTTTTTGTCTCCTATGAGTTCCTGAGTGCAGATTTGGATTTTTTTTTTTTTTAATGATCATGGTTGTTATTTTCTAGTTCTTGCCACTTTATATGTTTTTCCCTTACACACATTAAATTACGATAATGTTGTTGTGTAACTGCTATAAAATTGTTTTTCATAAAGTACCAAACCCCCAAACTTCAAATGCCAAATAATTCTTGTCTTAAAGTCCTGCTGTTACAAACACATGAGACTAATGCGTCCTGGAAACAGAGAAGTGCCAAAAATTTCAGTGGAGATTAGTTTTAAGTAACCATACATACAGGAGTACCAGTAAGTTATTCTAAATTAGTGATCCCAGGTAGAAGAGTTTACGGACAGTTCATTTAAAAGTAAGCTGCTATGTACAGTAACAAACTGATTAGTGTGCACAAGAGCAGTGGTGAGTGGGCGTTTGTTCTTGCACTGAAAAATATAATTCTCCAGTGCAGCAATATTTGATAACAGGAAAGTTGCCAAAGTACCCTTCACAGTAACTATTCCTGCAGCTCTTGACAGTGCAATAAGTGTACTAGCTGAATGGTCTTGCTAAAAATGAATAGTAGTAAAATAGTTAATGATGTTGACATTTAGGCTGTCCTCAGTAGGCTCAGAATTACATCAGCCGTGATGAATAAGAGCAAGTCACGCCCTTTGGAGCTATTGTCCCAAGCAGTCCATAGAGTCTGGAAGACATCATGACTGCACCTGGCACATTCTTTTCACATTTAGAAGGTTTTGCTCCTTCTGGGGGGAGGAATTTGATATTTTCTTAAGTATCTTATATGTGACAGCCGAATTGTCTCAATTTGCAACAGCAGAATCATGGAAACTACTTAAAACTACCGTGTACCTGGTTTTTGGAAAAATGAACAGGAGGACACTGTCTTCCCTATCCATAGAACAGCAACTAGTTTGATCTGTTTGTGGCCCCAGTCTTGCAAAGAAACACTCCATGGAGACTTGGTGTGAGTGGGTCCATGGATTGAAGCCCTAGATCATGCTATAATAAAATGCTTTAAAAAATGAGAGGGAAAACTCAAGAATGTTTTAATGTCAACAAGATAAACATGTGATTTAGGACATACTTATCCAAGTGTGTTTTTTGTTCTTTTATAGATTGTGTGGGCATTTGGCACACTATAAAGAATCTGACTTTCCTCAGAGCTACCAGTTTGTATTAAGCGTATTCTCCTTCCTTCTGAGGGTCCCAGCCTCTCTCATCCATGAAGAGGTATGTTTCGTAGAACACAAACTCTTTAAAACGAAGCTACGAAGGAAGTAACACAAAACAAAACATTCCTGTCCAAATGGGAAGTCCTAAAGATCACAGAAATACCAGATGGTAAATGGAAAAAGCTAAGAACTAGGTCCCAGTCTGCAACTGGATCCATGTATACATGCCTGCATGAAGCTGCAGTGTGATGCTGCACAGGTGGTCCTGCCACTGCTCAACTGACTGCCAGATGCATGGTTTCAAGGTATCTCCATTATAAAGAACATTTTGAAAGTACATGAGGGAAGAGTTTCTGAAGCAACTGCTTAGCCAAGTTTACTTAATTGTATTAAAAGTAATAGGGTTTTCTGGCAAACATACATGCTTGTGTATATCTTGAGTTCAAAGTGTAGCAAATAGGCATCTCAATTATATTGTTTATTTTACTGAAGGGTTTGCAGTTCAAAATAGTCTGCATCTCATTGGGGGCTTTTCGCCTGTACAAGAGCAAATGTTATCTACTTATAAAAAGAGCCATTTGTTTACATTAAAAACAAAAATTGCTAAAAACCAACAGTGGAGGAAGAGTTATTTATCAGGGTTTGATTAGGGTGAACTAACAGTATGGTGGCAACTCACTATTCTGAAACATCAGACTAGTTGGAAGAAATCTTTCAATATCGTCTCTGGTCTTGTTTACACTTCTCTTCCTTCTTGTCTTCACCCTTTGCTATGCCCAACTTCTTACCTAACCATTATTTTGTATCCTCCCACTCCAGCCTTTGTGGTTTCTTCTGTGCTTCCCCTTTAACATGTGGAAAGCCTCCCTCCATTTTCTGATACACCAAGTGCTGGGTTTTCTCCATCTTTCTTTTGCAAGGATTATTGATGGTGATAATGATAATTAAGTTATGCTCTGATTCACCTAATGATGTGTTGAGCCTCAGCCTTCAGTGGTTCTCAAACACTGTGTCAGGACAAATTACTGTGTTCCCACACAGTGGTAAGTGTGTTGTGAAGAGATGGTGGATTTGGCCTTGGGGGGGGGGGGGGTTGGGCTGGTGTGCTTTGTAGGGTTGCAGCATGCCGCCAAGCATGTTGTGCCCCACAAGATGTTGAGAACCATTGATCTAGTAGCTGTCCAAGTTCTAACTTTATTCATGCACTGTACCAACCAGAATAGACAAGGTGGAAAGAAGGTGGGGCGCTGGCACTATCATAGCCTGTGTTTTTCTCATTATGTCTCCTAATGGCTTTACATACATTTGAACAGGAGTACTGAGTAGATACCACGTCAGCAGGAACTTCTGTGGTAGACACCATTCTTTGAGCTTTCAGCTAAAATTAATAAAAACAAGTACATGCAATCCCTAATAAATAGCACAAATGTTACCAAACTCAATGAAACTAAAGTCACATGACAGATCTAGAAGGATTGCTTGGATTTCATGTTCCTTCTGGAGAGGATGGGGTTGGGAGTGCTCTTAACTTTGTCTACACAGCAAAGTTAAACCACGCAGCTAGGTCACAACAGCCAACTTGGACTTCCAGGGCTCAGTGTGCAGGGCTGTTTTACTGTTCTGTAGACTTTAGTGGTGGGGCTCGAGCCCCAAGCTCTGGGACAGTCCCACCCCGCAGGGTTCTGGAGTCTGGCTAGTAGCTCAAGTGCAGAAGCCTACTCAGCAATGAAATAATAGCCCCTCTGCCTGAGCTGAACTCAGCTAGCATGGGCCAGCCACCGTTGTCTATGTGCTGTATAGACATACCCTTACAGAGCTTCCAACTTCTCTGATGAGCAAGAAGCCAAGCTGCGGTGGTTAGGTAATCCCAGAAGGTGGCTGATGCAGCGGGTCTGCTGTGGATATGGTGGTCAGCTCCCTTATGAAAGGTTTTTAATACTCAGTCAGAGTTTAAAGAAAATTATAAAGTTGAGTCTGAAGACTGAGAATGGATCTTGTGGGTTGCAGATACTGCTGGAACTGTCTGTAACTACATGAAAAACCAACACTCCAATGTAGATATCTCAGGGAGAGGAGCCCAGAGGTGGTTAGGAAGTTGGAGCTAGATCACCGAAACCTCCTTCAAAGGGGTTGTAAACCAAGAGGGAGACGGATGCAACACTGAGCAGAAGGTCAGTGGAAGTGATATCCTGCTATCTAGAGACAAAAATCTGAAATTTTTGGAGTAAAATTTTGAAATTCAGATGGGGAATCAGCTTGTGATTGTGACATGCTCTAGTGTTTGGGAGATTATATAGTGCTAACAATAACAAAAACAAGTGTGTGTTGAGTGGGAGGGAGGAGACTGTAACTTTTGTGTTCATACTCAATGATTCATAACACTTGTATACTGCTTGCATGCCTTAGGCATATCTAAGACCTAAATAGAAATTGTACTGGGCACTTCACACAGGTATGAAGAGAAAAAGACCCCATCCTGATTATCTCATTGTCTGAATTGACTCAAAGAGGCAAATTTCATGTATGTATTTTAGTCCCACAATTTTTCTCATTTTAAGATTAGTTATTTATGTTGACGCTTCCTTAAGGCCAGGACTACAGAATTTAGGCCCTTTGGAAGAAATGTCTGATGTGGGTATGAGTTATGCAGTCTAAATTGCTATTTTTATAGTAATTAAAATTCTCATTAAAGAACATCTCCTTGTACTTTAAAAAAACCAGTTTGCAAAGACCTCCTTTTATATACTGCCTTACTTGTAAACTACTTGTCTCTTTTTATTAGTGGAAATGCCTTGTTTCTGTTACTGAAATATTTATCGTTTGTTTCAAGTTCACTCACTAAAAGACACTTTACAATATACAGTCATAGTATTAAAGTAATTCAAAAGGCTGTATTTAACTTCATTTGAAAGACTATGCACTTAATTACAGGCACAGCTTTCTTTTAAAACAATTGCAGTGGTAAAAATAGCATGTTCATATTCAAGTCTTCTACTGTGACAATGCTCCTTTAGATGTTGGAATAAATTAAAGTTGTGCTTTAATAAACAGGAATAAAGCTTGCAATTCATCACCAAACAGTTTGTGCCTTGTGGACACAAAGGGTAAGAGTCAGATTTAAAAGTAAAGGGTGGCTCTCTGATGTGCTTGATGTCAGTCCCATCCAGTTTAATCAATCAACATTTATGTTGGTGTAATAATAGTTACAACAAGGTGATGAACCACAGGCAACTTATCTTCACTCAAGTGTAGTTGTGCTCTTTTGGGACACGACTATTTTGAGTCCAGTCAATACTGCACTGAGGTGGAACTGCATTTTTTAAGTAAACTACTGGGGCTGGATAGCCTAAGGCTAGGGTGTCCACCTCAGCCCAACAACATTAGCTACCTGTTCTCTTTTTCTAAGTTGCAACTTTTTTATAATCATTTGCTGACAATATTCAAGAGGTCAATAGTTTGCTTTGCTGTTTACTTTACTTTAAAAGGATAAATTACACCAATGAAAATATTTGGTATGTTTTTTTATCTTTCTAATTAAAAGTTCATTTTACAGGCCAGAGATTAAAATTCCCTAAGAATACTTAGCTATTTGAAGTATTTCACAATGTAAAGTTATTAATTGTTGATCTGCATGAGCCTGTGAGTACTTTTAAAACTTGTTTCCTCTTCCCCTATGGTACATAGGTATAACTTGACTTTGTGTATTGTTGTATATTAACGCCTGTTTCCAGCTCCAGGAACACAAATACAACCTCATGATTTAGAGGAATTCACAGAACTCAACTTGCCCTTCTGTTGACTTAGCTAAGAAAGGACAAGTGAACATACAAAGTGTATTTCTGTTGAGCCTCTATCAATATTTAGTTGGAAACATTATACAATATGAAAACTTTTACTTTTTGAGTGGAACCTTCTGACTCCAAAGGAATTTTAGAAAAATTGAATTGTACGTCCACTTAACTGCCTGTCTCCAAACACTTGACGATATTTTAAACCAAGTCTCATTCATTACACAAACCCGATTGAAAGCAATTTATTAACTGAACTTTTCAAAAGCTTGTGGTACTTGTGAGGCCTCTCCAGCAATAGCGGTGATTTGGTGGAGAGCAGTACATGTGGAGTAACTGGGCCAAATTAAGGCCTGGACTTATTAAATATCCAGATTGTTGATTTTTTTTCCAGCACTCTTGGCCTGGATGAGCCACCCATCAGCTTTATTATTGGATGTCCTGTGCTGCTTTAAAAACATTAGTAAGATGGGTGAATTTGTTTAGGACTGTTCTTTTTTCAGGCATCTTTCATTTCAAGGCCAAATGAAATATGTTTTCAGGTAGGGAAAGAGTCGCATATTACTCAGGTGAGTAAGCTTGGATGTGGGCCAACAGATGAACTATAATTTATGCTTTGGCCGTAGCATCCCATGTGTAATTTCTTGCAGTAGAACTTTTCTGTTTACTGCTATTTCAGCTTCTGTGCTATTTTCTGATGTCCTCCTCCCCTCATGTGTCTACCATTCTGAGCGATGGGCTCCACTTCCACACTATTTCTGTGGCAGTTGAAGGGAGATACACAAAGTACTTACACCACCTTGCATATGTCCTTCCAATTGGCTGCTGCCTGCTCACTGGGGTGTCTTCAGTAGCCTGAGTTGGAGGGAAACCCCTTCCCTCCAACTCAGTGCCATGCTCCTTGCCTAGGTGATCTTACTTGATCAACTTCTTGATTGGCTAAGCGGGTCTGTGAAGACCCACTCAGTCGATCAGGGAGATTGATCTGACGGTGGCAAATCAGTAGAGACAAGCCTGGAGTCTGGATGTGTGATATAACTCAGCCAGCCAATGCATGCCAAGTTTGTTTGGTGGTTCTGCCCTGACTCACAATGTTGACCACAGAGCTGAAGGAGATGCTAGATCAGGGGTCTCAAACGCAAATCACCACGAGGGCCGCATGAGGACTAGTACATTAGTCCAAGGGCCATGCCACGCATGAGGACTTGTACATTAGCCCAAGGGCTGCACCACTGAAGCTTTTTCATACAACAATATTGCAAATATCGGTAACAATCATGTCATTGCGAGCTGTCGAAAATAGCTTTAGGGGCCGCATGCAGCCCATGGGCCACATGTTTGAGATCCCTGTGCTAGACATTGAAGGTTGAAATGGGCATGCAGGAGCCAGGTCTCTCTGCTGCTTATGCTGGTGAGATGTAGCAATAAGAGTGAACAGAGCAGAGACTAGGAGGGTACAAGGAAAGTGAGTGCTTCTGTCCTCATATGACTCTACACATCTGTCCTTTTTATAAATGCTAACCTTCATAAGAACCAAGACAACTCTTCCCTTGTCCCCCAAATCTGGACAATCAGCTCCCGCCTGTATATTAGATAAAGAAAAGCTGTGTGACTGCTCATCTCAGGTTTCTTTCTCTTTCTGTTAAACCTGCTCAGCAGTTATGGGCAGGATTGTGAATCTGTGAAGTTGGCAACTCTCTCAAAATTTTGGCTCTGCTCAGAGATCCTGGGAACACATCAGTAGAAGGGGCATCACTTGTGCTGGCTTGTCATCCACCTGATCATACCACAGGGTGCTTTCATGACATCTGGCTGAATGAAGAGCTGGGTACTGGAATTTAATCCATCTTCTCAAACAGTGCATGAGTTTCACACTTCAGATCAGACTGAGTGATTTTTGTAGTCCTGAACTGGACTTCAGCTTCTCAGAGAATCAAAATCATAGAAATGTAGGACTGGAGGGGACCTCAAGGTCATGAAGTCCATATCTCTTTTGATGCTTCTGATGGTGCCTCTTGCTGCCACTTGCTTGGCTAAGTGGTCCCACGCCAGGGTATTGAGTGTTATTTTGTTCAACGGGTATTGAAGCTTCTCTTCCTACATTGACACCACTTCTAAACACCAGCTTAATAAAATGAGCCATTTCAATATAAGATTGTGGTACAAGTCGTGCACTGCAAAAATGAATTGCAACTGAAATTTATAGTGTGCACTACTGTGTGTACAGGAAAGTGGCCTCTGGCCAGCTCCTCTGGTTTCATCCAGAAAACAGATCAGGCAGGAATGCTATATAGCCACTAAAGTGCTGTGAAAGATGGCTGATGGAGCAGCCGCAGTGATACTGTTTCCATCCTTACTAACCCTGCAATAATGGAGACTGATGCCGTGGAGGACCTCATAGTAGTCAGATTTGCACTATGCCAAGGTGGGAGCACTTTTATGGATGGATGGGAAGTGTGTGTTTATAGGGACTGCCTGGCAGTGTGCCGAATTCTTTCCTGAAAACAGAGCTCCAGACTTCATTGCATTAAAAAAAAAAAAAAAATCAGTAAACGTGTGCCAAATGAACATTGGATAACATCATTTCAATATAATTTCTAATTTACACTGGTGAAGCCGCGACTCAGTCTGAAATGAAGTACCAATGATTTCAGCTATGGGTGTGTAAATATGTATTTAAAATAACAGATCAGCTCTTTAAAGGAGGCCCATAAAACCCAAGTTAGATGGTAGTGATATAAATGAAGTGAAAAATAGATTTGTTACTCTACGACATTCCCATTCTTTCTTTGAAACTTTCCATATTTCTCTTTTCTCCTTTTGCTCACATTTGTCCATCTTTTCACCCTTTATTATTTTCTTCTCTCCCTTTTTTCTCTTACCTCACATACTCGTTCCCTCCCATCCTAACTACCTTCTTCACATTCTACTTGAGTGTCTGTTCATATTGACTTTCTATTTACCCTTTTCCTTTCTCTCTTTGCGCTCACTTGTTCTCCAGTGGCTGCAGGACTTACCACTCTTGGACACTTCCCTTCCCAATCATTTGCCTAGAAGCTAGCTGTGAGGGAAATTGGGATCCAACCTCAGACTCTCCCTTTTCCAAACCCATGTTTCAGGAGCCACAGGGGACCTTTTGGGTCTGTTGCAGGAAAGAGAAGGAAACTTTTGCTGAAAGGCTAGGGAGACAGTGTGTAAAGAGCACTGAAATCTTCCCTGTGTTCTTTGTTGCAACACAGATTATTATAAAGCAACTTGGGCTTGATGCTCTGCTGCCTTGTGTCTTGTGGAGGCAGTTACACCTTTGCAAAGTTGATGTAACATTTTATTCCTTTTTGTTTTTGAGGGTAGTGCCCCATTGCGATAGGCCCTGTACAAACACAGCAGTAGACATTTCCTGCCCAGAAGATCTCACAGTCTAAAGAGGCAAGGTAGGCAATGGGTGACCTGTTTGATGCAAAAGCAGAATAACCAGTGTGATGGTGGCAAATGGCAAGTAAATTCCACAGTTTTTCTTTTCTTTTTTTCCCCTTTTGGGTAGGGTTCAGTTAGGAGGGGATTTTTTAAACAGAAAGACAAGGGAAGAGAAAGTGAAAAGTAAAGCAAGGAGCATGAAAAGGACAGGGGGAGGGAAAACAAAAGGGAAGAAGTCAAGTCAGTATGAGGGTCAAGAGTGGAGAATCAGGAAACTCTGTGAGTGGGGGGTTGGAGCAAACAGCCAATCAACATAGGGCAAAAAATGTCCTATCAAAATGCTACTCAGTCAGAGCAGCATAGATGACTCTAGAAATGGAGAACCAGAACAATGTCTCTAGGATCATACCTGTTTGCAAACAAATCCACCTCAGCCTCTTGCATTCAGTGATTATGCAGTCCTGTTCGTGACATTGCAGATGTATTTACAGTGGTATTACAAAATCTAGGTTGCAGCTGGCAGATTAGTCAACAGTGTGTCAATCCAGATTTTTACCATTGTGTCTACTCACTGTGGAAGTGACTGCAGTATCACTAGGTTATGTTTACACTTGGAGCTGATGTGATTCCCAGCTCCAGCAGACATCCCTGTGCTAGCTCTGGCTGAACGAGCACCCTTAAAAATAGTAGTGTAGCTGCAATAGACTGGGTCTTGGCTGCAAGGGCTAGTCACTGTGAATACAAACTGACCTGGACCTCACAGATTCGTGCTTGGACAGCTAACCTATGCCACCACTGCCATGCTTCTGCAGCTACACTACTGTTTTTAGTGGACTAGCTCAATGAAAGCTAACGCCAATGTCTGTTTGACCTGGGAACCAGGCCCCAGGCTCCAAGGGTAGATGTAGCCAAAGTGGACTGTCATCAGTGAATCCGTCAGCCAAAAAGAGCAGTTCCATTTAAAAAGGCAGGAGCTTTTATTTACAGTTTTAAAATAAACTGATAAAGATTCTTTTGGAAAGAAGTGCAGAACATATGTGACACTTCAGTGGGATT
This sequence comes from Podocnemis expansa, assembly GCA_007922195.1. Lineage (NCBI taxonomy): Eukaryota > Metazoa > Chordata > Testudines > Podocnemididae > Podocnemis > Podocnemis expansa. The sequence goes on from ML682040.1 coordinate 2,894,504, forward strand.
TTATCAGACCTGGTGTAACAAGGGTGACTCCTCATCTCAGGGGTGTAGCTCCCACTTACGCCATGTCTAAATTGAACCCTTATAAAGTCTGTCAAGTATGATGGTATTTGTTGGTTGTTCTTATTAGTAAGGATTATTCATAAGCACCACAGGGAGAAGAGATGAAATTGAAATTTGCGTGTGTTACACCCTGAGGCACTTCAAGACAGAACAAAAATGAGAAGAATATACAGCACTTAAGAAAATTGGAAACCTCAGCCTATCCTGCTGCTTTTGAGTTGCTTTTGTGACATATTAGAAACCAACCAACCAACACAGATTTTTCAGAGAAAGATAAAGTGTTGTATTATATTGGTAGATCTTCCATTATACAAAGGGTGTAAGACATTACCTTCTGTTTATTCAGGCTGCAAAAGAGGAATATTCTTCTATGTATTTTTTCAAAATTAAGCAAACTTTGATTTTGTGGCATAAAGGACCAGCTAAAGCAGTTTATAGTTCACTATGAAGGGCATGGTCTAAATTACATTACAGTATTGATCTAATACCATCTTGACGTTTGCCAGTCGCACACGTTCTGAGTGCTAGTTTGAAAAGAGCCAGTGGAAGCATAGGATGTGAAACACACTTCAGAGGCAGACCCTTAGTGAGGATTTGTTCCGTTCTCTTTCATGTTTTCTTGGGCTGGTTGAATTGCTGTTCTATAGGTTCTATGTTGAAGCATGGCCTTTGAAGTAGGATAGAGATTTTTACCTGGGAGAGAGACTACCTTAATGTACATTCTTTTCAATTACAGCTAGTCCTCACTTAGTGACCTACTCGTTTAGTGACCCCTCAGAGTTATGACCAGCTCTCTGATGAGTTGGTATTATGGCAATGTACGAGAACTCGCATCAACTCTCTGATTACCTATATTTACAGTACACTATGCAAACTAAGTTCAGTACATTAGAGCTTAAAACATTTAAAATATATATTAAAAATGTTATAAATGATGCAAAGGTGACATTAAAACTATCTACCGATGGTTGAAAAACCCACTACCAGTAAAGTACATTATGCTTGAAATACCGGTAAGGGCTGCTCCTCGTTTAGTGACCAATTCGTTTATCAACCGGGTTTCAGGAACGGAACCCGGTCACTAAGTGAGGACTACCTGTACAATAGCTATCAGAAGCATCTTGACCTGTAGCATTGTTGCTTCATGTATTTTGGTTAAACTTGTAACCCAGGTAAGCAGCCTCCCACCTTTGCTCCTCTAGGACAGCTTTAAGATGTTTCAGAGATGATGATTGTATGCACCTTTTTGAATATATTGTTATATTTGGTAGTTTGCATCCATGGTGGAACCCTGAAGGGTTTGAACCTATGGCAGCTGCTATCTTAAACCTTCTCTTCCTCTGTGCCAAAAACATTCTGTCATCAGGGTTCAGGGATGGTGTGTGTGATTGCATTTGGATACAATATGATTGCTGGCATGTGCAGGGTTCACACAGCTTTCTTCTCTCTTCTAGATCTGTAGACTAAATTTTAGTTTTTAAGGATTGAAGTAATGCAGATAAAACAACTATGAGGCTAAAGTGGAGTGAGGGGGGAATGGGAACTAGTGTGCAAGGAGAGAAATTTTTTTTTTTTTTCCTTAAATCAGCAATTACAAGAGTGCCTTATCTGGTCAGGGACTTTCTTTATACAAAGAGGCTTCATTATATACAAAACAGTCTCTTTCTCAAGGAGCTATGTATTCTTTTTTCAGGTTCTGAAGGGGTAGCTGTGTTAGTTTAGTTCAACAAAACAAACAAGGTGTCCTGTGGCACTTAAAGACTAACAAATATTTTTATTAGAAGATGGGGAAGCATGTGATAAAATGGGTTTTTCTTCCACAAAAGCTCATGCAATAAATAAATTTGCTGGTCTTTAAGTGCTACAGGACTCCTAATATATTGTCTTTTATGATATTGGCAGTGAGCTCAGCTTGAGTATGGGGTGCATACATGCGTATGCGTACCTGCGTATAGCCGGGCACAGCTTCAGCCTGGCCAAGTATCTTCACAGTAAAGGTCTTGCCATTATCTAGCAGGGACATTCCAGTGACAGCATCCCCAAATGCTCTCTGATGGATCAGCCTACCCACTCCAGAGCTCTTCAGCATCACCTCTGGGTTTATTAGAAGGGGTTGCTCAATGAGGAGAGATTTTACGTCTCCACCCACGCTCTGTGGGTGCTACCTCTGTAGAGAGTGAGATGCCATGTAACAGGTTGTTCCTGTCCCATCTCATTTATACCACTGGAAATCTGAAATTACTATTCTGAAAGCAAGGCAAAATGCTGGGTTGACATTGACAGGGGAGATCAAAATAACCCTCTCTTTTTTAAAAAAGGTCATTCACTGCTTGCCTTGTCTCAATTGTGCTGCATTTTCACCAAATATTGTCCATAATTTACCTACCATAACTTCTCCTAGTGAAAAAGTTAATAAAATGTAGGTGGTGGTTGTCAGTGCTCCAAGTTTTTGCTGGGAGACAGGAGCCCAGCAGGATTTACACACTACCAGCTGCCATGAAAGCTGGTTTTAGGATAGTGTTAGATCAGGCCATTAGAGCGGAGCATTGGGTAATATCATTTAACATTCTAATAAAGACAAGACGACTCAGCTGGTTCAGACCAGGGCTGAGCTACATGTGTGCTGTGGAGTTAAAAATCAGAAAACGTTGTTAAGCTTGTGCCATTGCTCATAGTTGCTTACAGAGGGAGGCCTGAACATTTATTGTGCTTTGTAATACACAGGTTATAGAGTGGAGCTTCTTACTAAGCCAGGGGTCTCAAACATGTGACCCGAGGGCTGCATCCAGCCCCTGAAGCTATTTCCTGTGGCCCACAACAGCTCTATTGTTACCGATATTTGCAATATCATTGTATGAAAAGGTTTCACTGGTGCAGCCTTCAAGCTAATGTACTCATCCTCGTGCAGCCCTTGTGGTGGTTTGCTTGCATTGGAGACCCCTGCACTAAGGGGTTGGGAGGGTGCTAACTTGGCTGGAGAAGAGTTCCCCTGAGCAACAGGAGTGATCCTAGTGTTTGGAGGCAAGGTGGATCCTAACAACTCATAATTCAGTTTGCTGTCACATTTCCTGGAAACCTCTGTCAGCTGTGACTGAGCAAGCCCTGGGTACAGTTCCCAGATGTCAGGCAAAAGGCAGACATGCCTTCCTTTTTACCTTCACATCCTCCATCCAGCAAGTATTTTATAAATACATGATTTTGTCTGGCTTTTTACTTACTGGGGTTAAAGTCTGCTGGACCCCCCCATTTTTAGGGGGGAGCATTCCAGGGCCCCCTAACAACAGAAGAATATGACATTAATACTACATTTTCTCCATGGGTCCTCCCCTCTCTTCCTCAAGGGCTAGCACCTCTGCTGAATATTCAGAAGGTCCTGGGTTCAAGCCCCAGGGGGTTGGACTCGATGATCTCACGAGGTCCCTTCCACCCCTAAGAGTCTATTCTATTCTCTCAAAATCTCCCCATCCTCCTTTCCATGCATTGGCATCTGGTAACGCTAGTCCTGGGCCCTGCCCCGGTGGGGTCCCCCAGAGCCGTCCTGTCCCCAGTGCTGGCACGAGCCTGCCGGACCCGCCGCAGCCGCGTCTCTCCAGCCGGGCCTGGCGCGAGGGGCCCCGCCGCTCCAGCCCCTGCCCGCCGGCGTTCTACCTGGAACGCAGCCGAGCCCCGCCCTTCGCTCCCGCCAGCCAATCCGCCGCCCGCCTGCCGACGTGAGCGGCAAAGCTCCGCCCCGCGGCTGCTCGGCCGGCCAATGGGAAGCGGGCTCCGGCCGCGAGCCACCTGCGGGTCCCGGAGCCGCCCGGGCCAGCCGGAGGAGCCGACCCAACCCGTTTGTGTGGCCGGCCGCGCCGCGCTGCTCCGCTCCGCCGCCGTCCCAACCCGCCGGGCCAGTTCCGCCGCCCGCCATGAGCCAAGACTACGACAGGTGAGAGCGGGGAAGGTGCCGGGCGGCGCGGTGTTTCTGCCTCCCGCGTGTGCTCCGGCTCCCTTTGAAACCCCACGCCCCCTCCTCCGCTTCCCTTTAAACGCCTGCCCCGGCCGGCGGTGCTCGGCGCTGCGCCTCGCCCCTCCGCCTGCAGACCTGCCCGCCAAGGCTGGGAAGCCAGAGCACCGGGCGCTGGGGCCTCCTTATCTGAGACACACCCAGGTTTCATAAATGAGTGCAGCCTGGCTGCTCTAACTGAGAGAGATTTGCTGCGTTTGGCCTCTGGCAAGAGACAGCGTTGATGCCCTGATCCGTCAAAACCGTCCCTGGAAAGGCTGCGAGTTTCTTCTGCGCTGTAGGTCCCAGGGCGGATGGATTTTTATGAAACTCACTCCACTGGAAAAATGGACTTCTCCAGGTAATCTGGGGTTTCCAGCCATTTCGCCTGGAAAGGCTAAGAAACATATTCAGAAGTCCAAAATGTTAGATTGTAAAGTCTTTAGGAGCAGGGACCTCGACTTTGTGCCTACATGATGTAAAGTCATAGTTGATATTTGCTCCCTGCAAGTAGGTGCTGGGGTGGCGCAGTGGGAGCCTCGTGTAGAGGCGGACTTTTGGACTGGTGGTTGCTCCTCATGTAATGCACAGATATTAAATACTTCATTTTAAGTAAATTATTTGTATTACAGAATGGCTTGGGATTTCTTGTGGCAGGGATGATGTAAATTGGTTTCAATTCAAGAGGATGGAATACTTGGCAGGACCTAAAAATTACTTTTAAAATGTGTTCCCCCCCCCCACCAAGACTTAATGTTACATCTTATAAAACATTGATAACTTTCAGAAACTTCTAAGATCGCATGCTTTGAATCTGCCCTTTCAAACTTGGATCATATGCTTGAAATTTGAAACAGCACTTTATATTACATGCAGGATGTCCCTGATTTCAGAGGGAAACATGTATGTGTGTAATGTCAGTACTTTCAAAACTAATCTGATGCTTAATGGCTGCATGGTGGTTTGTTATACATCCTAGTAATGTTAATTAGCCAATTATCAAATATGTACAGGGTCTCTTCCTGGAATATTTTGTCCCGTTTGTGGTTTGAGATGCATCAGTCATTCGGTTATTACTAGCTCTAGATTTTGACAGTCTGTCTACTAAACAGAAATAAGATGGCACTGTGTAAGAGAGTATTTAGCAAAACTCATGCTCAGATGTCTGAGGTTTATTACAGAATATTTTACAAGCAACACCATGTAGTGGTGGAAAATGTAAATGTTTCTATAAGAAGACCATATTTGTGCTCAGTGTTGGATGCTAGTGATTGAATTCAAACTGATTTGCAGTTATAAAAGGTCACCAATTTCATTATTTGTCTGTCCAGGTGTCCATTTCCTGGTCCATGACTAGGGCTTTTGGCGCTATGATAATACAAATAGTAATACTTATTGAAAGTTGTTCAAGGTGCTCAAATAATAGGATGATGGGTGCCAGATAAGTACACAGTGAGACAGAGAGAGAGAGAACCTTGCAAGTTCTTAGTATTGACTTGGAAACTTATTAGGAATTTCTGCATTTTTTTTACTTGTTAAATCAGCAAATGTAAGTCTGAATGCATCACATGACGTTTTATTCATTTACTTGGATAATTGTAGGCTGGATCTTTTATAAATTGTCATATTATTCTAGTAAGTGGGCTATATGCTACTTTGTAAAAGTAATAGCTTAACAATTTGGAGGTCTGAACAGGACCCTCTCTGTCTTAAGGGATCTTGCTGAGCATTTCCCTAAGGTAGATGAAACCTAGCAGTCCCATTTCTAAACCTCCCTGTCTTCTGCACTGTAAACTCGCTGGGATGGAGACTGCCTCTATCTCTGTGATAGTTAGGGCACCGAGCACACATTCTGTGTAAAACAAAAAATAAAGCTGTTGAGAGTATGTTAGTGACATTTTGACAATGAGATTTTTTTTCTTTTGAGAGAGAGATTTATCAGATTTGGCCATTAGCAAATCAGACAACAGGGTTCTAGTGCCTGAACAAATCCTTTTATATTAAAAAAAAATATATATTTATATTTATTTATTTCCTACAAGATTAAGTGTGACACTAGGTCAGTAAAAGAAGCTAAGAGTCGTGTGGCACTTACAGACATTTATTTATCGAATGAGTTTTCATGGGAGAAAATCCCATTTTGTCAGACATCTTCAAAGCATCTGATGAAGTGGGATTTTCTCCCACAAAAGCTCATGCGATAAATGAATCGCTTGAGTGTTTAAGTGCCACAGGACTCCTTGCTGCTTTTGCTGAACGAGACTAACAAAGCTGCCCCTTTGGAATGAGGTCAGTAGTGTGGTTTTTGCCATGCTATCGCTAAAGTGCAGAGAACACACTCGTTCCCATAATGTTTTCCTACGTTTTGGCAATTCGGTCAAGCAGAAGACAAACCAACTTTTTTGAAGTATTTAAATGCACAATAGGAGACTTATTTCCAAAACTTGCCAACAGCATCCTGTACTTTATGCACACATCACTGTGCCAATAGACATATCGAAATCCAAAACTCATCACAGGTCAATCGTCAGAAAAAACACACGTTTGACTGTCTTTTATAAATATGTTCTCGTTTTCCTAAAAGAACCTGTAATCCTGTTAAGGGATTGAGTTACTGCCAATTCCTACACTTTGTTGATAATTCTAAAGATAATTCTTTCTACACTCCTTTTAAAGGAGGTAGGTTACCTTTAGGGCAATTGTGCATTTTATTTGGGTGTCGCAATGGGAGACAAGTCTTACAAAAAACATGCAGTTTGAGTGGACTGGATTTCAGATTAGTGGCTGTTCAGTTTGTTCTGAACTTTTTTTGCATTTAGACTAATTTTTCTTCCATGTGAATCTTCTCGTTTTGTTGAAGGGGAATGGCTTAAGGGGTCTGAATATCAAGCTTACATGCCAAGCGAGGTTGACACAGCCCTTAGCTCAACTTTGAGATTAAGATGAGTTACTTACTGTAGGTGGCTCAATCCAATACATTTTGTGTGGATGCCTAAAAATCCCTTGTCGTTGCCAAAAGAACGTGGGTACTGCTTCCTTGGAGAAAGTTCATATTTGTCCCCTTGTTGTGCAATTTGCAGTGTTCCAATTTGCTACTCTTTACACCAGAGATGTCTCCCTTTAGTGGCTGAATGTCAATCTGTATATGTGTCTGTATAAATCCCCCTTCATCCAAAATGTGCAAACCCTTACTCATGTGAGTTGTACTTAAAACATGCAAATGGTCCCCAGGATGTGAAGGAGCCCACGTGGGTGAATAAGGGTTTACAGACTCAAAGCCATAGTTTGCGAATCACTAATAATTTTCCTAGATGAAAGGAATTACAAATACAGGGTATTTATTAAGATGACTATAGCATTTTGCTCCTTCAGTATTTAATATGTTTCAGTCTCTGAATAGTCCTAGGGGTATGGTTAAGAAAAAAGATGTTCCTTTTTCTTTGTGGTTTGGTTTTTGTTCTTTAAACAGTTGATGGTATCTGTCTTTCAACTTTTGAAAAACAAAGAGTCCAAAGTCTGTAGTAAACATCAACTAGGGCTCTGTGCACTTTGGGGGTGGGAGAACTGTTTGAACTGATTTTAAACCAGTTCAGGCTAACCCGGTTTAAACACTGTTTGCCTGGCCAATGTGGATGGACCCTAAATTTAAAAAACTTAAGTTTAAAAATTTTAACTTGCCTAAACTGGTAAAATTACACATGCTGCACATATTATCTTTCCCTACTTCCATCCATTTGTGTGTTTGGAGTTTTCTCCTTCATAATTAGAACAAAATGTTTTGAACAAATCTGATTATTTTTCATTATTTTCCACAGTGTACATCTGTGGGATTTTTGTTTATATTTTCTTTCTGGTAGCCCACTGGGAGTGTCTCTCAAGACACTGTCACAGATTATTTTAGAAGTAAATGTGGCTTCTGTTTTCAGAAAATTGCACTGCGTTGTTGATTTGTGTTCTTTGGCTGCATTTCATGTATAGCATACATATAATCATCAGCTTCTAATAACTTTCAGATATTCCCCAAGGATTAAATAAAGTGTCTTCTGAGGGAATTGTAAGGCATAGAAAAAAATAGTTAACTCTGTCTTGTAACATGTTTGAGGTATGTCTTAATATAGACTCTCTAGCCCTGCATGACAAAGCATGAAGCCACTGACTCTACAGGGAACAGAGAGTTTGAATGAATCAATGGCAAGTTATTGTTTTACAATATCGTAATCTTTTCATTTAGTAATATGCTAATAGTACTGTGGCATTTAGGCTAACAAATTCAAAAAAATTAATGGTCTATGTTGGATTCCAGCTATTTGTTATCAGGGGAGCTATCATTTTTGGTAGTCGCTTTGTGATCTCACTGAGGTTAATGTAAATTCACTGAGTTCAGTGACATGACTCCTGATTCTCCTGTGAGATATGTGAGATCGGGATCAGATCCCTAGACTTTGTTTAACTAACCATTGTGTCAGATTACATAATAATATTAACACACTGAACATCTAACAGCTAATTCTAAAGTGTTACAGGGTTTCTGAAACATGGTTATTCTATATTTTTGGATACATTTTAACAAAAGTTCGTATTTTTTTATGACCAAAGCAAAAGGCCTGTGTTGGTTCTTCCGAATGACACTCTATACTCCCAGAGGCGTGCATACACCAGTGAAGATGAAGCCTGGAAATCCTTCCTTGAAAATCCCCTTACAGCGGCCACCAAAGCCATGATGAGCATCAATGGTGACGAAGACAGTGCAGCTGCCCTGGGATTGCTGTATGACTATTACAAGGTAGTTTGGCACCAGTAATGCTTCACAGCCAAAGGTGCACTTGTTCTGCCTGCATATAAAACAGTAATTTGCTAGGGAATGTGGTGTAAGTGCTTTGTGTAGTAGCTATTAATAGTGTAATTGAGGACTCCGAGTTCAAGGTTCTATCTCTTCTTTAACAAAAATTAAAAACAACTTTGATTTTCCAGCAATAGATTTCTTCTAAGCTAAGTAGAAATCGGTTTTCTGGAATCTTTTGAAACAAGTCAATGTTCCCTCTAATTACTCGTAGATGTGTGCGCAAACAATTTCTTTGTGTGCGCAAAAACATTTCTTTGTGAGTACCAATATTAGCACTACTGAATTTTTTTGTGCTCACTTTATTTTGTTGTGAGCGCAGGTTTCAGGACCTGTGTGCACGCACACATGCGCACAGCTTAGAGGGAACAGTGGTTGGGGTATCTGTGTAGCCTACTGACTCTCATTTTTCAGGATGCAGTTTTAATAGTTACTGGTTGAAATGCTGGAGTATATGTGTATGAATATTTTGTGTTCTGCTAATTCAATGCCTAGTACAATGGGATCCTGGCCACAACTGTGCCTCTTGGGCGGGTGCTACCATGATAATAATATGAACAGAGACTTAGGTTGGGATCTTCTGAGGAGCCTAAGAAGGCCAGGTGCCTGAATCCCATTTACTTTCACTGAGAATTAGATGGCTTAATCCTTCTAGCTCAGTCCGGTATTCGATCCTTGTTCATCAGATCTCCACCCTCTCTTGAGTCCTTCCCCGAGACTTACCACTATTAGGATGCACAGAACAATTGAATCCCAAATTCTGCCTTTCTCTGGACTTTGTCGTCTTTATTGTACTGATATAGGAGAAGTAAGGATCTTTTCGCAGGATCAAAGCAGGGACTGTCTTTATTTAGTGTCTAGAAGAGCACTGAGAATCAGGGGTGTAACTGGTGCCTAGCACAGGGGGGGCATCCCAGCGCTAGTGCTCCGAATGGCTGGCGCACCCCTTGCCTCTCCTGGCCCCGATCCCCAGCCAGGTGTCTGGGGCTGGGCCGGCTGCGGCAGCATCTGCATGTGGCAGCCCCAGCCTCATCCCATCCCTTGCGGGGCCCGGCTGGCGGCAGCAGCAGCCCGGGACCCTGACTCTGAATCAGGCCCACGGGGCGGGACTGGGCCCCAGGTCTTTTCCCAGGGAAATGACGCTCCTGCTGAGGATATTGTTAATTGTGGACACTCAGAAATATATTCTTCAATCTTTGGAACTACTATACTAGTTACATACAAAGTACATGCTTATTAAGAGTTCAGCTAATTTTTCCAGCATTATATACATCATGCAATTTTCTGTAACTGTGTATAAGTATTTTATAATCTCTAATGCAGAGCTCAGTTTAGTCTGTAATACCTTTGACAGAATAATTGGTATAAAGATAATTATAACTGTGACAGTAGTAGGAAAGCTTGTTTTCTGCCTTAAATAGCCAAACCCCTGTGTACTGCTTGTTATGGCACTGAAAAAGCCTTTTCTGTCAGGATTTTAATCTATTAAATCCATTTTTAAGTGTGAAAAATTGTAAAGAGAAATTTGATGGAGTCTGTAGTGAAGAGCTTTTGGTGAAGTGCAAAGGATTTGCTGCCCTTGGCATTTTGTTCAGGGTTTTCTTCCCTCCGCATGATTTCTGTAGACTATATGAAAAGTTTGGGGAAGGCAGGTGTTCATGCGAAAGAAGTATAAAATGTTGGAAGACTTCATCTGTCACTTTGTGAGATGAAGTTAAAAGGGCAGGTGGGAGCTTCTGAAGTCTGGTGTAGAAAATTAAAGCCTGGTGGGGATAACACACATTAGATTTTTGTAGGGAAGATTACATTTTTTTCCCCTCCTGAGCCAAGACTAGCCTGACTCTGAAAATATTACTAGAAAAGCCTTACAGCAAGACTTTCAAAAGTTACTGGTAATTTTTGAGTGCTCAGCTTAACATCTTTAAAGGGCATCATTTTCAGAAAGTGCTAAGCACCTGCCCTCTGAATATTGGACTCCTTTTTAACATGTCTTAAACTAGGCATTGAAAAATGGAGGTTCTCAAAATCACTAGTTGCTCCAGAAAAGCATGACCTACATTCATCTCGTGCTCTCATACAATCTCTGCTGCTTAAAAACCGCTGGATTTGGAAGATTTTAATTGGAAGCTATTTAGAGAAGTACTGTTTCTACTAGGGTTTTCTGTCATCAGTCTATAATTACTATTACAAAAAATTAGGCGTTTCCAATATAATTTAAATAGCTTGCATTTGTCAGGCAAAGGTGCAGTATCTGATCATGCTTACGCAGCATGTTTCAGTGGTAGAAGGTGTGGTGCTGGAAGGAATTATCCTTCTAATGTATGAATGTATTAGTTCTTGGTCATTTAAATAGTATGTGCCCTGTGTGTCTCAGAGCTTTCATGTTTGATCAGAGTAGCTTGGACCCTCAGGAGAAATACATTTAATGACCAAATAATAAGCGAGGTATCTGCATTTGTAATTTGTTTGAACAATTTATTTAGGACGTTTTCACAAGTTTAAGTTCCAGAGGGGTAGCTGAGTTAGTCTGTATATAGGAAAAACAATGAGAGCCCTGTGGTACCTTAAGGACTAAGAACTTTCTTTGGGCATAAGCTTTCATGGGTTGCAATCTATTTCTTCAGATGCATGAAGTAGAAACTTCAGCGAGGAGGTATGTATACACTTGCAAGGGTAAGAAACATTACAACTAGGAGGGTACTTCATTAGCACTTGCCCTCCGCTTTGTAATGTTTCTCAAACCTTATGTGCATATATAACTCCTAACTGTAGTTTCCATTTCATGCACCAGAAAAGGGTTGCAGCCCATGAAAGCTTATGCCTGAAGAAATTTGTTAGTCTTTAAGGTGCCACAGGAATCTTTCACAAGTTTATGAATCCTTGCCATGTAAATATCAGAGACAAAATCATTACAACAGTGAGCTTTTGTTTAGAGATTATATGGAATATAGTCATCTAATCTCTCTTTAACAGGGTGTTACTCACTAGGTAGTATGGCATCATTGCACTACTCATGACATTGTCTCTAGTGATTTTTATTATGTTGAATGAACTCTCTCGGATCTACATTTGTAAGACTAGGTGGTGCAGAGTGCTAAGACGATAGGCCCCTTTTTTATATTTGGAAGGTAAGTTTTTGTATTTCACCTTCCTTGGCAGCATGGGTCATTTGCAGATTTAAACTAGTGTAAATGGTTGGTTGAAACTCAGTCTTTAAATCAAGATCTGAGGACTTAGTAGTTCACCCAGAGGTTTGGGGTCTGTTGCAAGAGTAGGTGGTGAATTGGTTGGCCAGCAATACACAGGAGGTCAGACTAACTGATCGTGGTGGTCCCTTCTGACATGAAAGTCTCTGAGGGTGAAGGCAAATATCATCCTGTTTGCAAGTTTCCTGACTCTAGCAGATCTTTGTTTAATTCCTAATGCACACCATGTCTCTCCAACTGCCTTAGAAAACTGTCATTCTCAACTCTGGAATACTGCTGGAGTTTCACAGGTTGGGCTGGTAACTAGGTTTTATCTTTAAATAGTAAAATGATGATGTAAGGTGAAGAACTAGATGGCTCAGGTGATTGGTGACAGTTGAGTATGGAGCATTATTTTTTCTTTCTCCCAGTTGCTGGTTTATATCTAATCCAAGTCAGTAGGTGACAAAAACTATTACCGAGAGCAGGTGAGTGGCATCAAAATGTAGTACATAGAGAATCACCCTTTATGTTAAGCATCTATTTAAAAATGTATTAAAGTATCTATTTTTCTTGTATTAATGCTTGATAAACTACTTAGAGAGTCCAGCAGGTCAATAGGTAGCTTATAAAGCAGTGGACAAAATTGTCTCACAGCTAGGCACCAGCAATTTTAGTTTTGGTTGCAAGAGGATGCTCCTCCATTACATTTCTGCAGTGGACCTAGGTGACAGGCTATTAAAATTAGTCACCGTGGCGACTAGAAACATTGATTTGTGAAGGCCCAACTTATAACCATGGTTTGTAGCAGGAGTCTCCAACTTGTGGCCCTTAAAGTTATTTTGTGCAGCCCGCAATGATGCTATCACTATCAGTATTTGCAATATCGTTGTATGAAAAGTCTTCAGTGATGCAGCCCTTGGGCTACCATACTAGTCCTCATGTGGCCCTCATGGTGATTTGAGTTTGAGACTCCTGTTTTATAATCATCTATAGCACCTTCAACTGATGTGCTTATAACTATATATTAATCATGCTTAATCCTTCTTAATTGATGCTTATATCTCTTAATATAAAGTGTGACTGGATAGGATATAGGGCAGCCTGTTAGCTCTTCCGTCAGAGCAGAGGTGGCTTTTGGGGTAGACAAAGCAGGCGGCCACCTACCACCCCAAGTAGTAATAGGCCCTGTAGCATTGCCTGCTTTGCCTAATTCAAAAACTGAGGTGGCTGGCCCAAGGACTTGCAGCACACCGCGCATGTACCCCGAGGCAGCTTTTGGGCTTCTAGAGGAGGTGGGGAGGAGCCACAGAGCAGAGCCTGGCCCCCGGGCCAGTTTACCTAGCCCTCAGGGTGGGAAACAGCGAGCCCAGGAGAGGGGTGGGAGAGCAGAGCCTGGCCTCTGAGCTGGCTGTCTCCACCTCCAGGGCAGGGAACAGACAGCGCAGGAACAGAGCGGGCCAGCCCAGAGGCTGGGCTTTGCTCTCCCTCCCCCTCCCTGGGCTGGCTCTTCTGCCCTAGGGGCAGGGATGGCCAGCCGAGAGATGCTGGGGGGGAGGGTCACAGAACAGGGGGTGGGCCAGGCAGGGAAGATGACGGGGGGTTGCAGGACGGGGGGGGGGAGACATTGGGTGGTGCAGAGGGAAAGATGCTGGCTGGGGGGGGGGTGTCGCAGAACATGTGGGGGTGTGGGCGGGTGAGGGAGACGCCAGCATGGGGGGGGGTTGCAGAATGGCTGGGGATAGGGCCAGGGGGTCCCACAATGGGCCTTTGCCTAGGGCCCCAGATAGCCTAAGGCCACCTCTGTGTCAGGGTCACAGAAAAAATCAACAAATTGCACAGGGACTCATTTTTGAGAAGTCTTGAATGCTCACTGACATCACTTGGAGTTGTGGGAGTTCAGATCCCCTGAAGAGCAAGCCATCTGCTCCTCTGTCCGCTCACTGTGTCCTGGTGAAGAATTAACTAATGTTTGCATTTTGCTCAGTGAATATAAAAAGCTCTATAAAGACAAGTATTGTCATTAAATAAGCTTAGTGGTTTCATTCTAGTTTCCATGGAAAGTGTCCAGGACTAGTCTGAAAAATACCCTACCAAAAATCTCTACAGCGGCTGAGATGTGAATGGGCAAAGAGATACTTTTCTAGAGATCCAGAGCTGTTGAGCTTGTGTGTTTCCTGAGCAATAAAGTCACCATGCAAATTAAACCTGTTAGTTTTCTCTTTATTGCAGCTATTAGTTACAACTCTGTATTTTCCCTCCAGTTGCTAATGCTTGATAAGAGATGATGATCTTTCCAGTCAGATTGGAAAGTTGTCCTTGTCCAAGGTTTAGGCAGTTTCTATTTTAACTTTCTATGCAGGAATCCAAATTCCAAAGTATCTCCCCATTGTATTAGTTTAGATTCCTTTCAGCAGTCTAGGGAGCAAGCTTGACTTCCCAAAAGAGCAGCAGTGGTGATAAATTTTGGCATAGTAAAATTACAGATGTTAACTGTGTTTTAAAGAATTGATAAGTAACAGAGTGAAGCTTAGCTTGTCACATGAGGGGAGAAAGAATTGCAGATTCTTTTGGATGGGCTAACTTGGATAGGAATGGTTAAACTCTCCATACGTGTCTTATTCCTCCAGGTTCCCAGAGAAAGGAGGACTTCAACAGCAAAACCAGACGTAGATCACCCTGATCAAGATCATGGCAAAAGGTACTGGATTCTACTGTTGTGTGTTTGCTTTAACTGACATCCTGGGTACGCTACTAAGCCTGCTTGAGAGAAGTTTGCTGCCACCCCTGCAGCAGCTCTCCACCATTTGTAATGGAGATTGCTGTCCCTTCTGCTGACCCATCAAGGCACAGCAATTCTTGTAACAGCCCCAGGGGGCTAGATTGTGGAGTTACGACAGTTTTCAAAGTCCTGGATAGCAGGTAGTTGAGTGCCCCTGGAGCAGACTAGGGAGTGAATTTTGACTTTTAAGGTCAAGGTTCCACCTACCACTCATGCCTCTCCACTTGTGTGAGAGAAGGAGTGGTAGTGCAATGGGACTGCTCTGTTCTTCTCCTTCCCCACCTTGTGTGACCTAACGACAATGCCCCTTTCAAGGGAGTAAGGAGTTGATAACACTTTACTTCCCAGTGTCTTCACTAGGTGACTCATACATGAGCTTTAATGGGCAAGTCCTGATCTTCCAAGCACCCTCGGTGTCAGGTCCTTGTATAAACCTCATTAGTTATGAGGACAGACACTATAGAATTGGGTTTATTTGGAATATGTACTCAGTATTCATTTGAGTGGAGAACCATTAAGACATTGCAAGGTACTTTTGGCTTATTAACTTGTGGTTGTGATTCAATAGCTTCCCTTGCATAAATTTTGAGGGCTTTTGGGGTGGGGAGAATCACCAACAATGCCATGGGCTCATAAAATATCATAACTATATATATTAATCTTAAATCCTGTTCGTTGCTGCCCTCATTCTGTACCTCTAAGCTGAGGAGAGAACTGGCCAAGAGAGCTTTACGTTGCTTCAGTTCTGATAAGCAGATTCAGTCTGTCAGGGGAGATAGAAGTCAGTATGGTGGTGTGTAGTATGTAAACTTTGTATAAGCCGATGATGTGACTCTCTCATTGCTTGATGCCCTGTCAGCAGGGCCCTGGCATACTGTAATTTGGGTGACTCGATCTGTGGGCTGTTTAATGTTTTCAAGGACAGGTGTGTGTAGTATTTATTGTAGCTCAAAACTAGGATCATAGTAATCAGAAATGGAAAAGATTCTTATATCTATCCAGAGCCCTCAGCCTTGGATATAAATGATCATCACCAGTACAGTAAGCTGTTAGTCAGCTGTGCCTTTAGCGAAAAGCCTAATAAACTCTTCTAGTTCTATGTAACCAGAGAAAGGGCTGTTCATTGCTGTTTATTTTGAGCCTTTTATCTCTTAAAGGAACAGCATCCCGACAGAACAATCGCTCATTTCTGCTGGAGAAAACAGAGTGCAGGTTCTGAAAAATGTGCCTTTCAATATTGTTCTTCCGCACGCTACCCAAATGACCATGGACAAGAGAGGCCACTTGACGACCCCTGATACCACTGTCACGGTTTCCATTGCAACAATGCCAACACATTCAATTAAAACAGAAACGCAGCCCCATGGCTTCTCTGTGGGCATCCCTCCCACTGCCTACCACCCAGATCCCCCTGAACGAGTGGTGGTTTTTGACAGAAATCTCAACCCTGATCAGTTTAGTTCCAGTGCTCAGCCTCAGAACTCCCAGAGGCGCACACCAGACTCCACTTTCTCAGAGACCTTCAAAGAAGGCGTGCAAGAGGTACAGGATTACCTGCTATGTTGTGGGGGGGGGGGTTGCGCAATCCATCCAGTGCATGGGTATCATGTTGCACATCTAATTGTTATGTAAACCTAAAATCTCAGTCCAGTGGATTAGAAATAGAAGACTTTCCCAGAAAGGTCCGGAGGTATAGTTCAGTGAATTGAATCTATAGAGCAAGAAATTGTTCTCAAAAGCAAATAGCTAATCTTACAAATGACGGAAGCTTTGGCTAGCCAGGTTGTGGCAATAACACTTTATCAGCAGCAACAGTGAAACAGTAGCTCCACCCCCAAAAGCTCCTGTTGAGGTACCTAAATAAGATGGCCAAATTTTCACAAGTGCTCAACTTCCATTTTGAGCTGGAGCTACTGGGTGCTATGCGCTTGTGAAAATCTGGGTGCCTAAACAAGGGCTGAGTTCATATCAAAATCTGGTTTTGTTTTGAATTTGTTTGATTGAAATCTACAGGTTTAATCAATAGATGCAAAGCTTCATTTTAAGTTCTCAGTCCATATTAGTGATGTGCATAACTTCCATCAATTAACAAAATTCAAGAAGGCTTGATTTTTCTTTTTCTAAGTTACCACAAACTGGCTCAGAATGGGCTTGCTAGATCTGATGTTTAATTGACATATAAAGCGTGATCTGTCAGGATCCCATAAACAGTGTACTCTGTACGCTCACCTCAATGCCTAGTTGTCAGATAGCTGAGCCATATGTCTGAAGCAGTGTTGTAACCTGGCAGCTGTTCAATCTTGATTCTCTTGCTGCTGATTTAATTATTGGTATTTTCAGGTTTTCTTTCCTGGTGAACTAAATCTGCGGATGGCCAGCATGAGTTCGGAGGACTATGTTTTTGACAGCATTGCTGGGTAATGCCTTAATTGTCTGTTGCTCTGTATCCTCCTGATCTATTATAGTCAGTTTGCCCATGAATAATGGGTGTGGCTTGCTTATGAATTCTCTTTTGAATTGACTTTCTTGAAGCTTGATTCTTGGAGGTGCTGAGCGCACCTGCTAGTCCCACTGGTTGAGAGCTCAATAACCTGCAAAGTCATGTCTATAATTTTTTAGGAAAACTAGCTGTGTTGGGTTGATAGTGGCCCTTTTCTGTCATCTGGTAGTTTTACCTTGGTTTCTAATTGAACTTGGCATGATGTGATCCATCCGGTCACTTAGGAGAACATTAATTAGTGCAGAACCCTCTTGGAGCTGGATCCCAAGCGCTATACTCCACTAGACACCCCAAGATGTTTGCCTGCTCTCTCCATATTCACAGTCTGCAGCAGTCACAGGAAGTACACTGCATGTGGATTTTGTGTATGGGGACATATGAAGGGGAATAAGTGTGAGGTCTTTTGACTGGAAACAAAACACTGAGAGGTGGGAGGAGACCCTAGCAGCTTACAGAACATCAATTTATTTTGTTCAGTGATAAAAACTTTTCTATTACATGAAGGCAACATGTTGTCATAAAGCTGGCTGGGCAGTCTCTAATCATATATGTGGATTGACTGCAGGCTTTAAGAGCAAAGAGCTTTTCTAAACACTTTCTCATAAGGAGATGAATTGTCAACAAAAGGCTAGTCTTGCTTCTCCTTCCCTTTTACGGGTTTAGGATCTCAACTAAGAAGTTTGGAATTTCTCCAAATTAAATGTTAAACACTCTGCTAAAGAGTTTGCCAGGAAGCAATCAATGTCCTTTTTGTCTCCTAGGAATAACTTTGAATACACTCTAGAAGCTTCCAAGTCACTTCGTCAGAAGCCAGGGGACAGCACAATGACTTACTTAAACAAGGGTCAGTTTTACCCAATCACCCTTAAAGAAGTCAGCAGCAGTGAAGGAGTCCACCACCCAATTAGCAAAGTCAGAGTGAGTGGCAACTCTTACAGCTTCTTGGGAAAGGTGTTGTGGGCAAGATTGTTTATTGGCAGTGCTGGCCTGACTGCCCCGAAATCCCCTAATCACACAACAGTCCAGACTGAAACTCATAGCAGCAGGCCCAGCTTTCCCATTCCCCATGCCAACGAAGAGCAACAGAGGTTGTCCATTTCCAGGTTTGTTTGTTTGCTGGCGTCTCTGAGCCTGCCAGGCAAGTGAGTCAGTACTGGTGATGGGACACCTACAGGGAGAACATCCAACTCTTTGTGGGGGCAACTTCTGGTCTCCATGTTCCTTTAGGGCCCTGAAGAACACTAGGGAAACAAAAACGCTTCTAAAGAGTGTTCTGCTTTCCCAGACATAACTTGGCTTTTCCTAAGCTTTGAAAGCGAAATGTAGGAAACCTAACACCAAGTAAAAGCTTCCAAAAATATCTACTCTGTGGCCGTTGAAGTGTTTCTCTATCTCTCTCGCCTTCCCTCTTCCTGAAGAGCGTCATCTTGGTTGTGTTTGCTGAAGACAAAACGAGAGAAGATCAGCACAGGCATTGGAAATACTGGCACTCAAGGCAACATACGGCCAAACAAAGATGCATTGACATTGGTAAGAAATGATCTAATTACTGGTGTTGAGCTCTACACCTGACTTCCTTGGCAGGGTTCATCCTGTTGGTACTTCATTTTAAAGGGAACCTTCAGACCAGACCAATGGTTCTCAAACTTTTGCATGTCGTGATGCAGTTGGTGGCATGTTGTGACATTATGGGACACACCAGCTCACTCCTGCCGGGCCCAATTCAGCCGTCTCCCCAGCTCTGCGACACACTTAACACTGTATGGTGACACAGTGGTTGAGAAATGCTAGGCTAGACTATGCATTGTTCTTAGCCTTGTGGCCAAACCAAAGGGATGTTTTTGGCCAAGATGTTTTCTGAAGAGCCTAGGGATTTTGGTAGCCTCAGTTTAGCGGGTGGCAAAGGTGAGATGCATTGAAGAGGCCAGACTTTCAGAAAATGCCACGTGCCTCCTGTCGTCTGAAAAATGCCCCATTATGGGGTGTTTCAAGTTGGCATTTCAAAAAATCTGAGGCACCCCCAATCATTAGTTGTGTCTAAAAATCTTGACTAGTGTAGTTAAACTGCAATCAGTGGGTTTTGTAAGTTTTCTAAACAATTGAAGTATGTTCAGGGGACAAACTCCCTGTTGGAATACTTTAGTGCTCCTTGGTGGCTCCTTGCTGCTGCTGCTGCTGTTCTTGCAGTGAGTTCTCAGTTCACTTAAAAAGAAAACACTGCAGATTTCCACTTGCCTACAGACAAGGCTGTGACTGGCCAGCTTCCAGATTTCCTTAGTTGAAGGCAGGGTTGTGCTCCCAGCCCTTTCCTTCTGTGAATAAAGGCAGGGATTAAGCACTTGGCACTTAAAGCTGACGCACATGCAAATATTCATTTATTATTGAAGGAGCTTTATTGAGAGCGTATACCCTTGTCATGCAGTATGACATTTCTCAGACATAACCATAGGGTACGGTACAGATATGTGCCCTGCTTGGCATCACTGCCTTTCCCACTTTGGTTTTTGTTTTAATACGCCTCTCTCTCGCGCGCTCTCTCTCTCTTTTTTTTTTTTTTTTTAAATAATGAACTAGTTTCAACCTTTTTTTTTAATGATCCACCCCTGAAACCCTTTGAGTCATTAACCCTTAGCATATTGTGGAAGAGCTGCAGTTGGTGTATAGTGTATCTGCTTTGTATGATTACAGTGCTTGTCTCTCTCCCAACAGCTGACTATAAGGAGAGCGTCAACACAATCAGTAACATTGAAGAGATTGCGTACAATGCCGTCTCCTTCACTTGGGATATTAATGACGAAGCAAAGGTACGTGTCCTAGCTTATGTTTCCTGCTCTTTCAGTGTACGGGGAAAGAAAGAAGGTGTGTGACCTGATTAGCGTGTAATGAGTTTGTTTACAGTCTTGTGTTAAGAAATAGGCAAAATCTTGCTTGCTAAGAGTGTTTGCGTGACCAAATATTCAAAGTTGTACAGTGACAGATTCTTAGCAGAAAGATCTGTCTTCTGAGCAAATACTGGCTCATGGAAGCACCAAACTTCTTTCCAAGTAGTGTAGTTGGGAATCAGTATGTAGTAATCTGGTAGCTGCCAATAATTTTTTATGGTGCTCCAACAGAGAGGCTGATTTGGCAATTTACCAGTAGCATAGAGTGCTGCACCTAACTTGTATTAAACTAAAGATATTGCAGCTGCTCTTATTTATATAGAGAGGTGTATTCCACTGACATTACAGGTTCTGGCATACAATGATGCATTTAAATCTGAGTGGCACAGAGGTAAGCTCATTGAGCCACCATCTGATCCTAACCCACTGTTTTGGACCACTGTGTTAGGTGGCAGATGTACAGAGTTGGCAGCTTTCCCAGCTGGTGCGTTCATTGCAGCTGTGGCTGTTCGAAGCCATAATCCAACTAAATGTGTGGAGGACTTGTGCATCTTCAAAAGGCTAGAAAACCTGGCTAAAGAGAGAGAAGAGGCTCCAGTTTCAATTGGATTATACCAGTGCTGAGCTGATATAACTGTATTTTGTGAAGTGGTGGTAGAGGTTTCTTGTAATATACTGACTCTTGCAGATCAGTTGTGTTATTCACTGGGTCCAAGTCATCCCCATGCCAGTGACACAGAGCTTTCTGTGTAAACTGGAGACTCTGTTTTCCTTCCTGTTTGATACCAGCTGATCACATACTTTTTGAAGCTGTACCTAACAAAATGGAGATGGCTACAAATGTATATTTCCGTTATCCAGAACAATTCCCAAATGCTACACCTGGAAATAATACTAATGGGGAAATGGCAGAACTTCTCCTAGCAGAGCATTTGACTTGACTGCCTGGAGCTTTAAATGTGACAGTACTTTACAGAACAAGTAGCAGACAAGGCCACTGCCCAGCTCAACGTGTCAGAGAGACACTGGATGACCATTCAGCTTGAGTGTATGAAGACATTGGGAAGGAAACCATGGTGGGTTAATGACAGTGGGTTGTGGAGAGGTAGAAGCCCTTGGGGATGGGCAATGGGAAGCCATTCCAAGTACTTCACTGCTAAATAAATTAAATAATATCCATTCCTCACTGCCTTACTATGATGGCTTTTGTGGTTCCAACCTGAGTGGTTTTTAGCAGCATGTCGTGTTCACTTAAGCAACATTATTAGATACCAGTCTTCAATGTTCACTGAACTGGAAACCTTTTGTTCATGCCAAAAGAGGTGATTTTTCGTTTTACCCTGGATTTGGACAGCAGGCTGCCTTTTGCATGAGAACGTTCAGCTGGATTTTGAATGAGTTTTGAACCATGGAAGTTCTGGACTGTTGAGGAAGCTGAATAGACTAAGAAGTGCCATCAGGAGATTGTACAGGATCCCAAAGTAAAGAGCTATATGCTGTCTTGGTGCTGCAGAACAGATTAATAATATTTCCCCCCAAGGAACTTGAAGTTCTTTACAAACATGAATTAACTGAGCTTCACAATGCCAGGAAATCTACATAAGAACTCTTTTTGTTCAGATCATCTTAATTTCCCAGTCTGTTTCACTGTTATGAAAAAGCCAGTTTAGTTCTTGAGGCTGATAAAGACACAAACAGGAGAGCAGACAAGGATACAGACTGAAGGTTCGCTGGTAATCTTGGATACATGAGTGGGTTTCATTTCAATCCTGTGAAATCTGCATGAACAGAGAGAGGGGAGAGTGTTTTCTGGAACAGTGATGTGCATCCTGTGTTTATGACAGTGGGACTGAGACCTGCCTGTCTGAAAGTAACTTTAGAGGGTTGGGTGGCTCAGGGAATTACTAGTGAGGGGAACAATTTTCTAAATTTCTGGTTCAGGTCCAGTGCAGGGGAGTAGAGACTAAATTTGTTGCTGCTGAAAGAGTCTGTGATTCCTGTGTGAAATAAAGTGGTGGTCTGGGTACTTTTTTGTAGTGGATGAGTGTTCACGTTAAAATTATCACAGATGTAATTGCCACCCTTTTGGCAGTCTGAGCAGAGAGCCCAAGGACTGAATGCAGAAAGAATAAAGTACCTCCTCCAATCCCCACCACTACATATGGTTTGTCCAGGCACTGTTGCATCTCCATGTTAGAGGATTTGTGTCAGAAACTTGCACTGTGGTTTTTCTGTGGATAAATGGACAATGGCAGCTTCCAGGTGTTTGTTTTGGCATTAAATCCACACACACAAGTAGCTTGAGCTGAAGGTTCGACAGACCCCCAAACTGGTACTTTTGAGCTATGTACTGGCTGTTGGAAGCTTGCAAAAGCAAGTGAAACTGGAAGTCTGAAAATCTCAGTCCAGAATGGAGCAAGCAGGAAACATGCAGGCCTGAGTGTGACGTTAGGTCTGTGCTTAGCAGTCTTTGCTTAAGTTTACACTGCACCTGGGGGTGAAGCTCCAGCTCCCAGCCACAACTTTAAAAATTGTGGTGTGGAAACTGCGATTCTTGGGCTAACCACCTGAGCTCAGACCAAGTGCAGTGTCCACATAGCTATTTGTAGAGCACTTGCCTGATTCCATCTGCCAAGGCTGGGCAGCTTGCTTCCACCTGCCACGTACCCTACGGTTTTACACAGAGACAGATCCACAAAGGGTTGCCTTTTGTAGCAAGTACATCGGGTTTCTAAGGCTCCTATTTAAACCTTAGCATTTTTTTTTCCTGTAAGTGACTGCGTTTGATGGTGAATCTTGATCAGCTTACTCACTGACAGAGCTGTAGCTCTTTCCCAACCCTATGATCTTATCAGGAGGAGACTGAGCCAATTTCAACAATTTTTATTGCATGGTTCATTTGCCTCACATTTTTTTGACAAAAGCTTGTGTGCTGCACTGTATGGAAAGGGTGGGGAATGAGGCAAGAGTTGAGATTCCCATACTACAGGGAAGTCCTTCAAAGCTTTGTTTTTAATAGACAGTGATCTCATGTTGATAAAGTGCTTAATGAACTGATGTACAGAGGAGCCTTGATTTTCTAGAGGGTGCTTACTCAGCCCTTCTGTTACCTGAAATAGTAGGCCCATAGCCAAGGGATCCATCCTGGGATACTGATTTTTTTTGTTTTGTTTGTGAGGGAGGGTTCTTCCCGCTGATTGTAGTCACCTGAGAGAATGGCTTGGGCTTTTGCTGCATGGTAGAGGCAGTGGTGGCAAGTGGTAGGTGCTGTGTATCCACACAAGCTGTCTTGGCAAACTCAGGCGTATGACATAATTTGTGGGCTAGGCACCCCGAGCACTGGATTGATGCCTATAGATGTGTTTTTAAAAATGGTAAGGTGAAAGTAAAATATCACTGCATGACATGGCCTCCAGTTACTGTACATGGTGGGTATTCTCATCCTGTGGGCTTCCTGGGAGCAACAATCCACAGCTGGAGAGAGGCTTTGTCCCAAAAAAACCAAACAGTCAGCCATGTAAATTGGCATTTACTAATGGCGTTACCATTACCAGTTTTGGAAAACATAATGGCACTGTTTGATCATGAAAATATTCCTTGTCTCTTAAACATGAAAATCCTTAAGATGGCTGCATTGCAGTATATAAAACAAAACTCCTATTTCTTGAAACGGACATAGCTTGAAATGAAATCAGGAGTTCAAGACACATGCATTGCGTTGTGGTTCTCCTCAGCGGTCTTCTGGGAGAGCACACTGACACTGTGCAGCCACAACCCTGGAGCTTTCCAGCTGTGATGTGACTGATGCATCAATAACCGGATGCAGTGGTGGCGAGTTTCACTCAATGTGAGCACAGTGACTGCACAGCTGACTGTTTGCATGTAAACATGTGAGAGGAGTTTGCCACTCCGAAGTCAAATAGTGCAGACAAGGTTTAGAAACAGCGCTATGGTATTGTACCGCTCTCCCTTCAGCAGCTCCTCAGTGCTCTTTCCTGGCTACTCTGGTTCAGCACAGAGGTTGGGGGTCGGGTGGGTCCGTACACACTTGGCTGTGCAAGGGAGAGTTAAACTTTGTAAGGGTGGAGAGCCTGGAACTGCTTCCCCCTAGGATGGTGAGAGCTGAGGAGGAAGCCCATTCTGAGCAGGAGGGGAGAATCTGCTCACGGGGGTTTCATGTTTGGAGTCAGGAAGAAAGTGGGTATTTGGGAGGAGTGGGTGGGAAATGCAATGAAGGAATATTGAAAGATGATATAGAAAATGCCTTGAAAGTGAAGATGGGGGGATGCTGAAGTGTGGGTGATGCTGAAGATGGCTGTCATCGTCTATCAGCCAGTGATAAATATGAGGTCCCTGACTAAATATTTCTGTGCCTGTACTTTTGAATTCCTTAATCTGGGAGGTGGTGTGGGAGGAGAGGAGAGTGATCCATACGGGGAAAGAGGAACATGGCTTACCCAGTGAAGCTACTTGGTGGTGCTTGCGGTTCAGAGCATGGGGCTGGCCTGGTGTGGATAGGTAAATGGGCAGAGAGCTAGTGAGGGCATCAAATCATGACGGATACCATTGATCACATGGAAAGACTGAAGAGTCTCACGATTGATCTGTTGCAAAAGGAGTTGGCAAAGCAATGTTCAGCTCTTTGTTCTGCCACCCATTGCTTCTCACGCTGGACAAGTCACTTACTCTCTCTTTGCCCGTGTTCCCTGTTTGTCGTTAAGGATGATCGTACCTCCTTGCTCCTGCCACTTCTGTGCCTTGTCTATTTAAAGAATAAGCCCTGAATGATCTCTTATTCTGTGTTAGGCCCTGCGCATATACATACTCGGTCTCTGCTCTCAGGTAGAGCACCTAGTTGCTGCTTTAATAACAGTAATGAGGCTCATCACTTGTGCTGTCTCTTGAAAATGTGCTGTCCATCTTTTTATATGTCTCATAGCCCTGCCCCACTGCTCTCCATTTTTCCATCCACAACAAGAGGCACTGCCCCTCTACCTCGACTAGTGTAATGACAGAACAAACCTTTTGTCCCTTAAGTTTTGGGGACATGGCCTGGTTTTGCATCAGTGAGCAACCAACCTTGGCTTCCTTAGGGCTGGCTCTGCAGGATTCAGCTTTGCGCTCCAACCAAAAATATGCTTGAACCCCCGCTCTGCTGATATCTGAGGTCCTAATTCACCTGAGCTTGGAGTCAAATCAGAATTAAGCACTATGACTCTTCGAAATCTAAGGGCACTGAAATGGCTCCCTTGATTTAAATAAATCTTCCATTATCTAGAAATTGTATTGTGTAAGGCTGACAGAATCCAGGAATTATTTCCTACACGTGGAAATGTGGCCATTTCTCCAGTGAAAAGTAATAGTGGTCTAATAGTCCTAACCATCAGTTTGGGTAAAGAAGGTGAAGAGCAAGGAAGCCTGCTCAGCGCATACTGGGTGGAGAGGTGTAGCTAGACAGAACGGTCTCACCCAGTTTGGAACTTGATGAGGGTATAATATAATTTTATAAAGATTCCAGGGGTTATGAGAGTGACCACAAGTGATTATTTTTTGGCCTGGATTTCATATTCTATATGAATGAGCTCTCTATAGGGTGACCAGATAACTAGTGTGTTGAAAAAAATAGGGATAGGGGTGTGTAGGTTAACAGATGCCTTATATAGGACAAAGGCCCAAATATGGGGACTGTCACTGTAAAATTGGGACATATGGTCACCCTACCTCTCTAGCAGCACAATGCCTCTGTGAGACTGTGTGCTGGCTAGAGACCGACCTGCTGAATCAACAGCAGAGTCCTGTAGTTCTTAAGTAGATGCCTAAGGAACATGTCTGCGTTGTAGTGGAACACCCAAGGTTGACCCATGTCAGCTGACTTGGGCATGCAGGACTGGAAAAGGGAGGTGGAAGCCACTGGGCTCAGGCTGGAGGCCAGCTCTGGGACCTTGGAAGTTAAGGGGGATGGTCCTGGAGCCTGGGCTCTGCCCTAGCCCAGTTGCGTACACCTCAGTTTTACAGTCTCATAGTCTGAGTCCTGTTAAAAAGTTACCTGATCCAAAACAACTGTGGGTATGCACCTGCAAAGTGGACATAACGTCACTTGAGTTGTGACATCTTGAATAAAGAAGAGAGTCAAATGTACGGGAGTGATCCCTACATTTGGAGATGTAGTGTATGGGGCATGGGGGTTGTTAGTTGACTCTTCCCCTCTTCGTTGCCTCAGGAATGTTGCAAGGAAACCTGCCTTCAGTGACATCTTGGATGGCAGACAATAAACTGTTTAATTGTTCTACTAAAGGAGTAGAAGAATTGTGTCCAAATTGTTTTGTGGATACATTAGGCTGGTCTCCTGATACAGCCAAATGAGAGTGGCCTCTGTAGAGTGGAAACTGCCCTTGTATTGCAATAAGCAGGAGTGTCTCGTCACTGAACTGACATTCTGAAAAGGGTGGATCATTTACTGTGATTTGAAGCATGTTATTTTTGTCTGGGTGGTTCTGAGTTACTGTTTTAATCATTCTAGCATAGCTTCTGTTTGGAGTTGACTGTACAATTTTAACTTTCTTTGTGTGAATATTGCGTGTATTTATATGGATGCCATTCTCGTGAACCATCAATCACATCTCATTAAAATGAGGTGTTGCCATCTTTGATTGCGTTAACAAGGTACAGGTTTGGTTAGTCAAAATGAAACCATGAAATGTGAATGGGTGGATTGTGAGTCATATGCTTATTTGCATTTCCAATAAAATAAAGGTGTCCAGTTGAAAGAGAGGCTATAGAACCACAAATACGGAGCACACAAGTGAACACAGCACACAAAGTGTGGAGAGGAAGTCTTAGTAAACATATACATTTCTGAGAAGTGGATTTTTTCTTTTTAATAAATCATTCTGGAACAAAACTCAAGTTTCACTTATTCTTAACCACAGCAAGTGGAAAGCAAGTTTTTAACTTCTGTTGATACATCAAAGCCAATCCTATGAAATAAAACACACTCCAAGTTTTAAACTTCTTGTTTCCACTGGAGATGTTACCTTGTGCTGTGCGGCATTTGTATTCAAACACAGGTACTCATGGCCTTTGAGGTGCTCCATTAGAGGAGAAGCTAATGGAATGTCTTGAAATACCTACTTTTACTATTGAATATTGCTGTCAAACTTCAGCTAACCCAGTCCATTTTATGACAAGATTTTGGCTTTGGAAGTTGCCGTATTGTTCTCTCTCATGCCCTTGGTGGATACTCAGTCCTAATGTTTTTTTTCCTGTCTTCATTTTCATCAGTCCTGCCACTATGAATTCTGGATTGGCTGATGCTTCAAATATACAAATTAGGACTGTAGCACATGCATTAGGATTGTACATCTACCAAACAATCCATATATGGGGTGTTGGAGCCCACAGATGCATGTATTGCCCAACTTCTATCTCCAGGCCTGCTCCTGTGGCTCCCTTCCCTATGATGCAAAAAGCTATGGAGCATGTGGGAGGCTAAAGAATGAATATTGTGACAAAATCAGAACTGTCTACGCCTTGTTCAGTCTTCATCAAGTGCAGTCTTTTGAAAATGTTCCCAGCAGGAGTTGTCTGTTTGTCTTTAGAGACTTCCCTTTTTTTCCCCTATACTTACTGAAGGTGGCCTTAGAAAATAATGTGCTTTGGGCCATATGTATTAAATTAAAAACCTCTCTGCTTTACTGCAACTTTTCTTCAGCAAAAAAAACCTGTACTGTACACACCCCATATACATTCTTGCTTATTCATAGATCTCTGCAAATTTGCGGATATCCGCAGGGCCGGCGCAACGCAGTAAGCCCGGTAAGCGTTGCAGGGGGGCGCCAAAATGGGGAGCGCACCGTTGCGGCACCCCCTGATGTCATTCATTTGTGCGAGTGTCTGCTGTGCTGCAGTGGGGCGCCAGAAACGGTAGTGCCGTTCCTGGATATCCGCAGACCATTTTCTGTGGCTTGTTGGTCAGAAGCAGACCTCAAAGGTGGGAAAACGTCTTTCTGCAGGTTATAGCCTTTGAGGCTGCTTCCCTGCCTTCGAGATTGGGGAGGGTGGGGCTGGCAATCAATCAGCTGTTCAGCAAAGGGCTGGGGATTGACCACACATCAGCTGATCAGGGGTGGAACAGCTGGTCAGTGAGGGAAGGGGAACTGGTCTCCAAACAGTGGATTTGGGGTCTGTGGGCATGGTGCAGCTATAGATAAACATAAAAGACTGCTGATCACTGGTTACATGCAAGTTGATTCTGGGGGATATGGATCAACTTTTTTATATCTGTGTGGGATCCAGGGAAGGTTTTAGTGTGTTAAAAGCCTTTCTGCAGCCCGACAAAGAAACAGCATAAACTAGTGCATTGTCTCTGAAGAAGGCAATCGAAGGCCTCCTAAGCAAACTAGATCAGGGCAAGCTGAAACCCGGAGGGCTTCTCCTTATTCAAAAACTGAGTTTTAGCTCTGTTCCTGTGACAGTCATTGGTGAGGATGCTGATCCAAACAGAGACTGTGGTGGCTTGTGTTAGAGATGATTGGTAGAATTCAAATTGTTTTATGCAATTTTGACATATCAATATTTGTTTAAACTTTTTTGTAGATTTTTATCCCTTTTAAATTTTCACAGTTGCAGGATGTTATGGAAGTCTAATCTGTTTAATTACAGACAGTGAGATTCAAAAATTAAAGCTTTATAAACTGTTAAAACACACATTGTCAAACTTGCATGCCAAAGTACCAAAAGTAAATATCCTTAAATCAACAAACTAGATGTGGTTTTACTGTTCAGTTGCTAGTCCATTTGTAACAAGCCAAATTCAGAAGTCTAAATCACTGGATTTTGGTTCTAAGTTCTCGAGCAGCATTTTGTTACTTTGCCGATTTATACATTTTGATGATTGTAGGTGAAAATATTTTTGGTTGGCTTGTACACATAGGGTGAAACCAATGTGTACCAATAAAAATCTGGTCCTTCCAACTCAGTTATAGAGACTGTCCACCAAAAGACCCCAATATAGTATGTCAGGTGTACACAGGAGTCCCTTAACCCACCACAGAAAGTCAGCTCACAGATGGAATGTTGTAGTTATCTAAGAAGACTTAGGAACGTTCCCTGGCATTTTAGGACTGGAAGTTGAGAAGAATAAAGCATCCAAATGAAATCCTTAAGAAGGTTCTTCTTAAACTGTAACAAACCGCCTCTAGCTAAAGGGCTAGAATTGGTATAAACTCAGTCACATGAACTCCAGCTACTCTCACATTGTTGCCAGAAGACTGAATCAAACCAAGAACTGAAAGTGTCATGGGCGAGTCAGGTGACGGCTGGGCCCAGGGCACAGGCAGTACACCATGTGGCACCAGACAACTAAGCTTAAGGAGCGAACTGATTGCTTGTGTGCATTCCTGTGTGTGGGCAGAGCCTGCGTGTAGCACCTACTGCCCTTTTCCTCACTCAGTGCTGGTGTTGCAGTGCCGAAGTCAACCCTGCTGCAAGAGTGTCCTCCGCTTGCAAAATGTGCTTAAGAGTACAATAAAACACTGACTATGCATCAGCTGCTAGGGGAAGGCACTTTGTCTTCAGGTGGTTGAGAACTGGAGCTTTATCTGAATGCTGAGTATAAAAACAGTGTTCAATGTGTTTTTGAATTATTGGACTGTGTTCTAGTCCTCTGGATACAAGAATAAGATAGCGTGAATGGGGATAATAGGGTTTGATTTACATCATATTTCAAAAATAAATAATAAATAAAACCGTAGTGAATATTAGACACATAGGAATTGCCATACCAGATCAGGCCCCAGAGTCAGCCTGTCCAATATCTATGTGGAATAATCCACGTGGATTCCACGTGCAGTAATCTGCCCCTGCACTAGGTTTGTCCTGGCCTCTTCTCCTTAGAAGCCTGAAGCACATGGTTTAATAGCTTTACCAAATTTTTAAGGTGTTTATTATGTTAACCCTGGATAGTATTTATATTCATATAAATATCTCAACCCATTTGTTTGTTGCTTATCAGTGACTTCTGCTTTTTATTATTGCGTATACAATGGGCATAACTTACCTTCATTTGAAAGCCACCAGTATTTAGACCTCTGACTAAATTAAATTGCAGCTATCACATGGTGCCAAAATAAACCTGGAGAGAAGGGATTGGAGTACACAAGGCTTCATTAAGAAGCCATCCTTCAGCTCAATGACAGGGAAGTTTCCGCAATACTTTGACTGCGCTTTAATTATACTATCTGATTTTCCACGCTTTTGTTTGAGAAGTGAGTCTTGTTAGGAGAAGGTGGAAAAAAAACCTGCTGTGTGGAAAAGTTCTTGACTGCGTCTGTTGCTCTTCCTTGAGGGCACATTGCAGATCTTTTGGCTTGATTTCTCTAAGCTGCTGCTGCCTTTTTTTTTTTTTTTTTTTTTTTTTTTTTTTTAAAGGCCTGGCATTTATTAAAATTAAAGATAAGCTTCTTGTAGACTTTACAGTTGGCACATCAGGTCTAGATTCCCATCCTCCATGATCTTGGAGAAGTTGCTTTTTGCTTCAGTTTTCTGCTTTTGTAAAATAGGAATAATACTTCAGGATCTCAGAGGAGCATATTGAGACTAAATTAATTAGTGTTGGTAATGTTCTTTGAGAGGCCCTGATGGAAAGAAATGTAGAAGGCTGAAGTATTAGAGTAAATGTTAATACATTCATGCCCCCACATACACAGTACTGCCAACACTTGCTAGTCTTTCAGTATTTGGTATTTTCCCCTCAAATTCCCAGCTCCAGGAGCAAAGTGATTAGGAGAGAATTTCAACTTTCATTTAAAAAGAAAAGTAAATTTCTGGCCCTGTTGATTGGGGGCAGGGGTGGGGAGGAGCCTTAAAAAAGTGACGTGGGTATAACCTAAAGTCTGAAAACGAAAAAGGAAAAATAACCCAAAATGTGAGTGGTTTTTCTTCCAAGTAACAATCTCATGCTTTTTAAGGAAGGCTTGTGACTTTTTGCGATCTGGTCCATGAGTTTTGAACCTTTGGGGCTGGATGATAGTGTGTGTTTTAAGTGTCATCTCTTTTTAAAGCTGAGTCCTGGGAGATAAGATGAAAACGAAAACATTTTAGAAAAGTAACAAACAAATCTTAATATAGCCAAGAATGCGGAACTGCCCTTAGAAAAATAGATTGAACACCTGAAGAGGAATCTTGCTTAACAGGTTGAAGATGCTGAGTGACTTTTGTGGTTGCATTTTTCTTTCTTCTGAAAATGTTGGGGTGGGGATGTGCCTGGGTCAGTCACTCACCCTTGTGTTTCTTTGAGAACTTGATTCAAATCTATCCTGAACAAATGACTGAAAGAAATCAAGTTTACACTGAAGTGGAAAAACTGTTCCTAAAAACACACCTGTCGATTCAGTTCAGGTGGGTTTTGAAACAGTGTGTTTGGCATCAGAGGACCAAGATAATGTCTTTATGGAAAGCATGACTTTCTCACACAGCATGTTGACTGTAGGCTGATGCCTGTTGTGTCTTAAAGGGGTAGAGAGAAAAGACTAGAGTAGGATTTAGACCTTGCTCTTGCTCTTCAAGAATGCAGAATACTGAATAATAGTATTTGACCTAGAAATGAATTCAGCTCGTAAACCAGATCTAATCAGATGAAAGCCATTTTCATGTGGAACAAAAATTCTTGCCACCTGCTGAATGAACAAATCTAAATTTACATGGAACTTGAAGATTAAATAGGGGATGTGTATACTGAAGCCCCTCACTGCTGTATATGTCTATCTTCTAGGCAGAAATTTCTGCTTTCAGAGTAAGGGTGCTTAGGATGCACTGCATGGCTAATCAATTAGAATTTTACACAAACCTTTTTCTCCCCTGCAAATACAAAGAAAACTGTAAAGATGATTTGAGTTTTTTTTAAAATGCCAAGAACTCCCAACCAAAGGGAAATAGCATGAAGTACTAAGGAATTGATGCCTCCCCATCCTAAGGACTTCCCCCCCACATTTGGAGCTGAGAGAGAGAATATTAAATGAAACAGATTTTCAAAAGTTTCAAGCCTCTCTTAAACTAATCTTATTGGCTCTATATCTGCACATTCTTGCTTTCTTTGAAAGAGTCTTACTTCATTAAAACAAACAAAAAAGAAGTCCTGTGGCACATAGACTAACAAATGTATTTTTTGCATGAGCTTTTGTGGGGGAAAATCCCACTTAGTCAGACAATTTGAAGCTACTGTTTTATAAGTTCCCCCATCTTCAAAGCATCTAAAGAAGTGAGATCGTCTATGACGAAAACTCATGCAAAAAATAAATTTGTTAGTCTTTAAGTGCCACAGGACTCCTTTGTTTGTTTGTTTACTGAACTAGACTAACATGACTGCTACCCCTTTGGATCTTTACTTCATTAAAGTGTTGCAGGCAGAAGGGACATACACATAAATATTCAGCTTTCTCTGATCATAATGAATGCATACAGCCGATAAGAATTAGTACTAACTGAAAAAATACACTCTGCTCATAAGGCAACATTATCCATTGTGCTAATCCAAAACCAGAGAGAACTTCTCAGTGTCCTTATTCACTCCCTTAAGCAATGCAAAATGTGTCTCTGCAGTCATTACTCAGACAGAACACCTACCTGAAGCCAGAGCATTCTACCAGAGTAGAGGGTGCAGGATCAGGCCCCAGATCTGCATTGCGCTGACTTCCTTGTAAATAGGTCCGCGTGGACTATGTTGGTATATCTCTACAGTTTTGTGTGGGATCAGAGGGAGGTGAATGAGTGGTTTAGAAGCTGGCACATCATTCTGGTCAATTTATTGGAAACTATTTACTTTTAAAACTCTTAAGACATTTTTTCCTAGCAGTGCTGTAATGGATTTCAGCTACATATTTGCCACCTCTTCGTCAAAGGCTTGAAGCACTGTTGCTTTAGACTATTGCACAGAAGTATGTTGAATCAGTTTGACAGGACCATTGGACTTTGGATGCTGCTTCTGTGCCAGATCCTTTCAGTGCATTTCCAGGTGCCATGGCACAGCTTAAAATCTCTGGTAGCTCGTTTGTTCGTTCTTGTAAAATTCTCAGTACAGCAATGGGGTTAGTTTCTGCCCTAGTGATCACTGAAAAATGTGTGAACAGTTCACACGTTTTAACACTGGATCTTTTCCCAGAGACTGCGGGCAACCAAATAGACATTAAGGGGCTGCGTCTTAAAACTGCATGGATTTTTGTGCACAGTTAGAGTGCAGTGTTGGGGTACATGTGCATTCCAATAGCTACCTTCATAACTGGCCATTTATAGGAGACCCTCCCGAGTCCATGTTCACTGTGCATGAAATTGTTCATATTAATTGCTGTGCATTTTTTGAAAATTGTTTTAATAACAGTTTAACTGGGGAAACCTCAAATCTAGTGCAGATATTCATCTTCTTTCATAGTAATTAATCCATCTCAGTACTGCAGACAGCATTCTTTAAAAAATAAAAAAAATCCCTTGAACAGGAATGTTCCTCTAACCTGTAATAATTACTAGTTTCCACAATTTTTATAACACTTGTAAAGCATGTTTCAGCATCTATGCAAAAGATACTTCATAAAAACACCGTTGTATTTTTTTTAAACTTGTAAGCTATAGAAAATTAACTTTCAAGTTGTAGTACTAGACAAATACCAGCAGAGGTCCCTCACTCACTACACCTGTGCAGTTGAAGCACTGTTTCTGTCTTGGTTAAGGTACTAATTGTGGCCTCTGGATCTGAAATCCTTGTTTTCTTTAAGGAATGGGAAGGGATTCCTACATTTTATTCTAAAAAGGAAGAAGAGAGGAATCTAAGCTTGATGGTTTCTTTCAGTTCCAAAGGGCTAACTGTTAGCTAGTTCAGCAACATAAGCAAGGAGTCCTGTGGCACTTAAAGACCAACAAGTGGGATTTTCTCCAACGAAAGCTCATGCAATAAATAAATTTGTTAGTCCTTAAGTGCCACAGGACTCCTCCTTTCTTTCAGTTGCTCCTAAAACTTCATGATAATGAGGGAGATCTTTATATAAGAGCCTCGTATTCAAGTGGGTGCACCTTTTGGAGAATAAACAAGGAGTTCTGTGGCACCTAAAGACTTAAAAATTTATTGCATGAGCTTTCATGGGAGAAAATCCCACTTTGTCAGATGCTTTAATACTTTATTCTTTTTTGATCCTGTCCTTTTTAGGATGACACTGGAAAATTTCTGTCCTCTGTTACTACTAAGATCTTATATTACAAAACGGAAATTGTTTAAAAATCTAATAAACTTTTCCCATTAACTTTCATTCTTGATCTGAATGATGAAAACAGATTCATGTTCCACTTCATGTTTCTGAGCATTAGCAGGATGTTGTAAGCCCTGCTGGGCAGCAGTCAAGATCCTGATCTAATAAAGACTTAAATGTTCAACTTCTAAGATCCATGAGTAGTCCCACTAAAGTCAATGGGATTGCTTGCATGCATAGAGTTAAGTAAATGTTTAGGTCTTTGCTGGATTGGAACCTGTATTAAATATCTATATTTTAAAACTGACTCATCTCAAGAGTAGAACTTGATCCTGGTGGTAACCTGCTTTTGCCACTGTCCAAACAGACACAAACTGTGCTTGCTGCAAAGTGTCTGTTCTATGTTTTAAGAAAGGTGTTAAAACACTGTTCTTTGTCCAGTGCAAATGGGGTCCAAAAGGATTTCTGTCCCTGATGAAGGCGTGCAATAGGTGAAATATTACTCTGGGCATAAAAATCTTGAAGTTAACTAGTTTGCACAAAGTTTGATATTTGTTGCTATAATCCACACAGGGAGGATGGGTCTTTCTAGCTTCTTGGTGGCAAGTCTGTGTAAGAGATCTGCTGATTCGAGAGACTAGTCCTTTAGCTTAAGTCTTAAGTGGTAGAAGTTCCCAGTTTTAATTCTGAAGGTCAAAGATTCAAATCCTGCCAGCCCATGTGGAGTCGTTACGTTGAGACTCAGTGTGGCTGGCTGAAGCAGCCACTAAATGTACTAACCAGTGTTGATAGACGCTTTTTTCCTTCTTTTGCAGGTTTTTATTTCTGTAAACTGTCTCAGTACAGATTTCTCATCTCAGAAGGGGGTTAAAGGGCTGCCCCTGAACATTCAGATTGATACCTACAGCTACAATAACAGGAGTAACAAGCCCATCCACAGGGCCTACTGCCAGATTAAAGTCTTCTGTGACAAGGTAAGGTCAGACCAGTCAGCATAGAAGGGCTCAGGGAAGGCTGTCCTTTTATCTCTGTTTAATGTACATGACCTTGACTAAAACTGTACGTGCTAGAATCAGAAAATCTGAAAGCTCTGTGTGTTTGTTCCACATTTGTAAGGAAAAATTTCTAACTCTTCCACTTCGTTCAGAAATACTGAAGTGACCAAAAACAAATTTGCCAGCTTCAGAATGCTGGAGTGTTGAAAAATGGTTTTAGACCTAATCAGCATTGACTTTGGGAAAGGTTACTGGCAGATGATGGTGAACGAGACAATTGCAAACAACAAATGACTCAGTCTTAATTTCAGCCTTGAGATTCTATTGAAGCAGAGGACAAACAAGGCTGTTTTTACTAAAATCACTAAATGCACATTATTTCTTTTGGGGGCTTTCTTATTGTGCTCCATTATCAAAATATCTGAGCACCTCCAAAGACGACAATGTTGTTTTCCTGCTTCCTTCAAGAGATAGAGAAGTATCATTGATGTAATTTTATAGATGGGGAAACTGAGGCACAGATCTTAAAACTAACATTTTCAAGTCTCCACTGCTTTTGAATGTGTCTGAGTGAGTGCTCCACTTCCAACACCATGGTTTGGTTTGTTTTTTTCCCCCCAGAGGTGTAGAGCATTGGAAGCTGTGAGTAAAGCATGGTAGATGGCTGAGTATTGCCTGAAACTGTACAAAGTGTTTTTTTTTTTAAAAACTTGACCATGTTTTCACAAATGGCAATTTTACATGGCATACAACTTATCCAGATCAGGCTAGACGTTCACAGGAATGGTGGAAAGCACATTTCTGAGTCAGGGTTTCTCCCAGCCAAATTCTGAACTCTCAACCCCAAAAGTTTAGGCCACAATAAAAAACATTAAACAGACAGAGTTGAGCACACTGTCCTTCTGGTCGTAGTGCATGCATGGACACTTGCCGCATCTTTTCCTGCCCTGCTGTAGGGTCTGTACTGTCAGCTGGGCCAGAATAGTGTCTTAGGCACTTGTGAAAATTTTACCCTAAGCAACTTTGATGGCCAAATTACACACACTTCCCTCAGCTACTCCATAAATGACTTTTGAAAATGGGACTTGGGAACTTACAAAAATTCTACTGTTAGTAAAAATTACAAAGGGTTTGCAGGTTTCCTGAGGGTTTCTTTAGCATGCTGTTTACTCAATAATTAAAAAATAGATGGTCTCTTTGAATGCTTCTGATAAATGCTGTATGAAAGTGTTTTCACAGCCTTGACTGTGTTTACCTCTTCCCAACACCTGTATGAAGTAATGAAGTGCTGTTATCCTCATTTTACAGAAGGGGAACTGAGGCATAGAGGACATGTCTATGCTGCACGTTAGGCCTGAGTCTCTGGGACCTGGAATTGTGCACTCAGTATTTCCAAGCCTGCACTTGAGCATCCACAATACATTTAAATCTGGGTTTATAATTGCTGGATCCAGGTCTCTCTGCCATGCCAGCATGTCTGCACTGCATTATTCAGATCTACTCATGCTTGACTTGGTCCAAAGCATCTGGACAGGCCTGGAACCAGAGTCCCAGCAGGACTTGGATTCTGATCCTCCCCTGTAACAGGTCCTAGAACATGTGTCCTGAGTGCTTGTAGACCCAAGTCAAACTATTTTATGTGTGAATGGAAGATAGAGTTGGGCTCAAACCAGAGTCAGAGCCTGGGCTTCATGTACAGTGTAGACATAGCAAGAGAGGATAAATGATTTGCCCAAGGTCAAATAGGAAGTCTGTGACAGAAGAGAATTGAACCCAAGCTGGTACCCCTACCCTGGGACAATCCTTCCTCAGTTACAAGCTTTAAAAAAACCAACTTCCAAAGTCCCTTGCTTTTAATAAATGAGCTGTTGTTGTTAATATGGGAAATCCACAGGCAATGGATTGATTCAGAAGGAAGTGTTTTAGTCTGCATCTTGCATTTCTGCAAATCTAGTTAAACAGTTGCCCCATTTGTACCATTTTATTTCACTTTGCATTTGTCTAGTTTGTCTTTGCTTACCTCACACACTTTATCTGCATTGTGTGGAAAAATCTTTTTCTCAGATTTAATCTGAGCACCTCTTTGCACCCTAAAAATATTGCCAAGTTAA
Organism: Podocnemis expansa; assembly: GCA_007922195.1. Taxonomy (NCBI): domain Eukaryota; kingdom Metazoa; phylum Chordata; order Testudines; family Podocnemididae; genus Podocnemis; species Podocnemis expansa. The sequence goes on from ML682040.1 coordinate 2,932,072, forward strand.
GGATGCGGTTCTCTAGCATGATTCTTGCATGTAAACAGTCCATCACCCAGATGCTGAAGTTGATTCACATGTAGAACAAGTCTATAAATACAGTTCACCCAAATATTGACTCAAGCTCTGTTTAAATAGTATAAAAATAGACTTCACCAGACTTCTCTATTGGTTCTGTGTCCCAACCTGCAGGAATGCCTGTATTTGACTGCAGAGGATGCCTCCGCAGTCACCTTATCTCTCCTGCTATTAGAACATCCCTAAGAACTATTTGTCAACAATGGCCCAGATTTGAATTTTAAGTGATCCATCTGTTTATCTTAAGTACGTAAGAGGCCACCCCTACCATAGTATCCAAGGCTGTGTCAACATCTAACTGCTTAGTTCGGACTTGCTTGGTCCAAACTAAGCCGTTTGAAGCTAGTTCAAACTAACTGCATTTTTTCAGTTCAAGCTAACTTTTTATTTCAAACTAAAAAAGTGCAGCTAATTTGAACTGAAAGTTAGTTTGAACAACAAAAAGAGGTTAGTTTGGAGTAACCGCTAGTTCAAACTTATTTAGTTCAAACTAGCATGACTAAATTGTGCTAGTTGGAACTAAAGTTCGAAATAAGTTTGAACTAAGCAGTTTGTTCAAACGTACCATTTGAACTAACTAGTTAGAAACTTTAAAATTTTTTAGTTTGAACTAGGCAAAGGAGCAAGTTAGTTCTAATTAAGGCTCCTTAATTCAAACTGTTTTGCTACTGTAGACATAACCCAAGTGCTTCACAATCTTTAATGTGAGAAACAAAGTGGATGAGATAATATCTTTATTGGACCGCTTCTGTTGGTAAGAGACAAGCTCCCCAGCTTACAAAGAGCTCATCTTCAATCAGAGAAACTTATTCCAAGTATCACAGCTAATATCATGTGGAACAGATTTGGTGTAAGTAAACACACATTCCAAGATACTACCTTTCCCATCTTGTCCTGCTGATATCTTGGGAACAACATGGCTGCTGCTACGCTGTGGACAATCTTTAATGTGTTTATTTGCCAGCATCTTTGGGAATAGGGAATTTCCCCATTTTTACGGATGAGGAAACAGGCAAAGCTGAATTCAGCAACAGTCGAAGGGAGATATGCAAGCTACTTTATGTAGCTTGCATATCTCCTGTCAATTTCTACATATCACAATGTCTGCATTTCACTGTGCCAACAGGAAATGCCCTCCTATCAATAATTACTTCATCTGGTGAAGGTAGATTAGTAGCATTGATTTCTGGGTCGATTGAGTAGGGCTCTACTGCTCAATTGACCTGGATAAATTGATCTGACGGTGGTGAACTAGACTCAGCCTAAGCAATGCACAGGAAGCTTGTGGTGGAGAAGGAAGTTGAACCTGGGTCTCCTAGAGTGGTGTTTGAGGGTAGGCAGGGGTGTTGGAATTTGAGGGGTTCACAGGTGGGTGGAGAGAGTGAGAAGAGAGAGTCATGAAATGCTGATTACTCTGTAAAGACCTGCTTCCCAGATCCATTGCTTACTCTGTTTAATGGGTCAGTCCGTGAAAGCTGTGCTTGTTAATGTGTTGCAAATGGGCGAGCCCCACTGTCATCAGTGGGGCTCTGCATAGGCACCCACATCTGCCTGTGTGCAGCACATTACGGGGTCAGGGCCTAAGAGAACTGTCTCCATGCAGGGGGGAGGGAGTTAAGCTCCTCTTAGGCCTCTGTGTTACACAATAGAGAAGAACCCTCTTCTATCCCCAGTTATACAGATCCTCTAGCCTCAATTACTTCAATTCAAGGAGACAGCCTAGACCAGTGATTCTCAACCTTTCTGTAGGTTAGGACACACTTAGGGACATGCATGGCCCCATGAGATATACCAGCCCATGCCCTGGCCAAATCCAGCCCCTCACTCAGCTCCCTGTGACTCAGTATCCTGACACCGTGGTGGGAGCCTGCTGGTCCACACTAGTAATGACTCACTTCATAGCTGAAGTGAGGTGTCCATAAACCACGTGCTCCACAGCTGAAATGAACTGTCCATAAAGTTGAGAGTAAATGGGAGCTCTGGCCTTGGACCTTTGCAACACACACATCCCATGTCTTGTTGTCTGCTTGCTGGGGCTTTATCTCATTATTAAATGAGACTTAACACAGCAAGGCCACATCATACACACTATCCCAGGTTGGTCTATTACTGAATGGAGAAAAATCAGACTGTCAGAAAAAACTCCTGGCAGTTGGTGGTGTAATTCACCCTGGACAAAGAATTTTACGGAAAAATTAATTTTCTCAATTCCAGATTACAGTAGGGATCCGTTAATGCGTGACCAGTTTGCGTGTGGATCCGGTTAATGCATGCTCCGGTCATGTCCCCCAAAGCCAGCAAGTTAATGCATGGGACTCAGTAACGCACGGTGCCTACAAGCAAAGTTGGCTGGGGCAGGAAACACGTGGAGTGAGCCTTAATAGGGTGTGTTTTGAGTGTTCCAGCATACTTGAACCCCTGTATGTAAAAAGCCATGCAAAATCATTTATTTTTAAAATGCCTGCTGGACGGAGGGTGTGAAAGTAAAAGGGAGGACATGTCCTCCTTTTCCTTGACATCTGGTAACCCTAGTCACCGCCGGCAGGCTGAGGGGATCCAGATCCGTCCCCAGCTGCTTCTGGATGAGCTGGGAAGCTTCCGCCGTAGGGGCCATCCGGATCTGCTTCCCCCCACCCCTTGCGGCTTGCTGGGGTGGTGGAAGCTCCTCCGCTTGTCCAGCGGCAGATGGGGACAGATCCAGATCCCCGCAACCTGCCAATGGTGGCAGAAGCTTTGCGCCACCGCTGGCAGGACAGGGGAATCTGGATCCGTCCCCAGCTGCCGCTGGGCAAGCAGAGTAGCTTCCACCGCACTGGCAAACCAGGGGGGAGCAGATCCGGATGGTCCTCGTGGTGGAAGCTTCCCAGCTCATCCAGAAGCAGCTGGGGATGGATCCGGATCCCCTCAGCCTGCCAGCCAGAAGACTGTGTCTTTGGGCTGGCTGCCGGCACTGATTTGTGCACCAGTGAGCGCTTGTTGCTGCACACGCACGCACAGAGCTTAGGGGGAACATTGGACACACAGTCCATTTAATGTGCAGTTGCTGCGGCTTGTCCCCCAACACCCGTGGGGTCCCCGCTGTATTTGCAAATTTGACACATGCAGCATCAACTGTTTGCAAAATGGCCAGAGGAGCTGGTGGTACAGCTGCCCTCTACTTTTAACCCTGGGGCCTAATGATTAGGTACTCACCTGACATATGGGAGAGACGGGTTTGAATCTCAACCCAGGGACAGAACTGAAACTTTCATGTTGCTGCACATTCTGAAAGTTCTGAGCCAGCTGGACCCAAGACATGGCAATTCCGAATATTGCATGAAGGAGATAGTGTAGGCCTGAGGCAAATTCTCAACTGACTCCTCTTCTCCCTTCACGGATGCTACTGCTGATGCATGCCAACGCTTCTGGTATGCTAAAGCTGCAGGCAGATGATGTGCCTTTCAGTCCAAAGTCACAGTGTGTTGTGTTAATGGTGGCTTGGAGTCTTGATATTCATTTAAATGACATCTTCGAACTCCCATTCTTCAGGGGACAAAGCCAGGCCATTAAGATAAGCAAATGTTACCTATGATTAGGGTTACCAGATACCGAAGCATGGAAAGGAGGACAGGGAAGTATGAAAAGAAGGATATTGGAGGACACATGGAGAAAACGTAGTATTAATGTAATAGTCTTCTGTTTTTAGGGGGCCCTAGAATGCTTCCCCCCTAAAAATAGCATGTTCTGGGGCATTCCAGCATACTTTAACCCCTATAAGCAAAAGGCCAGACAAAATCCTGTATTTTTAAAATGCTTACCGGATGGAGGAAGTGAAGGTAAAAAGTAGGACATGTCCTCCTTTTGCCTGACATCTGGTAACCCTACCCATGATAGAATATCAGCGCATCTGTGCTACTGACTCTCTTCACAACACCCAAATGCTGGTTGTCTTACAGAACAAAGATGCTCTCTTGAAGAGATGAAAATCCAATAGTTGTTGATCTTATTCCCCCATTTGGACTAATTTATTTCGGAAGCCGGCTGGCCTCTATTCTGCTTTCTAATTTCTTCTCTCCTCCCTGTAGCGCCTGTTCTTCCTGTTCCCCTCCCATCAGCTCTGATGAGACCGATCTTTATTTACAGGGGTTAAAGCATGATTTGGTGGGCCCTCCAAACACCTTCTCCCAATACCACCCCCCACCCCCCGGCAAAATCAAAAAGCCCACTGCTTAGTAGCTCACTGGTTTTCAAGCCATGAGTTGGGACTCAGTACTGGGTTGCATCCTCAAGAAGTGGGTCATGGCGCCCCCCGGTGCTGCTGCCAAAGGACTGGAATGCATTGCTCAAAGATGTTGTGGGCATAAAAGATTTTTTTTCAACTAGGTCCCAAGAAAAAAAGGTTGAAAGCCACTGAACTAGCTCTCTTCCTGTTACATAGGCTGACTATAAATAAGCCTCACTAAACAGACAGGTCTCAAACCGACCAGTTCCCCATGCCGGTTCTTGCTGTCACCAATGTCTTGAATTTAAAGTGACACTAGAGTGCTTAGCAGTGTGGATAGCTGCATGCCTTCAAAGTGCCATGTAACCATTAATGAATCTCAGTTAGAACTCAGGAGTGTGTTTTCTGCTCACCAGCCAGTACCGTCTCCTGTCACAGCCTCATCTTAGCTGTGTTGTGCTGACTTGTCTGAAAGAGCAGTTATTATTCTATGATACATTGTGTAATTGTTTCTTAATTTATCAAGTTTCTAGTAATGTGGTGATTTTTTTAAAGTGATTGCTTGCTGTCAAGCCCAAAAGCTCTTTGTTGGTTGTGCTACAGTGGCTTAGCTCAGAAGATAAGTTACGCTATTGACTGTCGGTACTGCAAGGAAATAAATTTGTGAATAGCTGAACTGGGATGGAAAGAACCAGCACTTTGAATTCTGGCCTGAAAACCAGTCTCATTTCCAAGTGACTCGTTCTTTTTGCTTAGTCTGTATGTTTTCCTGCAGTTTTTGTGGATGAGAATAACAGAAGGCTTCTTGATGATTGCAGCTGGCTCTCATCAGAGTTGTTTTAACACCATGTGCAGTTAATTGCCCAGTGTTAGGGAGACCCAGTGAGTTGCTCTTTGCCAGAAGCTGGGAAGGGGCAACAGGGCATGAATCGCTTGATGACTACCAGTTCTGTTCATTCCCTCTGAACAACCGAGCACCGATCGCTGTCAGAAGATGGGATCCTGAATGAGATGGACCAGTGGTTCCCAACCTGTGGTCCAGAAACTCCCAGGGGTCCGTGGACATGTTGCAGGAGGTCCACAGAGCCTCTTCCTACTGGGGCTGGAATCTAGCTACACCCCCGATGCTCCCCACCAGGGCTGTCTTTCCCCTCCTGTGGCTGGATCTTGGAAGGGGCATGAGGCCAGAGCAGCTCCCTGACGGGCAAAGGCAGGGGACCATAGCTGCCGCAGCTTGGCTCCCCAGTGGCGTGGGCCATGGTGGTGACAGTGCTGCTCACCGGCTGTCCCAGTGGCGCCACCAGATTGGTGTGGGTCAAGAGTCTGCCTGGGTGGCCCAGATTACGTAATCAGCCGGGGGGGCCGCAGAGATTGTTTTTGGTTAAAAAGGGGTCCCCAGCCTGAAAAAGGTTGGGAACCACTGAGATGGACCATAGATCTGACGAAGTATAGATGGTTGTATTCCAGTTGCAAGCCAATCAATGTTTTCTTTTTACAAAGCAAACTATCAGATTTTCCTCCCAGCACCAAAATTTTCCACTAGTGCATCCTGTATTCTGGGCAGGCAGTGGGATTAGGTGTTTGGTACATACAGATGAGCATTGGGATGTTGCCACTTTGTCTAGCCAGTCCTTTGGTTATGATCATTAAGTTTGGATTCAGAGCACTCAGCCCTATAAATGGGCTTTTAGACTAATGTAAGGGAGACTCCAATGCTTTCTCACTTTAAGTTACTGCAGTAGAACCTAGAGGCCCTGTAGCAGTACCAGCTACGCATTCTGTGACAGGCTCCACCTGTGATTAGGGCCCTGTTGTATTAGGTCCTGTACTAGTAGGTGTTATGAAACTCCCTGCTTCACAGAGCTTACTGTCTAAACAGGCAAGATAGCCAATAGTTGGGAAGAAGGTGGTATCCCCATTTCACAGAACTGAGACACAGACTGTCACTTGCCACAAGGTCATGCAGGCAGTCTGTGCAAAAATGGGAAATTTAATACAAATCTCCCCGAGTCCCAGCCCAGGTCTCTACCCTGTCCTTTCTGAGGTATCTATGTAGAAAACTTTATCAACTGTCTTATTTTATTTTATTGGGGGGGGGGTCACTTTTGTGAGGCAGGGAGTTCTGAAGACATAGGTTCTGCTACCATCTAACTTGTATTATTGCGTGTCAATCTCATAGCAAGTAGCTCTTCTATAAAGGGTGAAAAGTGATGGTTGTATTATTTTAGTTCTGTGAAAGCTGGCCCAGTGACTGCTAGCCAAGGCTTTGACACCCTAATATGTATTGCTCCATCTTTGTAAAAGTCTAGTAGGTGATCCACATTTAGCCTGATTATACCATAAAGTATATTTTTAATTAAAATTTCAGTAAATGTTATTTAAAATCAGAGGAAAACATTCAGTGATCGCTGTTTTGTATCTTCAGCGCTCCTATTTTCAAGTGTATGGCAGTAACTGTGCGTTAACTTGTCATTTTACATCAGTCTCGTACTTAAATTTGAATGCATATGGTACTTTCGTTAAATTTGATTTGCTGGTACTTCAGAATAAATACAGGACAGATTTCAAAAGAGGTATTTTTCTGGCTGGCCTGAAGAAGCAATGAGCGTGAGACTAACCTCCACGTGTTCTGCCTTGGGAAAATCAGTGTCACTGACCTGTGGGTAGACAAACAAAACAACAGAGGATACTATTTTTATTTCCTTCTCTCTTCTTCCCCAATCTCTGAACTGACAGGGAGCAGAGAGAAAAATCAGGGATGAAGAACGAAAACAAAGCAAAAGAAAAGGCAAGTGCACTGACCCCAGCTCCCAGTTGAATGCCTGTAAGTAGAAATTATTCCACCAAGTGTTTAAATCTTAGACATCATTTCGCTTACAGACTACAGGTTGTTTTCAATACAAAGGAATTCTTCTATAAATGAATGATTGCTTGCTTGTTTTCCTCCCATAGAATAGCTTCACTTTAAACCTGTGTGTATAGGATTGTGAACTGTATTTTGCAATGCACAAGATCAGTTAAACTTTATTTTTGAGTGAGGAAAATTAAACTATGTATGTTCACTCTGAGTGGGCGCCACTGTTCATGGAGAAGGCAGTGCCATTTGGATCCAGCATAAAGTCACACTTGGCACTTTCAATCTAAGATGAAAAATGTTGTGCAAGGAATTTTATGAAGTTGGTAAACATTATTATCCTCATTTTACATGGGTACGTGAATATTAAGGAGTTACCCAGAATCTCTGCAAGTCAGATCTGTGGAACCATGTAGACAGACACTGACAGCGGCTGCAGTACAAACCGAGATCTTCTGATTCCCAGCCTTACACTCTGCAATTAGAGCTGAGCTGTCTTTTTAGTTAAGAGTCTAGTAGATGTTTCTACACAAAAGCAAGTGCGGGGGGCTTGGCACTGGAGTGAGCAAAAATCTTTCTAGCTATATCTTTCCAAATATGTTGGCTTCTCATTCTTAATTCTCTTCTGAAGATCATGTTTTTATGTTGATTCTAGAGAGCCAGTATTTTGAAAGTTGACTATATGTAGTGCCCTACTAAATTCATGTTAAATCTAGTCAGTTTCACAGCCATAGGATTTGAAAACTAGTCAATTTCACAGTTTTAGGTGTTTGTCTGAAATTTCAGTGTAACAATGGAGACCCCAGAATTGAGTTGGGTGGGGTGTCACATAGCTGTTGTAAGGGAGTCTCAGGATTGCCACCCTCCCTTCTGTGTTGCCTTCAAAGCTTGGTTCTGAGGCCTATCACTGTGGAAGAGTACTGATGGTGGAGGTGGTTCTGATCTCCCCTGTGCTGCTAGGAGTGCTCCAGTTGGGGGCTAGTCCCAGCTGGCCTGGGGAGAACCAGGACTTGTGCTTCCCCTGCACAGCCATCCTTAGGGGGAGATCAGACCCATTTCTGGGTACCTCCTACTCCTGCAGGAGGCCTTGTGCTTCTGGGGAGATCAGATTGCTGGGAACTTCCTACAGCTGCAGGAATGTTTTACCAAAAAGGGCACCCAGGAGAGCACTCCCAATAAATGTTAAAAAGAAAAGACTAGCAGGATCTTATTCAGGGGGACAAGGCAATATGCCAAATTTATTGTAAATAAGTAAGGCTAGTAAAAAGCAGTTGTGTGTGCGCGCACGTGCGCGCACACAGTTCTGCAAGGTGGTATGATATAATTGCCAGTCCTTTCAAGTGTCGCTTGAGCCAGCCTAGTGGCCAACTAGGCTGGGCACAAGGAAGGAGGCTGGCCTGTCAGTTGCTATCCAATGCTCCAAGATGACAGCTGCAGAATGAGACCCCAAAGTTTTCATATTCTTACCCACCTTTTATACTTGCTGGCCCTCATGTACATCTATGGGATTTGCTGTGTCATGTTGCTTCAGGGTTCCTGTGAGATCACTGGTTACCAGTCACTTGCAGACTTGATTATATTTTACTCTTATCTTTCTGGGGTGGCTCCTTCTGTTTGCTTTAATCAGAGATGTCTGCATTGTTCAGCCAGTTAGATGGTACATGGGGTTCATCAGGATGGGCTGGTAGTTGAGACTGGTCCCTTTTCTTTCTGTCTCTCACCCTCACCCTTCATTCACACATTTAAATGAACACACACAGCATACACCTAAACCAGGTTTCATCAAGTATACAAAATGGACTACAGTGTATAAGCAGGACTTCCAAACTGACAATATGGGATCTTGTTGGACATAGGTTATAATGTGTGTTACACAGGGTTACAGAATTATTTTATTTATGACACTGAAGGACATATACACAACATTAACTAACACATACTTAAAGGTAAATGTAATTCATTATCTGTCTGTCCCTCTACATTATGTATCTGTGCCCCACAGGAACGGGGAGACACCTAGAGATGTATCTGATTTCCAGTGGAGAGCACTCCACAGGGCACGAGCAAGTCCTGTTCCTCCCCTGCCTAGGAAGTAGTGGCTGGTGCCTGGTTTTCCACTGCAGTGAATTTAGTAGGGCTCTATTAAGTGGTAGCTGTAACAGAGTTGTTTGGTGTAAAGTTATATCCTTGTTTTGCTTTCACATCGTGCACCAAGGAGAAGTGTTTGTGTTCTCTTTTCTTTCCCTTCTTTGAAGATAAAGTTATGTCCACTTGACGTGCTTGTCAGAAGCTGTGCTTTTTAAGTCTGACTGATTCAGCCAGAATTAATCTCACAGCTTGTTTCCTCACATAACAAGTGCAGGCGAGTGGTGTGACTTCAGAAGACAATGACACAGGGAAACCCAGTTGCTCAGAGGCAGTTACAAGGAGGATTTTTTAAATGTATCATAAAAAGAAGACTCAACACTTTACTAGCATTTAACAAATGTGGTTGAGGGAGTGTCTCCTACCCCAAGTACCTTGGCCCATGCAGACTCCAGAAAGCATTATGTGCAGTACTAAAGTAAATACTGAGTAGGGCAGTCGTGCTAAATCCCCCATTTGTGCAGTTTGTAATTTCCTTCACAAATGCTGCTTTTGGGGCTAAATGTCCCAGTTTGCACTTGGTTTCCCCATTAAGTTTGGACAAATATTGTTTGCCCGTTTCTGAGTTGTGAGCGCTACTTCCACTTTCAGAGATTGCTCTGGAGTAGACCTGGCTGGCCCTTTTTGGTTGAAGTTTTTTTTTATTATAGAAAATTTAGTTGCTGTAAAATCAGTTTTCTTAAAGACTTTTTTTTTTTTTTTTGACAATGTTTTGAAACATTTCAACTTTTTTTTTTGGTGGGAAACTCAAAATGAAATATTTCCTTTTGGCAGACTTAACCCAAATCAAAACATCAGTTTGTCAACCAAATTAAGATCTTCAATTTTGGGCCAGTTTTACATTAATTTCTGTGTGTCAGAGCTGCTCCATGGAAGCTGAAGTTTGGATGTCTCACACCCTGTATTCTCTGCAGGCTAGACTTCCTGGCTGAACTTTTCCTCTCATGATGCACTGTGATCTCCCCACACTTTCAATTGATGGGCTGCATTGTTTGGATTTTGTGACCACAATTCTTTATAGTAGATATGACCCAGCCCAGAAGCGTGGCGCATGAGGGAATATGGGGCATGAGACCCCCAAGCTACAACTCTCATGAGGCACAATGGCTCACAGGGCAGAGATTATTTTTGGACTAGTTGGAAATGTTTTGTTTCAATTCAGAATGGTGAATCAAAGCTTTTCCTGCAGAAAAGTTCCGAAAAATGTTGGTGTCTTGATGAACTCCACAGTGGTAGCAATGCTTCTGTAGTGCTTTCTGTGAGAATCTCCAAATGACCAAAAGCCTCATTCAGTCTCTGAGGTTAAAGTATTCCCCCACTGTGCAGACAAAGACTGTGAGGTGCAGTGGATTACAAGGAAAGTCTGTGGCAGAGGAGGGATTAGAAGCTAGATGTGACTCTCCCAGTCCTGGGCTGTGGCCAAAAGACCATCCTTCATAAATGTTTGCATATGTGAAAGAAATATTGGTCAGTTCTGTGCACTTTTAAGTGGTGATCACTGTTCCCTCTAAGCTGTGTACGTGTGCGCACGCACACAGCTCATGAAGCCTGCGCACACAACAAAATAAAATGTGCACAAAAAAATTCAATAGTGCTAATATTGGTGCTCACCAACGTTTTTGCTCACACAAAGAAATTGTTTGCGCACACAGTCTACAAATAATTAGAGGGAACATTGGTGGTGATGTACTATCAATATTGAAAGAAGGGACTCCCACAAATATTCCTCTCCCTATTCTGTAGTTTATGCTGAGCCCCATAGCCCAGAGTGCTCGAGCTCACAAGGAAGGGGAAATCTATGAATTTATTTGTTTACCTGTTTAAACAAAAGCTTTTCTTCTAACCCCAGCCAAAGGAGGGGGAAGCCACTTGACAAATGCTTCCTTGCCACTCCCTGGAAAGCCTTCTGTTAAATTCCTTGGGGGTGGAGGAGGCTAGAAACAGGAGTGCATGGAAAGCATAAGACGGTATTCCAGTTTTGTCACTTGAAATCAGGGTGTGCGAAAGGGATGGATTGCCCATAGCTAGCCTTTGCACAGATTTTACTGAAACCCCGGACACATTCCAAAAGGAGATACAACCCAAAAATAAGCATCTCTGGCAGAGGTGGGCTGGGGGCCTCTAGAGTAGATGATTGCATCGGATGTTGGGAAACCTCATCATCTCCATCCATTCTTCCCCAAAATCACTTGGTTGAGAACTTTTAACAGTGGGGCCCCAAAACCCTTCCTGTCTCACCTACTCCAGCACATCCCTGCTTGACAGCAATACATTGACATTGTTGTAGCTGTCCTCCTTAAGAACATTGTTTTAAATATCATATATTCTTCTCTTTGATGTCTCTTTTACAGTTCCCGATGTCAAAGTGCCAATGCTTCCTTCCCACAAGCGGACAGATGTCACTGTCTTCAAGCCATGCTTAGATCTCGACACTCAGCCCGTTCTCTTTATCCCTGACCTCCTCTACCCTGGTCTTCAGCGTGGGGCTCATGTATGTGAGGACATTGTGTGCCCGTAATGTAAAATTAGGGGCATTCTTTGCCTATGTGATAATATGTACGTTACCACTAGGCTGGTTCTTAACTGTGTAACAATTGAGACCAAGAAGCTACTGTTAAGTATAAACGTTCGTGTTTCATGGGATAAGCCACGCTTTAATAAATGGGACTTAAGAAGAAAATTTACCTTGTGGCAAGCAATTCTTCACCTTCTTGTGAAGCATTTGGTTCTGGTCACTGTCAAGAGACAGGATACAGGTCTAAGAGCCCAGTTCTGGTCTGTACGTTCCTGTTGTTGGCTTTTCAGGTCCACTTTATGTATAAGGTGGTGGGAGAGATGCTAATGTATTAGGATTTTGGAAGCACAAACTTTAGTGAAACATTAGAAACTAAGCAGCTGTAAAGCCTCTCTCTGGGGATGAAAAGTGGAGTCAGAAATGAATTCCAGCTTCTAAACTGAGAGAACTGGATAAAATTCACATACCTTTGGAAGAGTCTAAGAAAAGTGTGCTCACATATAACAGACAGCTGTTATGTGGGCTGTACTTTGGTGCTAATTCTTAACAAACTATTGCAGTCCTACCATGCTATCTGTTTATGGACTGTCTGCCTCGCACCCTAGGGGTGACCTGTAGTCAATGGCTGTTAAGCAGGCAGAGGTGGAAAATCCACCTCTCCCTGGCCTCCATCTGAATCTGGCTCCATGTGTTGGGCTCCATCCCCTTTAGCACTAATTTGATACTACTAGAGTTTTGCTACAGGTGATCACATTAAAAACTCTTACTGCTGAATGAATCATGTGTGCAATCAGAGCCTTTGCTCACCAATCCACTGCAGGCAAATATCCTACACAAAAGTAGGGGAGTGTGGCTGGCAAGGCCATATTGTCAGTGCTGATGGGGCTGTCCTGACATTTTCTGTTGCAACTGGTGCCCAGCTGATCTTTTCAGAGAATTAAACACTGTGGTAGATTCCAGCTAAGTGTCCCATGTCATTTACCAACTGGTAGTTTAATTTAGAGCATCTTTCTCTGTACACTCAAAATCTTTTCTCCTTTTGTTTTATAGGTCCTGCCAGTTGCATCAGATGAACTGGAGGGTGAAGGGTAAGAGACTTGCTATTTCATCCATTCTGTAGCACCATTAAATTGCACAGTGCTGTAAAATCAACTCACAAGGCAAGATCTCTGCCCCAAATAGCTTGCAGTGTATTGTACATACTAAGCATTTTACTCCTCCCCTTGTATAAGCCCCAGACAGTAGTCAGACCTGTAAGCAGCACAGGGCCCAGGCTGCTGGTGAGGCTATGCTGTCTTCCAGAAGATCTTGCATCACCATACAGCCAGCTTGACACTCAGGTGTGCTGCTCTGGACTTTCAGGTGTGTGCCAAAATACTCTCATTCCAAAGGGTCTTGCCTAGATTCTCCAGATAAAGAGCTAATCCGGTGCTGAGTTTAAGCAGTGCAAGGCAGCTACATGTCTGAGAGAGAGAGAGAGAGCAACAGTGTGTGTACAGTATCAGCATGCCTGGACAGTTTAAAGTAATGCATCCTGACTTATGTAGAAAGTAACTAGGCTAATCGGTGCCCAGGTCCTGAAATCACATTCATCAGAATATCTGTGATGTTTGGGTTCCATGCTTCCTGGCAAAGAGGGTACTCCTGCTCGTGTTGCTGCCACTGCTAATATGTTTCTTTTCCCCTGTTGCAGCTCTAATATGAAGAGGGGGCCGTATATAACTGAAGATGACTTTATTTCACCTCCTAATAAGCTGGCCAGGATAGAGGAACCAAAACGAGGTACATTTTCTTTTTTTTTTTTTTTTTTTTTTTAAAGTCACATTTGTTGGATTGCCAGGTTGGGGGGGTATGAATTTTTTCTTTGGTGAGTGGGGGGAGAGTAATGTGCACTCTTTTTTTTTGATTGTACCCCTCTGATTCCCATCAGTGCCAGCAGGAGATAAGCCTGTTTTGGGATGAAAATGTTCCTTTTTTGTGCCTCAGCAGGAGAGCCAGCTAAACTTGCAAATGTATATTTTGGTTTTAATAACAGTGTGGGTGTTGTCTTGTCGTCAAGACTCTTGGTTTAGACACTGACTTGCTGGGTAAACTTTGGCAAGTCACTTAGCTTCTTTTTGTCTGTTTCTCCCATCTAAAATTGTACCATGTTCTCAGTGGGTTTTTTGTTTGCTTGTATTTTTTTGAGGCATAATTAAGTTTTGAAAAAATGCTTTGCTATCTTTCAACAAAAGTTGCTACAGAAATGCAAGTTATCAATGTCAAGAATTGGTTCTGTGTATTAAATTTTCCTGTCCCCAGCTTTCCACTTCTTACGTGCTCCTGTGATGGCAGATTCTTCAATGCAGTGGTTCTCAACCACTATTGGGACACATTACTGTGTGGCCACACAGCGTTAAGTGTGTCACAGTCAGGTGGGGCTGGATTCAGCCTGGTGAGGGAGGTGGGTTGGTGTGTCCTGTAGGGTTGCACACACCACCAAACATGATATGATCCACAGAAGGTTGAGAACCACTGCAGAGAATGCTGCACAGTGCAGATCAGATTATTCAGTGAATAGTCAGTCTTTTTATGTTAAATCTGTCAACATCAAGTACTATGGAGATGATGGCGCTCATATCCATAGTATTGGAGTACTTCATGGTTTGAAACATGTATTCTCTCAGCTTTCTATTGAATAAGGAAGTGCCGTCATGCTGTTTTGTAGACAAAGAAGTGGGGCATAGGAGAATTAAATGACTTGTCTGTGGCCACTGAGGAAGTCTGTAGTCATGTCTCTTCCGAGTTACAGCCTTAACTATGTGGCTGTCCTTTCCTTCTGGCTGCAATTAAACTAATGAAAAGAAAAAGCTTGCTAAAGGGAAAAGGAGAATTTATGGGAGCTTGGTTCCTTTCATTCTAGAATGTATAAAATACTGACTTCATTCAATGGGGAGTTGCCACAGCATCATATCTGTGCTCTAAAACACAGGCCTTGACAAATCTGTTCCTGGGTGCCATGGCGACCAGTTTTAGTAACCTGTTGCCTAGCTGCACTGCAGAAATGTAATGGAGGGGCATCCTTTGATGAACAAAAGCAAAATTACTGGCACCTAGCTGTGAGCCAGTTTTGTCCACCCCTGCTACAAAATAGCCAGCTTTTATATAGCAGTTTTCATCAGTAGATCTCAAAGCACTTGACAAAAGAGGCTAATATAATTATTGCCATTGTTCAGATGGGGAAACTGAGGCACAATGTGACACAACTTGCCCACAGTCACCCCGAGTGTGTCAGTGCTCTGTGCAGTAGACCACACTGCCTCACCTTACCCTGAAGGGATGGTTATTGTGTTCACTTTTAAATCCACTCTTCCTTTGCCTTTATTTGTAAATCCTTCTACATCAAAGGAAGATATCCAAGCTTCCAAATAGCTTTAATTCACCCTGCTTGACGTAAATGTTACAGTACATTGTTCCAAATCACAGGTGTGTCAGAGCAGTGAGCTCTCAAACACTGTAAACAATATGTGCCTAGTTATTAGAGGGTGAATTAAGGACTTTGAAGCTGTTATTAGTCCACACTTCCCTGTTCTCATTGCTAGCCTTAATGTACTTTTTAATGGGGCTGTTTTTCTGTGTAATGGTTCCATTTCCATGAGCTGGAGGATGTGCTGGATGATTTGGTTGTCTGGCTTCTCATTCTTTCTGTCTGGTCTTGGAGAGGGAGGGGGATCAAATCTGTACCTTACTAGATAGAGCAATATGATTGCTAATAAGTGTTACTGAACAATAGCAAGGAAGTAAGATGGAAAAGCAAAGAGGGGGAGAGAGACAAGAATGAAATGGGGGCGAGGGGTAGGAGAATGAGGAAGAGAAACTGACAAAATGTGGGGGAATGGCAGAGAAACAAAACTAAAATAGGGGAAAAGTTGCAAGAAACTAAAGAGAATAAAGCTAAGGAAATTGCAAGTTTGGCATGAATAATTCTACTGGTATGTGCTGCATTATTTTATTTAACAGTTTTCATGGCAGCTGAATAGCATGGGCCATAGCAAAGACACTCTGAAAGATCTGTTTTACTTGCTCACCTATTCTGACGTCTCTAGAAGTAGTCCCAGTGTAGCCTTTTCTCTCATTGATAAATGGCAGCTAACGCAGGACAGTTTCAAAGGCAAAGATGTTTGGGACACTTCTGCTTGTCCCTCTTTCAACAAGCATGTAAAAGGTATGCAAACTAACTCAAAGATGTACATCTTTGCTGCATTATTTTAGTGCAGGTTGCTCTGTACTTATTTATGCCTCTTTGTCAAGGAAAAAATGTGTATTAAACCACTCTCCTCTGGTTTGCAATCAGTGTTGCTGTATGTCCGAAAGGAATCGGAAGAAGTCTTTGATGCACTTATGCTGAACACACCGTCTCTGAAGGGCCTAATGGAAGCTGTAAGTACCAGTGCACTGTACAGAACTTTGTGTCTGGATCCAGTGAGTATGATACCTGGTGCCCGCTAGACACTAAATACTTACTGTATGGGTAAGCTTGAATCACAGCAGCAGGTAGGTTCATCTAAATGATTCTGTTGCTTCTAATTTCAAAAGTAGATGCTGGCTGCTCACCTAAGTGAGAGGGAGAGAGTAAGGGGGAGAACACTGTAGGTAACTCATCCACTTCTATTTAAAGCTGACTTTGCTTGCTTCATTTCGAAAAGAGTTCCTTACGGGCATCCTTCATTGGTGATATGGTGGATTTAGTTGCTCCCTGCATTGAGTTAAGTCAGCAATGGACTTCAGTGAGTTTAATGACAGTTTCAGGCACATTCTAAGTCACAGCTGCTAGGTCAGCAATAGCTGAAGTTGAGAAACATTCAGCACATTTAGTGTAACACTTGCTGGGATTTATGTTTCTGTAGTTAAGAATTCACTCTCTGCATAAGAAAGCTCATGAAGCTTGTGGCTTAAATTTTCAACTTGCGATTTTGGAGACCCTCACTTTTTGTGTTCCCAGTTTTGAGACATCTTAAAGGGACTTGATTTGTGTCTTTATTTTATTTTTAAGTGTGGCTGCTGCACTGGGCCCTCTGAACATCAGGTGTCTTTTAGGCATCTCAAACAAAAAGCTTGAGGTACTGAAAATTATTGGTTAAATTTGAAAATATACACTCCTAGGTTCATTTTTCGTGGCGAGCCTCTCTTTGGGGAGCTGCAGAAGTTTTTAAGGTTTTTTTTCCCCATTAGTATCAAAACTAAATAGCCTGGTCTTACTTTGTGTCTGGTTTTCATATTTGAAGGTAGAATTTTAATTAGCTGCTGGAGCAGTTTCAGGAGCATGCTCAAGTGACTTATGGTTTTGTTAGTCTCTTATTACTTGGTTTTGTTTTCCTTCCATGGCTAGCAAATTGGGTCGTCCTTCCCAGTGACTATTTTAATGTCAGATTACAATATGGTTTGGAATAAGGATACAGCAAAATATCTGTTCCAAAGGGGTAGCTGTGATAGTCTAGGTTAGCAAAATAAGCTAGGGGTCCTGTGGCACTTTTAAAGACTAACAAATTTATTTTTCACATGAGTTCTCATGGATGAAATCCTGCTTCATTAGATGCTAGAAGATGGAATACTTACAGCATGGAAGGGAATAAATCCTGTGATAACATTTCACTGCATCAGGTCAGATTATTTCAGCAAATCAAACAAGCTGTATAGATTCAAACAATGTGGAACAACGTATCACAAAGTAGTGTGGTTGAGAGAGATGAGAATCGCTGTTTGTAATGAGAGAGTCAGTTCATGACCACACAACAGAAATGCTAAGGCAGGCACATATTCCTGCAACGTACCCTGCTGCCAACTTTGCCCACGTATCTGCACTAACAACACTGTCATAGGGCCTAATCAATAATCCATCAGGACCTCATTCACCAGTGTGATATAGCCAACTATGCCCTTATATATTGGACAAACTAGACAGCCTCTGCACAAAAGAATAAATGAACACAAATCTGACATCAGAAATGGCAATATTCAAAACCTTTTACGGGATTACTTCAGTCTCCCCAATTGCTCCGTGAAAGACGTCTGTTACAGTTCTTAAACTGGCTAATTCTAACTCAAAGCTTCAAAGAGAAACCATGGAGTTAGAATTCACATGCAAATTTGATGCAATAACTTGGGTTTGAATAGGGACATGAATTGGCTTTCTCATTGTGATTCTCACCTCTCTCAATCTCACCACTTTCTGATATGTTGTTCCACAGTGTTTGAATCTATACAAATTATTTGATTTGCTGAAGTAATCTGACCTGATGCAGTGAAGTGAAGTGTAATCACAGGACTTATCTTTCCCTCCCATACTGTAAGTTTTCCATTTTCTAGCACCAGATGAAATGGGATTTCACCACAAAAGCTCAAGTGAAATACTTGTCTTTGGCAATGAGAAAAGAGCTTGTGCTTTTTTTTTTTTTAATTAAATCCCCCAGAACCCAAAAAAAAAAAAAAAAAAAATGGCTGAAGAGATTTTGCTTTAACTACATATAGACATGAATTCACAAATAAGATTCTTCTCCAATCTGAGACCAAGTCTGGAAAAATGTAAATGAAAGAAGTGAAGAAGTTGTGTTCATTCTGTCTTCCCTGTTTTCACATGCTAACTGCTATGCACACTAAACTGTGGCTGTTGCTTCTAACTGCTACAGCAGTGTGCTTTTTAAGCTACATCTACATAGCATGACAGCATGAATTACAAGGATGTTAACTGCAGTTCACACCAAAACCTTTGTCTTATAATTGTGCTGTGTGGATGCTGCTGGTACAAACTAAAAGAGTAGCTAGTTTCAAACAGACTATGTTAACAGAGGCTGGATGCCTTTTTGGTTTTCACCAGCAACATCCACACAGGGCAGGACTGGCGTAATGCAGGGGCTTCAGAGGCTGCAGCCCCAGGCTAAAGGGGGGGCCTTGCTGCCTCTAAAATCTGGCTCTGGTTGGCTGGGCCCCCATGGCTCACAGTGGCCTGGCCAGTCACGATCTGCCAGGCGCCATCTGTGTAGCCTGATGCAGTGGCCCAAAAGTGTTCCTGGCCCTGGCGCTCTGCTGCAACCTCTAGTCTAATGCCCTGCTGCCCCACCGCCATGCTAGCCCAACAGAACACCCAGAGGGGGAGTCTCTGACCCTGGAGCATTGCTGCTGCCCGCCATCGGCCTGCCTGCCCGCCCCATCCCCAGGCTGGCTGGTCTGCTCCAGCAGGGCCAGGACCTGCTGGGGCAGACGAGCCAGCTTGGAGGTAGGATAGAAGTGTTGTGGGCTGTGGCCTCTAGCTGCCTGCCCACCCACTGAAGCACTGAGTGGCAACCTGCCCTGACCTCGTGGCTGGCTGAGTCTGCCGGCTCCAGCACCCTCCTGCCCCAAACCCAAGCGGGCTGCTTTGTGGGCCCTGCTGGTGCCGTCCTTCCCCCACGCTGAGTGCTGGCCTGCACTCTGCAGCTGATGGGTCTGTTGGCGCCAGGGCCACCCCACCCCCAGGCTGGGTGCCACCAATAGGGCGTGTGGGGAGATCAACGGTCAGCAGCCCCTGACCCCTAGGAGCCTCAGTTCAGCCCTGCACGCATGGCAGTTACAATTCCTTAGACTGCAAAATATCACTCACTACTTCAGTTCCCTGCTGAGGTGCAGGGAAAGTATAGAGCAGGGGTCTCAAACTCAAATCACCACGAGGGCCGCATGAGGACTAGTACGTTAGCCCAAAAGCCACACCACACATGAAAACTAGTATAGTAGCCCCGCACCACTGAAACCTTTTCATACAACAGTCTTGCAAATATTGATAGCAATAGTGTCATTGCAGGCCACAAGAAATAACTTGAGGGGCTGCATGTGGTGCTTGGGCCATGAGTTTGAGACCCCTGGTATAGAGGCTAACTTTGGGGAGCAAGTGCCTGTTGAATTTACAACAAACAGTGAAGCTCTTGATTTTGCTTGTTTAATCTTTGTCCAGCTAGTGCTTGGTTAAGACTTTGAATGGTTTAGGGTGGTATAAGTGACAGTACCGCTTAACCTTGGGATCCAAAATCCATTCCCTAATCTGAGATTCCATTATGACTGGGTGACTTGCACTTACGATGCTGTGCATGGTATGCTAATCTTTGGGGGTAAGGAAAGGGAAGAAGAGGAGTTTATTGACTCAATAGTGTGGGTGTAGCATGTTCCCTTCAGATCCTAATGTAGGTGCAAGCAGATTGTCTGAACTAGAGCAGATCTTCAGCTGAAAATCTCACACCTAGTGCTACTTAATGGAAGCTGGATATTTGCTATCAGTGAGCAGTTAAAACAAAAACAAAAACAAAACTGTAGATAAAACAGCTTGCCAAAGCAGCTTGAGCCTAGCACAATAACAATCACTTTGTTGTGGGTTTCATGGTAGTTTATGTAATAAAATTCTGAATGAGGTGACTTCTGTTTACAATGAGCTTATTTGCATTTGGCTTCTTTCTCAACACAGCATGCAGATTCCCTGCCTCTTCTCTCCTGAAAGGAGAAGTCTGATTTTTTCCTTCTCCCCAGAAGCTCCTCCATTTATGCTTCCCCTCTTCTAGAGCACAGCCACCCACTCTGAAACCGAAGTTAACACACATCTGTTAATAGACTAGTTAGGGTGCCCAGTCTCTTTCTGTTGTACTAACCAAGAGTAACACCAGCTTCCAGTGGCAGCCTGTAAAATAGCTCCTGAAATTAGGAAGTCTTGTGTAAATGGTGTGTAAAAGCAGGTTCAGCTAGCAGCATTTTACCTTGTGTGGAGAGAGCCAAAATGTGATCAATGTCCATTTTCTTTAAGGCCTGTTCTGCAATACATAAATCAGCCAGTGTGGAACCCAGTTACTACTCAGCAGATGCACAGTCGTGATTAACATGATTCAGCTGTCAGAGGGTTGGCTGAGAGCTCAGTCCATCAGCAGATGAGAGCAATTTCATGTAGTTGCTTAAATACTGATATGTTAAAAATTTGGCCAGAAACTTCAAAATGAAATTAAGAAAATGATGCATAAATTGCTTGCAGGCCTACACTAGTGAGCTGGAAATCACCATTATAAAGATGGGTGTGGCCTATGGATTGGGCTACATTTTAGGACTGGTCATGTCAGTCTTGCTTGGCAGGGTTTTCATTTGATTTCTGTCATGGTATCATTCCTCTCAGTCTCAAATAGTGACCTGCAGGCGCCCTGATTTAGAGACTATGTTTTCTCTTTGTTCCAGATATCTGACAAGTATGATGTTCCTTTTGATAAAATTGGAAAAATTTTCAAGAAATGCAAAAAAGGGTGAGTACATCACAAGTAGCATCTATGGCAGCTTTCCAAAGAAAGGGAGATACCTTGTGTTTGTTGTCAAGCTTAAAGGAAAAGAACCCACCCATTATCACCTCTCAATACCCATATATGCTCACTTCCTACACGCCACTTCTAAATCTATTCCAAAATTTATAGATCACAAAGCCAGAAAGGACCACTGTGATCACTTACTCCAACCACAGGCCTAACACAGGTCACAGAACCTCCCTGGATTAATTCCTGTTTGAACTAGAGCCTTGCTTTTTACAGGGGAAAAAAATCTTGATTTTTAAAATTGCTAGTGATGGCAAATCCACCACAATCCTTAATTCCTTTGCTGCCTTTTTTTTTTTTAATCTGTACTTTATTTCTAGCCTGAATTTGTCTAGCTTCAGCTTCCAGCTGTTGTTTATAGTTCTGTTTACTAGATTGCCAAGCCTGCTACTATCAAATTTCTGTTCCTGAAATGGGTATTTCGCAGAATGTAATCAAGCTACTCTTTCACTTTCTCTCTGACTCAGTCTCTCAGCACTCTGCTGGCTCCTCTCTTTCCCTCCCGTGCCTGTTCCTACCAGGAGCCAGTTCCAGGCTGAGCCTGAAAGTGACAAGGCCACTCTGATTCCCATTAGGGAAGGTGGCACTGAAGCCATGCTGGGCTTCTCTCTTCCCCCCTTGTTTTCCACCGAGAATAAGAGGACGCAATCCAAGGCTCCTTGGTTCTCTGCTGGAACTGGGCAGCCATGTCAGCTCTAAAATTGACATGGCCGCCTTGGCTTGCTGTGGAGAGGTGCCTGGGCTTTTTGCCCTGTGTGCAGCCCAGAAGGGGGTACAGCTCTTCAACTCTCAGGGGGTCTTCTTGAAAATTTCTCAAGAATGACAGTCCCGCAGCCGATGTAAGGGATGCAGTGTCTACATTGACACCGTATGACCGGGACTAAGCCAACATAAGTCCTACACTCTCACCGAGGTGGGTTTTATTATGTTGGGGAGAAACATCTCCTAGTGTACACATCCACTGTTGTCGATACCTCATCTGTTACAGTCAATATACTGAACTCCTGGAATCTTTCACGATAAGGTTAATGCGTGTTTTCCAGCCATTTTAATCATCTTGAGACTGACCTGTGCTGTTTCATTGCATTGTGGACTTCTGGGCTTGGGTTGGAGCCTGAGCTCTGAGGCCTCCCACTTTACAAGGCCCTGGAATCCAGGCTCCAGCATAAGCCCAGATGTGTGCATGGCAGTGAAATAGCCCCACAGCCTGAGGTCCATGAGCCCAAGCCAGCTGGTGTGGGTCAGCCGTGGGTGTCTAGTTGCTGTGTAGACCTTCCCTCTGCATACCTTTTCCAGACTGGAGGAAGAGTTCTCTGTTAGCTCTGGGGTGCCTCCAGCATCCTGGTTCAGAGCAGGGACTTGAATGTGGATCTGCTGCATTCTAGGTGAGTGCCTTATCCACCAGGCTGTTCTGGGATGGAGTCGATATCAGTCTCTCCTGTTAGAGCATGTTCTGCTTTATAAAAATAATTAACTATTCATTGCTTCAGAAAGCAAGAAACTCAGCTGCAGCCCCATGGTTAGGGCACTCACCATGTGAGACCCAGATCCAGGGCCCCACTCCAATGAAAAGTTAATTATTTATATAAAGTGGAATCAGCCAGAGCAGGGTCTTGCACCCGGTTCTTCCACATGTCTTGAATCCGAGTGTGTGTCACAACCAGGTGGGTGGGTATGTCTCACTCTCCCAGCTGTGTGTCATTTAAGATTATGCTCCCTCCCTATTCTGTGGTCCTACAGTTGGTGTTGCAGCTCTTTCCAATCATGGACAATGGTTTGTAAGTGTGGTCACAAGCCACACCAGCAACATCTGAAGCACGTTAGATATGTTAAATCAGAACAGGACATGAAGAGTGAAAGGGTAGCACGGTTATTTCTGGGCAGTCCAGAGGTGTTCTCTTAGCTTTAAAGGGGCAACTCTTAATGAATTTTCTGGTCATGTCCACGCTTTAACTTCTAATACTTACATTCCTTGTTTCCTAGAATCCTGGTCAACATGGATGACAACATCGTGAAGCACTATTCGAATGAAGACACATTCCAGCTACAGATTGAAGAAGCTGCAGGATCGTACAAGCTCACACTCACTGAGATCTAAAAGCAAAGCCATCGATTGTGTGGATTTTAAATGAAGGTCTCAGATGAACGGTTTTCTATAATTTAGTCTGCCGAGTAAAACCCTATTTGCTTTCTCTAGAAGAAACCCAATGGGTTGAGTTCTTCCAGGGATCGGAGCAGTGTTTGTTGAACAAAGTTGATACAGTCATGTTTCTGTTCTTGTCCTTTGGGAAGACAATGCTCATTATCTCCATGCACTTGAAATAAGTGAACAAAAGATATCAGGAATTTAAAAATATTTATGTACAAAATGGTAGGAAATGGGGAGGGAAGCCCTGCAATATAGTGGCCCCTTTTAGTGCTGATATTCTAACTTCTATTTATCTTTTAAATATTCATTTGAGCCTATCAACTAATAGTGTCTTACTGGACTTCTCTCTGCTAGATGCAACTGCACAATTCCCATTGATGCTAATGGGAGCTGCAGGTGTGGCTAGGCGACGAGGCTTTATAATGTTTACTGCTGATCAGGGCATGCTGCAGAAATCCCTGGTATGATTTTCGGGGGAATGTAAAACTGCCTTGCTCATGAAGAACTTATAAGTTACTGTGTGAACTTGTTTGAGATGAAGCTGTATTGTGTGTATATAAGTGCAATATATTTTTGAAGGTCTGTAAATGTGTACATATGAGTCATATATAATATATAAAATATGCTGTTCATGTATGTACAGTGAATATATGCAGTGAAGCCTCCCTAAAAGGACACCATATACAGGCAAACAGTTATTTAAAAAACTAGTATGTTCCAAGCCTGAGCACAAAGAGAGCTTGTTTTTAAAGAGGATTTTCTAAACAGAAGGAATGATGCTGAGTGTACATCAGCCTGCACTGTACAGCAAGGTGTGGGTTAGGTTTGTGTTACACACTCACAATTAAAGGTGTACAATGACTGTTATTTGTACTGTATCTGTAGTTAGGTATGTGTAATCTGTCTTGAACCTGAGAGAAGCTGAGGGTTTGTGCTTCCTGGTCATAAACTGGCCTCTTGCAGTTATGAAGAAATTTTCCCTGTGGGCAAACTATTCCATAACTGCCTGCTGCAGGATTTCACACACCTTCTTAATCCGGTGCTCACTACTATTTAAGACAAGATACTGACCTAGGTGGCCACTAGGCTGATCCAACCTGGCAGTTCCTGAGAGTCTGCTCGTACAACTGCACAGAAGAGGACAGAGAGTGAGGTCTAAACCACCAGTAGGACTACGCAGCATGATGCTCACAATCCAGAATGGTGATGTAAATTGGGGGAGGAGAGGAGTGAGCCCTGCCAGCTGGCAAGCAAACACAGGTCAGTGTACATCATGAAGCATCAAGCCTTGGGCAGTGAGAAGAGAAACTAAGCAGCGGCAGCCATAGACCAGAACTGTTTTAAACAGTCAGACTCTACGGTCAGAAAGGACCAATATGGTCATCTAGTCTGACCTCCTGTACTGACCACAAAACCTCACCCGCCCACTCTTGTAGTAATCCTCTAACATATGACTGAGTTAGTAAAGTCCTCAAATTGTGATTTAAAGACTAAAGTACAGGGAATCCACTAGCAAGTGACCTGTGCCCGTATGCTATAAGGCAGCAGGAGTTAGTGGAAATATTAAAAATTGCTGCTATCTATTGGATCTTATTGCGTGGCCTTTACTCTGACTATTCCCTATCTTTCAGCACCAGGTCTGCTTCCTCCCATTACTCCTCAGTGCTCAGTTTGGAGCAGGGACACAGTTTTGCTGACCTACTGAGCACACTGTATTCTCCAGGCTGTATACAGCTGTTCAGCAAACACTGGGTGGTGCAGTGCTTTGGCAGACTGGCTGCAGACAGCTGGGAGGCCTGAACCCTAGAAAAGAAACGTACGTACAGCAGTGGGCATATTGATGGGGCTGCCCCCAACATGGAATCTCACTTAAGCACATCCTGGTTTTAAGAACAAAACAGAAATCTGGTGTATCCCAAGGTTATATGAATCAGCTGCAACTTGGGCTTCCATTCATGAATTTTCAGGAAATGTTACTGTGGCAAGGGAATTCTTATACATGCATGTAGAAGTACAAATATATATATTTATATATTCATTTTTATTGGAAGTGGAAGTTTTATTTCAGAAGATCAGTCTAGGGCTAGAGAAGTAGATTTTGGGGGTTTGTAGATGTAGACTTCAAGTGAATAGTATTTCTTACTCCTGTTATCTTCATGAAGTATGTGATTTAAATTACAGATTAACACTAAAAAATACTCTGGGACACGGGTCTTATTACAATAGCAATGCTCTGTTTTATGAAGCTGAGTTTTTGGCCTTGCTTGCTGTTTTTTAATTGTATAATTGAAGATGTATTTTAAACCAAAGCTATTAAATTTTATATGTCAATTTCTAATTGCGACTCTCTCGTATGCAGTCCTAACAAATTTGTCTCCCTACCATAATAACTAACAGGCCATCTTAAAACAGAACAAAAAATCTAACTTTATCTCCTTATTTCTCTCAGCCGCTAGAAGAAAAGCAAATGGCCCTTCTGCTGGGTGTCTCCTCATAGCAGACACTGTGTTAATATCATTCATCAATTCATTCAAGAGAAATAGCTTGCTGGAGAGAGTGTCCCCATGCACATACATGTACCTGTGCATATTTTGGTGGTGCTGGGGTGTTCTGTTGAATGGCAAAACTCCCCTTGATTTTAAATAGGGTCTGTGGTTTGCCTGCTGGTTTTCTGACTGTGTGGAGCTCTGCAACACCTGAGATATTATAGTTCTTTCATTGTAGGGAGGTGTTCAGAAGATGTTTTTCTGTATAACCTCTTGTCCTACATGAAGCATTTACCAAATTCTCAGCCATTCCCCTGAAAGCAATCTGTACTTAAAGTGAAAAGTTTCTGCATCATCAGCACAATATGCATAGCCTGGCTGCATGTTGGTAAACACAGCCCATTGTTTACAGTTTGGTACCTTTTCAAAAGTAATTTGGGCTGGAAATTTACCAGCACAGTAGCCCTGAATAGAAGGCTGAGCATGACCAATCATGCCAGTCTGCAGGTGATTCTGCTCCATGCTTCTGACTGGACTGGACATTGTTGGGTTTCCTAGGGGATTTCCAAAGGGATAGCCATGTTAGTCTAGTCCAGCAAAAAAACCATGGAGCTGTGTGGCACTTAAAGACTAACAGATTTATTTTTTGCATGAACTTTCGTGGGAGAAAATCCCACTTCTGACAGAAGCTTGTGCACCATTACAGTTAAGGAGCTGATGAAGTGGATCCTTCCTGATGTCAGTGCTAAGGGGAAAAATTATTAAACTCAAAAATTTGGGGGAGGGAGGAAGTGTTTGTTTTAGTGCTGGAGAAAGGTGCCAGACCGTGTGGGCTGGAGAGTGAAGATCCCAGCTTAGCCATAGAAGAGGCACTGTATGGTAAAGCTACTATAGCTGTTGGGGGAGTGGGGGTTAGGGAGAGAACATGGCTTTTGTGAAGTGGGCACCTGTCCCTGAAGAGAACCAAATTCATGTCAGCAGCTGCTGGGCTCAATATGAACCTGGTCAGTACTTGTTTCATACAAACCTAGCAGTAAAAGGCTCTGGTATCCATTGCCACATCTGCAAACTAGCCACTCCCCCAGTCTCTCCTTCTATGGACACTTGCAGTGTCATCAGCTTTTTGTCTGCAACTGTTGGCCCAGAATCACGTTACTATGTTTCCTCCCAGTGCTGCTGTAATGAAGGCTATTTTTAAAGAACGCTCCTGTTTGTGTAGCATTTGATGAGCTGTGGGAAATTCCAGGTCTCTGGTCAAGTTAGCATGAACGATTTTGTTTTCTTTTAAAGTAAGGGAAAAGCCAGAATGCTGCTGGTGCCACAGTAGCTCTTGGGCTGGCATCTGATTTTAATCTGATAACCTGTTTACTCATTTGGGAAGTCATTTTACTTTTTTACAGCCAGGGCCCTGGTTCCCCTAGGGTACACAGTCTGTGGTTAAGCATAGCTTTATCAGAATTTGAACTCTGCACTCTCTCCTAATGGAAAGGAGACTCCTTTGCACCCAGGGCTCTCATGGGGATGGAGGAGGAGCAGCACTGATGGCAGACTGTCTCAGCGACACATGTAGCGCTTGTATTCCTGTCCCGTCAGTGGTGAGTGGATCAGCATCCCTGGCCTAATCTCTGCCCCAGAATGAAGCAAGACCATATACACTGTGCTTAATTTGTGCCAGAGCTCAGCCCTGACACCTCTGGGCTTTCACATCAATTATGAAAGTAAAAATATTGTTTGAATCCTGGCGTCTCTCATTACAAATCAAGTATTACTCACTATGCATATTAGCATTCTGGGTGGATGCAGAGTTGGAAAACGCTGTACCCACCTCCTTTGAGCCAATTTGTTGGATCCATTGCTAGGTAGCCCTTCATGTGGCAGACGGAGAGCTTGCTTATGGTGATCTGCCCCGTTCCCATTGTGAAAAGTGAAATTGCAACTGCTATGAATGGGGAAATTGAACAGTTCAGTGGCTTGCTAATGCACAGAGAGACTTTCTTCTAAGGTGACTGGATCAATCTCAGCCTATGTGGGGAATGTCAGAAGCTTACCATCTAATGGGTTTTTGGTTTACGTGATCCAAAAAAATGCCGAACAAAGCCACCACAACTGAACTGTTGATAAGTCAGCTCTTATGAGGTGTGCTTTATGGAAAATCTGGCACTCCCATTGCCTATGCTCTCTGTGTGTCATTCCATTCTCCAGACATGTCAGTCTGGTATATGTGTCCATACTCTCTCCTTCTCTTTAAGGGGAGGGAGGTGTTAGGTTGTTAGGTTTTATCTGCAAAGAAGAGTCATGATGGAGCTGACCTGAAGGTAAACAATTCCAGAGATTCAGAGCATGTACTTTTTAAACCAAACAGCCCACGGTCGGTCCTTGGTTACCTTTCAGAGAGGCAACCACTTCTTTGAATTAGATCCCTTTTAAAAAACAATCTGAAACCTAAATGTGGCCCAGAGGCTATTACCAGACCATTCAGTGATCCCT
Source organism: Podocnemis expansa (assembly GCA_007922195.1). Taxonomy (NCBI): domain Eukaryota; kingdom Metazoa; phylum Chordata; order Testudines; family Podocnemididae; genus Podocnemis; species Podocnemis expansa. Next base: position 2,960,325 of record ML682040.1, read on the forward strand.
CTTTTCTGGGCCTGTATGCATTACTCATGGTGCAGTGAAAGGTACTGCAGGGCTATTTAACTAAATTTATTTTTGATAGTTTAAATATTTGCCTTCAGTGGTGGTTTTTGCTTTGTTTTGTTTTGTTTAGGTTTTTCTTTTGCAGTTTCTTGTTTGCACAGGGCTATATTTCCACTGTCCAATTGACTTTTTTTGCCTATGCACACAGTTTGTCAACTTGATAGCATGTTCAGTGGATTAAGCTTGATGTATTTCGCAACATATAAAACATGCCCATCACACAGTCTCTGGAGGTGTATACAACTACACCAAAGAAAACAACATAGTACCCAGTGTCAACTGAACTGAACTCTTAACACTCTTTCTCTATCACCAGTCTTTCCTGGCAATACCCTGAATAAATAGATGAGCTTTGCTCTGCCTTGTAAGTCAATGAACTCAGCCTTTTTGTTTGCCCAACAGGTGAAAGGAGGAAAAAATCTACTGTGGACTACAGGGCTGGGGCTGAGATTGACTTGGCATTCTCCCTAGTGGATCTCAAATGCTGTGATGCTACAGAAGGGAAACGCGGTCTGAAAGGAATCCAAGACCCAAACTACACTGGACTTTTACATCTTGATTTGAACCTGAAGCCAGTGTTGGTTTTAGATAGCAGGTGTAATACATGGTTTACAACTAACTCTGTTGCACGAGCTGTGCATGTGGGGCTGTGCAACACTGCGTGCCTAACAGCTAGCTGCCCTGTTAGCTGGCACAAAGAGCCAAGATGACCAAGGGATCTGATTTCATTCATATCAACAGAGTTGCATCCACATGCACCTGGAATAATTCTAGCCCCAAATATGTGAAGACAACTTACGCTTTAGTTTGCATGGGTTCTCTAGAGGAAGTGTAGCATGTTCCCAGTCCCCCCAGCTCCGATGCTCCACAGAAAAGTAGGTATTTAGGTGTTTGAGCAAGAAGCCTGAAGTGGGACTGCCTGTGTTCCCTGAGGGGTCGTTCCAAGTAGTTGAGAAAGCAGGTGCAAGCTGGGAATGGATGGAAACAAAGGGAGTGCTCAGAAGAGAAACACCCATGAAGCACCAACTCCAGCTATGCAGAGTTCGTTCCTTCAGCCTTTGGGGTGGAGACTTGAGGAGGGGGTTTAAACACCAAGAATCAGCCTTGTAGCAAGATGCTCTGTAACAGGCTCTGCATCTAGGTGTCTCACCTATTTGCCACCACAGAGTTAGCAGCACTGCCTTGGGCTGTGGCTTGTAAGGCCAGTCACATAACATAGATAGTGCTAGGCTTCTCCCAGCAATGTGTCACCTTTAATTTTACTCTTTAAGGAAAGGCTTTTACATGGACTTTGCAACCACTAATCATAAATAAAGTCCAGGAGGTCACTTGTTGGGCCAACAGACTTAAGCTGGGGCTCTAGAATCTCCATTTATTAGCTCTTCTTTAGTGAAACCGTCCGAGTCCGTGCACTAACGTACTTGGCTTGCATCCAAAGTTCTCAGCAATCTTTACAAAGGACCCTATCATGACAGCGAGCAACTAATAGAGCTGGGCATAGAATCTGTGTGTCCTAAGCCCCAGCCACCTACTGAAACTGACCCCACTTCCACTCTTGTTCACATTCCTTGTATGCCCCTGACAAGCAAGATTGATCTAGACTTGTTTGAAAAGCCTATGACCAAAGTAAAGTTAATGTCCTGACCAAGAGTAAATCATTATATAGTGACAATAAATGCTGTAAAAAAGCAATTGCCTTTTACCTTATTCTTCACATCACCAGATTTATCAGGTAGTTGGTTTGTTTTCCCTTCATGGAGCACCCCTGTCTGTGTTCCTGCTATTCATCTTTGTCAACAGCTGCATAAAGGGAATGTGTGAATAGGGACCTGAGTTGCCACACTTTCTCGGAGGGGATCTTCAAGAGACGAGACAGCTTTTGGCATGTCTTGTAGCTCTGAGTGGTTTACAGAGCTGAACGTGTTTCATGTATTATGGTTTTATCCAAACACATCTGAACTTTGTGCAAATACAGAGCTGGCTCGCGGCGTGGGTCATTTCTGCTTCCCCTGGATTAGGTTGTACCTGTTGTTGTGCTTTGTGGATAAGGTCAGGTGGCCCAGTCAGCTGTTGGCAGCCAGATCATGCAGAAAGTGCATGTTCTCCTGTGGGTTTTAGGAATGGCACTGGCCTGGTGTTAGGGCTGGGAGCTGGTGGCTTGGTTGTGTGTTTGGCCACAAATCAAGGGGAGAGGCTGTGCAACACAGTTGCAACGTCACTTTGTTCCCTTTGATACCCCTCTTCTCAGGCAGCCTGTTTATTCCCCTCATTTCTTTTACTGCTTTGACTGGCTAGATCAGAATCTTAGATCTGGTGAATGGTTATTAGATCAGCAGATCTAATAACTTGATTCACTCCCCCACCTCGTTATGAGGAGTCTCGTGTGTATATAATTACCTCTTTGGAACTATATACTGCCAACTGTCCTTGTTCCTAGCGTTCCTATTGTATGCCACTATCCAGTGCCTCCCACACCTCCTTCCTCTTCAACCTTCATTGCTGGCTCTTTCCTGCCCCCATCCACCTCCTGGGGACTTTGCCCTCTGTGCTGAAGAGGGCCCTGCCTCTTGCTGCTTCTCCCAAACCTATCCATTTAGCTTGTTGCCCTGGATCAGCTCCAGTCCTAACGACAAGGGTCACTCCCTCAGCCTCAGCCTTGCCTTTGCCAACCAGACATGTTAGCTTAACTTGTAGCCACTCATGCCTTTAGCTGCAGTTCCATCCCCAGCATTGGCCACGATGGCGTCTATTGCACGTGCATGCTATGTCCTCAGAACATGATCAGAGAATGGTAAAGCAAGCTAACCTCTGATTTGCAGAGCAATGCACCTGTACAGAGTCCCTGACTTCAACACAAGTGTCTAGGTGGGCTGAGCCCAGCCTATGCACATTATATTCATTTAGGTCGTTAATGCCCTTTGTGACAGGGAGAAATGTGCAACAGGCCTTTACAAATCCAAGTGAGTAGGGATGGGGACAGATGGAAGAGATGCTGGTACTTGTAGAACTGGCTTTACAGGTCAACAAAGCTTCCAGAACAGGCAGAAGCAATTTTCTGAGACGCTCATCTCTAGGAGGAGCTAAGGAACCTGATGCTTCATGCCCACCATCATTGTACCTGCAACACAAATATGGTTAGTGCCTGACCCACCACAAAGCTGGCCCTAAACGTCTTTGGGACATATGTTTAAGCTCTTTAGCCCCTCTTCTTATTTCTAGGACTTTCAGGGAGTAGTGTTGGCCATTTCCCCCATGGCCATCTTCTTGGCCATGCTTCTCCTCCCTAAGGAGACATTTGGTGTGGGGGAAAACTAGTATGAGTCCCATCAGCACCTGATCCCAGGGAATGGCACAGTTCATTCCCTTCACCACAGCTTCCTTCTGCAATGAATCTGAGTCCCTTGTGAAGCTTTCTGCTCCCTGACACTGGGGATGAGGGGAGAGATTGAGTGCAGTGTGGTAAGGGTGGACATAGCAAGAGGGAGCGGCTTTCAAGACAGAAATTTTGGGCCTGCTCCCATAGACTTTTGATCTTGGTTGAGCCCCAAATCGGGCATGCGTACTGTTTGTATCTGTGGCTGACAGAGACATGATCAGTACAATGCAGAGTCAGATGTGTGTGCGCACATGCACACCTAATGAGAGAGAGTTTCAAGTGAAAGCTAGGCTCATTACATGTATGAAAGACAGGGTCTGTGAGTGTGTGTTGGCACAAAGGGTATTTTGTGCCTGGTGAAGCCTTGGTACAACTGAGATACCTTTATTAGATGGAACTGCACCATACCTAAATGCAATTGTTTATTACCTGGGATGGTTCAAAAATTGCAATTTCCATCCTGTGTAAATACTGGAATTCTGGTATTTCAACAGTTTTCATCCTGAATCAGGGCAAAAAGTTCAACCAATGAATTTTTTGTGCGGGGGGAAGTTCTGCATGGAAATATTGCTGACCCACTCAGATGTTTTAGTTTTACTTGCTTTGATGTTGATCTCCATTCACCTGAACTGCTGTAGTGCCTCATGGGAATTACAGGGCAGGTGCCTCCTCTCAACCCTGTTTTCATCTATGGGCCAATCTCTTCTGCTGACCCATAGCAGAGGTGTGCTTGAGTGCTTCTTGGGGCCCACTCGAGCAGACTGCTGTGAAGAAAAGGCCAAGCCTCTGAGTCCCTGTGGTGTGTTCAGCCTTCTGAATCTGAACAGAGCCCAGCCACTGCCCTGATCTTGAGCAACCCCTCTGAGCACTTGAGCCCACTGTCTAGCCCAGTCACTGAATGCAGTCAGGGTGCCCAGATGTCCTAATTTTATACGGACAGTGACTGGAATCCTCCAGAGAGATCTCAAGGAAACTCTCATGGAGGAACTTGTCAACCCTCTGCAGAAGGTTCCTGGGCAGAGCTGCTTTGTTCCTTCCCTTGTTAAAGGAAACAGCAATCACTTCTGCAGAGACCAAAGTGGCACACAGGTGAGCAGCGTAGGGACCATGTTCGAAGCCACATGCATGCAGGAAATGCATCTTTGCTTACATTCGGGAGTGAAATATTGGCTTGAATGACCCCCATCTTGGAAAGTGGTAAAAGAATTTAGCTGCTTCCAAGTATGAAATTAAGGGAAAATACCATGTTTTGCTATTTTAAAATATTCTGGCAACCTTTTCTTTGAGAAGCTCATGTTTCAGCCCAGAGACTTGGAATTTGGGGGAGTGGAGAATAACCTGTGCTGTAGGAGTGTGCCTTTGCTGTTCCTATGAAAAATCTGCACGTTTGGCCAAGTTTTAAGCCTTTGAAATATCTGTTTGCACAGGCTCACTAGACACTTCTTAGAATTTAGCAGCTAAAATCTCTGAAGATTTCATCCTTACTGAGCATGCACAACCCCCAGTCACAGCTCCTAGTGCTGACTAGACTGTACACGTATCACCCCTGCTGATGTTTCTTACCTCCCAAGACTACAGGGGCAAAGTTGGCTGTTCACTTTAACTTCTGCTGTGGGCCAGGATGAGACCAGCCACTGGACCTGAGAGCAGGCGCCTGGGAGTTGGTGGGAAGGAGGAGAGGACACTGAAACTTGTCTGGCAGGAGACTGGGAGTCTGAAAATGGGGGGTGGGAGCCTGGGACTGAGTCCTTGTGAGGGAAGCTTAGGTGGGGAGGTGCTGGAGATGGAGAGACTGGGATTTGTTGGACTAGAAGACTGTAGACCAGAAGAGCCCTGTCTACCCACTCCATACGGATATGACATGGAATTGTAGTGGAAGAGGCCTGGCTGGGCGAAATGCTGGGGGGGGGGGGGGAGATGTGGTACTGAAGAGTTGGATGAGGAGTCTTGGAATGGGAGCCAGTTGGGGAAAGAAACGTGGTCCATCTCTGGTGGCCGAGGTAAGGGACAAGACAGATCAGATATGGAGGTGGCAGGGGGCCATTGGGATTGGCTGGGTAAGAAGAGTGGAGAGAAGGAATCAGTGCAGGAAAAGTGGGACTGGCTGTGCAAGAATAATGGGACGAGGGTTGCAAAGCATAAGGGGTGGTGACAGGGACTGGTAAGAAAGGAGAATGCAGCTAGGATGAGGAGCCAGGGACTGGGAAGAGACAGAACTGAGATGGGACAGAAGAGGTCAGGAACGAGGCAGGAGAATCTGAGCCCTGGTGCACAGTCCCCTCCCGAGCCGGAGATGGATTGCAAGGTTCCTGAATCTCACCTTTCCTCTGCTGTCAGCAAATATCCAAACATCTCTAACTTAACTGTTGACATCTTCCGTCTACATGACTCATGAGCCCACAGGTCTGTATGTTTGTATTGCACTGGGCTGTGTCGCTAGATGGAAAGCTGCAGGGGGGAGAGGTTCAGTACACTATAACTATGCAATAGTGTGGGGCCTTTGCTTTATGTGCAAGCAACTGTTATTACAAGTGCTCTGTCAAGATTGCAATATCAAGCACTCAAAAAGTAGGCAATGGCAGAATTAAAAATTATTGGTGCACTTGCCACTTAGATGCTTTTTGAACTGTTACCCCTTGTTTGCATTATGGCTTTTTCACTTACATGGGTGCAGCTGAATCAGACTTTTACTGCAGACTCATTAGCCTGGCATAAGCCACTTTTTTATACCAGTGCAGTGCATCAGTGCTACACTAGAGCCTTGTACTAGTACAGCTTTGATGATGTCGAACAACCAGAACCACAAGCCAGCATGCACAAGTCCACAGTCAGACAGCAGCTCTGACAAATAGCTTTCAAGGCAGTATTTGGTGGAGGGTGGAGGCTGGAGGCTGGTCAAGAGATTGTTCCAAACACCATATTGGATACCATAGAAGTAATAAAGCTGGCAGTCAAAGAAAGGGAACAGTCAGGAGCCAGCTGCAGCAGAGGAGTAAGAGCTGGAGGAAATGAGATGAAGGAAGGAACTGAGAAAGAATGGGGTGCAGTGTTTTGAAGGTGGGAATGATGAGCTTGAATGTGATGGAGAAAAAATGACAGGAGATTTTCGGAAAGGGCAGTGGTTTTGTTTTAAGTTCTGAATTTACTCAAATTTGTTGGCTTAAATCGTGGAACTGGAATTATACAATTTTTGATGTTTTAATGCCCAGACATTACATTTGTGGCCTGTCTGAGCTGTAAATATACGTTGTGAGATATTAATGCCAACTGCCAGGGGCAAAGTAAAAGAAAGAGGTATATAAGGTCCAGGATGTTGAAGGATGTGTATCCTGGTGATTAACCAGGGTTACTACAGGGAAGTGGAAGCATCTGAGAGCAAGCAGGAGCCAGACAGGTGCATAGTAAAAGCCTCCTTGCCCCAAGCAGGGGAAGGAGCAGGAGGACAGAAAGTGCTACAGAAGGTATTGGAGAAAGAGTGAAAACAGAGTGTTAGAAGACAGAGCAGAAAAGGAAACTCAGCAGAAGGGGAGGCTTGGTGAAAAACTGAAAAGGAGCAGAGGAGGGGGAAAACAGCCCCGGGGGAAGGTCTGCAGGACTGGGACTTGGTCAGCAGCATGTAGCTGCATCTCTTAGGGCCCCTGAGCTGGGACCCAGAATAGAGGGTGGGCCTGGATCCCAAATCCCCTTCCCCTCCAGAAGTGATGTCAGCAGCAGCAGCCTTTAAAGGCAGGAGCAAGGGAGACTGAGACCACCCTGACGCACTACCCTGGCAGAGCGTGAGACCCACCACAACAGAGGTACTACTGTTTGCCACAACATCAAAACAGACATCTTCACAGTTTCTAGTCATCCAAAGTGGACAGCTTAGGCTCTCTCTTTAGAACCCACCAACATGCCTGTATTCAACCCAAAGATTCATGCGGTCAAAGACACATTTCCTCCGCTGCTTTCAGGGCAAAGCCATCTCCCCATGAACTCAGAAGAATTCCCAGCTAGCGCCTACCACCCTAAAACTGGAAATGGATCCAAGCCCCAAAATTTGGTTCCAAAGTCCTAGAGAGTTGGGAATGGGATCCAAGCTTTTAATGTGAGCTGACTCTAATGTTGTTACTCCCCTACCCCCAAACCACCAATTTCTACTTATTAGGCTGAAACACAATGTGATATCAACTGATTTTACTTATGGATTTGATTAAAATGAAAGCAAACAAATGAGGGGAAAGAAAACAACCCTGGAGTGAAAAGCAGCCCAACTAACTGTGTGAACAGAGTAAGTAACCCAGCTGGTGGAAAACAGCTTATTTCACTATTGGGAACTATTTCAAGTTACTGCACTTTTCTCATGATTGCATACCGAAGTAATCAGATAGCATCTCATGCAGCATATAGTAAGGATGATATTGGGTATATTGCTGAGGAGTTTGGGGGTTTTTTAATGAGAATGGAACAATCACATTTTACTGTGAAGAATAAAGACCACAAAAGAGCCAAAATGGCAGACATTTGTACTTTAATAAGAAGAATTTTATACTGTTGACAATTCTGAGTTTTTGTACTTGACTTAGGCCCCAACTGTGCAATGTGCAACGCCAAAGAAAACTCCTACGCTTATTCTGAGCCCTACAACAGAGCTCTGCCTGTGCTAGGCACCTTGTAAGATGGGTGTCTCAGGCTGTTCAAAAAAACCCCAAACCCTCACAATTTCCACCCCACCCGCCCCAACATACCAAAAGCTGCAGAAAGTTTTGACGTGTTCCCAGTGGTTTTACTGTAGCACCTGCAAAATAAACCAACTCAAGCAAGTATAAACCACATCCCAGAACAAAGACTTCACTGAGAATCCCACACTCCTGGTACTTTGGCCTGTGAAGTGGGCATATCACACACGCGGCATCATCACTTACTACAGGCGTGTCAAATTCATTTGCTATGGTGGGCCAGATTTGACTTAAATGTACTTCAAGTGGGCTGTACATACCATAAAGCAAAATACTATGGCACAGAGTGCTGCATATGCAAAACTGCGCTCCATGATACCACTCTCTCTGTTGGAGGGAGAGTGTGGTAGTACAGATCACAGTCTCACATACCCAGTGCTCTGTGACGTTGTGCGACCCGATGCTCTTGTGGCATTGCAGAGTGCTGGGTACGTGAGACCACCATTCTCCTTCTTGCTCTCTGTTAGGGAGAAAGCATGGACCTGCAGAACACAGTCATGGGTTGGATGGAAGAGGTTTGATTCGCAGGCTGCATATCTGACACCCCTGACATGGTACTTTTTTCCCTTTTCTTGTTTAGTACTGTGGTTCCCAGCCTTTGGGGGTAGCTATAATAACTTATAAATGTATTTAGCACTGTATAGCCTGACTACAGAAGAGTAACTCTGGCACCTTCCATGGTATTGGTGGTGTGTAACTGAGCGGAGAGTTTACTTCACTATTTTCAAAGCCTTGTGAAAGCATTTACTATTAAAAGCCTTCACAACAGCCCTATGTGACAGGGAAGTAAGAGGTATTTCCCCAAGGGTGGGGAGGTGTTAAACTTTTCAAATGTGGGTTCCTAAATCCACATTGCAGGCAAATGCCTGATGCTGAAGTGCTGATCACCCACAGCTCCCAAGTGTTGGGTGCTCAACACTTCAGGAAATCAGGGGCCTAAACATGGATTCAGATGGCCTACATTTGGCCTCTGTATTTGAAAATTTTGGCTTACGTGGCTTGTTCTAGATAGGGGTGATCCTGTGACAAGTATAAGGGGACTGTTGGGCTCATATCGCAAATTAGTGGGGTTTTTTGGTTTGCCATCTCTCTCAGCACCAAAGGAAAGGGGAAGGGTGGATGAGAAATCAGCAGACTGATAGCTCCAGGGCCACTGGGGGGGAGGCTAATGCTCTGGGTCAGTCTGATTGCCAGGTCAGACAGGACAATGAGGGAGCCGGGAGACCTGTCTTCTGTGTGAGCTGGAGCTGGCCAAAGAAGCTGCCCAGGGAGCAGCAGCCGCAGTGAAGCAGAGTGGGGTTGGAGCTGTCTGCAGTGAGCAGGTGAGGAGAGTCCTGGGCAGGGGCTCAGTTCGGGGACATGCCACCAGCCGAGCGGCCTTGTGGGTCAGACTTGGATGGGGATCGTGACACCAGTGGGGGGAGCCAATCCTGGGGAGAAGAGTCCTGCCACCTAGAGTCTGGGAACACGTGGCCACTGCTGGAGCAATTGCCTGACTCGCAGCATCCTTGCACCGCAGCCAGGAGGCCTGTGTTGTGAGAGGAACAGACTGTGAACAACCCTTATTGCTCCAGATGTGCTGTGTGTGGTGTCCCTGGGCCCACAGGGCGGTGTTTGGTGTTTGCCTTTCCCCTTTCTCATTTTTTCCTTATTTTTTTAAATTGACTGGTGTTTAATAAATTGTATTTAATAAATGCAATGATCAGCGGGTTAGGGAAGTGTGCAGTGAGCGAGAGTACCCCAAAATAGGAACACCCTAGCCCGTCTTAAGTGACCACGCCAAGGGTGGGAGTTCAGCTCCCAGCCTTGTCAGGGTTATAGGGATTCTGCACACAGGAGGGTAGAAGGGGCCCTTGAGGTCAGGCAGGCCTCGAGGTAAAGAGAGAGAATGAGGACTCGTATCCTTTTGCTAACCTAGAACCTGGGGTAGTGACTGATCCAGGAAAACTCCCCATAATAGAGGGCCCATTCCCCTGCTTACGCCAGGACAGCTGTTTGTGGCACCTAGGCACCTGCATAGCCTGGAAAGGAGGACAGGGAAGTACGAATAGGAGGACTTTGGAGGACGCGTGGAGAAAATGTAGTATTAACGTAATATTCTTCTGTTTTTAGGGGGCCCTGGAACACTTTCCCCCTAAAAAATAAGGTATTCTGTGGCATTCCAGCATACTTTAAGTAAAAAAACCAGACAAAATCATATATTTTAACATGCTTGCCAGGCAGAGGACGTGAAAGTAAAAAGGCAGACATGTCCTCCTTTAAATTTCCAAAGGGTAGCCATGTTAGTCTAGTCCAGCAAAAAAACCCAAGAAGTCATGTGGCACTTTAAGACTAACAGATTTATTTTTTGCATGAGCTTTCATGGGAGAAAATCCCACTTTGTCAGATGCTTTGAAGAGCTCACCCATGACTCCTTGTTTTTTTTGCATGTCCTCCTTTTGCCTGACATCTGATAACCTTACCCTTGCACAAGCCTCTAATGTATTCTGCCTCTCCGCTGAATCTACTTGTCAAAGTGGTCTAAATTGACACCACTCCACTGAAATATATGGGCTAGATCCAAAGCTGGTATAAATCGGCATAGTACTGCAACAGTCAATGGGGCTGCTCATCAGCCTGCATAAATCAGCATATCTCCACTGAGATCAGCTGACTGTCTGGCCCACTTTCTAACGGTTTACTGAACGAAGAGCTCAGATCCACCTGCCCAGTGTCGGACCCATCCCCAAGTGACTTGAGCATTTGCTTAATCATCAGGGGCCAATGAGCTGCTCCAAACCTCAGCCGGAGATCAGTTTGTGCTGTGTTGTGGAGTAGACCGTTCACTAAATGGGTAGTGGTGCGACACGGGGCCAGGGTTCAGACTCATCATTACACTACAGGTGGTCTCCCTCCTCTACAGGATCAGCCGCAGAAGTCTGCGGTTCCAGTTTCCAAACAGCAGGAAACCCCTGCTGTAGCACACATCCCTGGGTGACGACAGGGCATGCGTGTAATACTTGCACTGCAGCAGGAACCATGCCCCAGCAAGCAGCGAGCACAAACAGGACTTCTGAACCCAACCCCCCTTTTTAAGTGGCGGGGTGGAAAAACCTAGGCCTTGTTTTGTTCAAGGCACACAGCACACCAGTGCTGCTGGGGATAAATCACTCGCGCCCCAGTGGAGACAGAACGTATCCCACGGTGTGTTTAGATTAGCTACGCAGCTGCCGGACTGCTCGTCTGACCCCGTTTTTCAGGACATCGCCTAAACCGTACAGCACGTATTTGCAGGGCGGAGAACACGAAGTTTGCTGACTTCATTTCCAAAGCCTGCTGGTAATTGTTCAAAAGCACCTCCCCTTTGTCAACAGCCTTCCCCGCTGTGCCCAGGTTCATCTCTTTTTGGCTGCTGCTGAGACAGCATGGCCGCTCAGCTCTTCGCTTTGACCTTTCCCCTACTTTCCAGCCGTACATTTGCCTTGGTAGTGTTTACAGGCGTCGCATGTCGCAATGACCTGTGAATAGTGACCCCTTTATTTGGAGCTCTCTGCATCTGGAAAGCTTAGCTGGGAGTGCCTGAGATCTGCCATCTGGTACATTTTTCCTATTTCAGCCTGCAGGTTTCATGTATTATTCCTTGCAGAGTAATTCACTCCATATTTCCTGTAACTATGTTATGAAAACAGTAGGATCGTTCTTGAATATGCTGCTCATTGGTTTGAGGATGTAAGATAAGTCACCAAGCAAAATGCTAAGTTGAGCCACGGTAATAAATATTGCACTAGTGCTGTTCCATATAACTGATGACAGCAATTTGCCACATGTAAGCCAATTTTTATGAGTAACTCTATGATTAAGTTTTAGAAGTGTAGGTCTGAGAAATAAGCTAGTCAATGCTTGTGCTGAAAAATCTCTCCAAAGAAAATTAGGAGTTTAATTCAAGTACCGCTTCGTCTGGTCCTGATCAGCTATAACGTCACTGAAATCAGTCAAGCTGCATGTTTAAGCAGAAGAGGGTACTTGCATGTGAGTCTTCACATTCGTAGGCAGCTAAATAAAAATGCCTTTAACAGCAAGGTAATGATGAGTTATTTGTGGGCAGCTGGGTGCAATGTTTCACTCTTGCAATTGGTTCAGAAACAATCAGTCCAAATATTTAGCAGTAAAAGGAAAACTATTCTTTAGGGAGCCCTTTTAAGATATTTAAAACAAGACTGGACAGAGGTCTAGGGAATGTACTGTAAGGACACAGTCCTGCACTGGTAGAAGAAAGGACTACAGCACAAATCTTGATTAATTTTTGTGCTTTATTTTTAGAAGTGATGTAAAACCTCACATATTCCTTATGTGGAAGCTGGAGGCTCCTTTTAAAAAACACAGTGGCTGACGTCAGGTTCTGCTGGTGGTGAGTGAATGATATCATGAACAATATTATCCTGCCAAAGATCCAGCATCTTCCAATTGGGCTGTGTAATGGAGGGAACAGTGCTTCATTACGGAGAAGTCATGTTTCCAGGACGCTTTCCCACAGCGTTTACTTATGGCCCCTGGTTCCACGACCAAGAGGATCCTCGCTTGGCTCACTTTTGTGACCTGAAGAAAATTTTAACCATTTCAAGGTGGAGGAAAAAGCAAAGGGGGGAAACTATAAAAGGCCAACAGTGTAAACTAGCTGTACAGCATCTCTCTCGCTAACCATGTCAAGGCCTGACTTGTGATCACTCTTGATCCCCAGAAGAGCTCCACCCAGCTCATTATGTTGTTTTTAATTCTGGGCTATTTTGCAAGCTGGTCTGGGCTCTCAAATAGTTAGTTGTTCATCGTATGACTCAGAAGCCACATACAGACTTTACTCTGTGCATTTTGCATCAATGTGAAGGCCAGAAGGGATCGTTATGATTATGTAGGCTGACCACTTGCATGACACAAGCTGTAGATTTCACTCAGTGATTCCTACATCTTATTCTCAGTGCCGGCAGAAGAAAAACATCCTGTGACCAGCTGCAGGGGTTCTCAAACTATATTTCACAGAACATGGAGCTGTCTCTTCTACACTTTCCATTCTTCAAAACAAACAAGGAGCCTTTTGGCACTTTCTCTGTTTTTCTGAACTAGACTAACGTGCCTACCCCTCTGGAATTCAGTCTTCAAATTTACTCTTTCGGCTAGCCCAAAGTTCTGAGAACCAACTTCTGATAATGTTACATACATTAAGAAGCCCCTTACGCCACAAGTGATCTCCGTGATTTCAACAAGACACTAACAGAATAAGGAACTAGTCAAAATGACATGAATAGGAGTGTCCGAATCTGACCCATACAGTTTACAGAGGCTTTTTTTTTTTAATCAAAGAAACTCTGCTTCGTTGCTGCCCATCTTATTTTGGCAGCATGTTGGGTGGTATGGTGTAAATTCAACCATGACTACATTTCTCACTATGAAATTGGGTGCTGGTAGGAAACACAAACAGATGAAAAGATACAACTCTGATCTGGAGAAATTAGAGTGGAGGGAACTAGAAGTAACAGAGGGAGAGACAGTGCTTGTATACGTCAAGTCCTATACCCAGGGAGAGGAAATAAACAGCACATTTGCAAAGTGACATAGATGTAACCTATCCTACTAAACTGTTTTTAAAATGTGTCCTCTTGTAATACTGTCCTCGTTATTGCTTTTTCATGTAGCCAACAGCTGCCAGAGTGTTGGTGTGGGATCAGAAGAAGGAAACGGAGATGCCAGTCAGACTCATATAAAGAGTTCTTGAATATAAAAATAGCACTGTACTGGAAAGTGGCACAAAAAGTACCACTTACATTTGCATAGTATGTACTGACCCCCTTCCAGAGGGGGTGCTGGGGCGAGGAGGTACCCGTGGCACAGGCACAGGCCCCGCCCCCAGCAGGCAGGCCCCACCCCCTGGCCAGGGATAGGGCCGGGGGGGGCCGCACTGCCACAGGCAGCTAGACCGCAGTGCGGGCCGGCCAGAAGTGACCGCTGGAGGCTGGGCCCACGCCCGCGGGCGGCCAGGCCCCAGATCCCCGGCCAGGGACGGGGCCGCCGCCGCCGCTGTGGGCGACCAGCCAGCCTGGCCCTGGATCCCCAGCCAGGGATCCGGGGCCTGGCCACCGGCAGCCGCGGTGGCCCTGTCCCCGGCTGGGGATTGGGGGCCACGGGCATGGGCCCGGCCTCCAGCGGCCTCTTCTGGCCCAGCCCTGCCACAGCCTAGCCGCCTGCGGTGGCGCAGCCTCCCCCTGGCCCTATCCCTGGCCAGGGGTGGAGCCTGCCGGGCGGCCAGCCAGGCCCCGGATCCCCGGCTGGGGACAGGGCCGCCGCCGCCATGGCCGGCCGGGTATTGGGCCCTGGATCCCCAGCTTGATTGGGCCGGAGATCCAGGGCACTGGCGTTGGGACCCGGGGCACGTGCCCCAGCGTGCCCAACACCAGTGATGCCCCTGCCCCCTTCTACAAATGATCCATGCATCGTGCTGTCAGGCAATAAGAATTTTGCCATCCTGAGGTTTCTGAGAAACGAGGCACTATAACAGGATCTTTTGATTTATATGACGACATTATTAGGTTGGCCAAAATTTGGGGTCATGTGAGTTAGAATCATAGAAACTAGAAGGGACCATGAAAAGTCATTGAGTCCAATCCCCTGCACTCATGGCAGGACCAAGTACCCTCTTAAACCATCCCTGACAGGTGTTTGTCTAACCTGCTCTTAAACACTTCCAATGATAGAGATTCCACAATGTGCCTAGGCAACTTATTCCAGTGGTTAGTCACGCTGACAGTTAGATATTTTTTCCCTAATGTCCAACCTAAACCTCCCTTGCTGTAATTTAAGTCCATTGGTTCTTGTCCTATCATGGGTAGTTAAGGAGAACAATTTTTCTCCCTCCTCCTCGTGACAGCTTTTTCAATACTTGAAAACTTATCACATCCCCTCTGTCTCCTCTTTCCCAGATTAAACAAACCCAGCTCTTTCAATCTTCCCTCAGAAGTCAAGTGTTCCAGATCACTAATCATTTGTGTTGCTCTTCTCTGGACTTTCTCCAATTTGTCCACATTTTTCTTGAAATTGAGGTGCCCAGAACTGGACACAATATGCAAGTTGTTTCCTTTAAGAAAAGATAACATCGATGGAGTCAGTATATTTTGATGTAATCTTGTTTACGTACAAAGACTGTACATAAAATCATTTCCCTGAACATAGTAGGACTCAAGCAAGCGGGGGGTTTTTTTGCTCATAATTCTCTTTTCAGTCAGCACTCTGCTCCAAAGCTTTCTCTTTTGTAGCTTTTTCTCAGGATCATGTTACGAGTGCTTCTCTGACAGTGTCAGGCTCCTCCTTCTCTCAGCTCTCATGCCCAGTGAGATGGTGTGATTACTCTTCCCCCAGCATTACAAACTGAACCCCAGTATTTTGAACAAACTGGGTGAAATCTGTTAGTTGGGTGTAATGCAAATGCTGAAAGTCTTCAACAAGCTTGTATAGCAATACTCTGATGTAGTAGCTGTGTAGCTTCAATCTGGATAAATCAATGTATGTTTGAGTACATATGGATCTTGCTAAACAAGCAGCCCTAAGAAAAAGCTGACAGTTGTTTATTGCAGATGTAACAGTTAAGTAAAAATGCCCAGGTGGGAGGTTGTAGCAGTAGGAGTAGATTCAGTGTGATCCAAATGGATTGAAAAAGAGATTAATACAGCCCCAGAAGCAGTAAGTAGTCATGGATTTTATTGTGTTTAAACTGTAACTCATTAGTGTTGATAGCCAGGTTTGGCTGTCACTAAAACAGGAAACTGAAGATCAAATAATGTTCATACAGTTTTAAGGGCCACCCACCTAGCACAATTCACCTTGTCAATGAGCAGTTTGTGGTTTTTGTCTGTATGGAAGTAGCCGATCACCATATAATGCACAGAAGGGTGATTTAAGAAACACAGGCTCAAATGGACTCAAAGCCTTTTTAATAAACACTAAGCAAAACTTCCACTTTTCAGAGCCACGTGGCATATCTCAGATAAACAGTGCGCTCTCTCTGCAACTGTAGATCTTTCACACGTTCTCATCTCAGTCGAAGGGAGAGCTGCATGGACTGGAAGAACGCATACTGGAGTTGAGAATTACCATGAGGGCCTGAGTACAGAGTTTTCTCAGGCTTTTTGTCCTGTCCCCACCCTCCTCAGTACATGCTCTTTGCTCTGATATTCTCAAAAGGGGAACTTCTTTGGCATGATGCCTCACTGGGATCTTCTCAGCTCCCTTCATGCTTGCTGTTATTCTTTACTATTGCACAGCCTTGTCTCTATTAACTGCAATGGAAGTTGATTATTTTTGGCATGGCTCCTTATCTTTAAATTTCTGCTACAAGGAAACTGAGGGGGAGGAGGAAACATTCCTAGGGTAGAGGGGCCAGTGGAAGACCAAGTGGCCATTCATTTCTCTACTCCTAGGACTTGGAAAACCTAAAACCAGGAGAACGATGGGAAGCTGAAGGCAGGGTCTTTATTATCTAATCCTTGAAGAATAGGGGAAATGGAGCACAGGAGTGCAAGATGAGTAGGGTTTTGTGGGGATGATAAAGAAAGCAGAAGGGATGCTGGGGCATTGGTGGACAGGAGGAGAGAAGGTGAAAAGAGTCATCAGTAGTGTGGTAGGTTTAGACAGCAAGATCAGAACATAGTAAGGCAGCGGTTAGCCAGGCATCACCCAACAGTATGCAAGAGAAGGACAGACGGATGCAAGGCTTAAAGGGTCTGCGGTCATAAACCTGACCCAAAAGAACAAGAAGGGCAATTTTCCATATTTATTCTTGGAACAGATTGAGAGGCCTCCTTGTTCAGCCAAAAAGAGCCCATTTCTAAGGAGAGATGTCATGGAGACCTCTCTGCATGCGTTCACTGCTGGTATCTGAGGTTGACCAAGGCTGTGAGGAGAAGCTGGAAAGGTGAGAGGAGGTTGTGTGTTTTTACCTCCACACAGAATCTGGGGGCTGACACAACTATCCAGTGATTCAAAGGCACTCTGACTTATGGGAGGGAGAAGGGTTTCCTGGGATTTTGAATAAACTAAATTGAGTGTCAAAACAAATAGCCTGTGTAAGTTTCCTGGCCATAAATTCTGTGGGCGGAATGAGTTGTCCATCTATGTGAGCACACATGGACCTTGACCAAGCAACAGGCCAAAGATAACTAAAGAAAAAGCAGCAGATAAGAACCAGGCGTCAAACACACCCATATTTTAGGAATGAGCTCAGTGACAGCCAAACAGACTGAACAAGATGAGAGACCACACTCAGCCTTCCAATAAACAAGGGTCTTCATCCTTTTACATCAGGGATGATTTTTGCCCTGTGCTGTTTGAATTAGCATCCTGCATTAGTCACTAAAATTAAATCAGGCAGAAAATAACCTGGAACCCGTTGGGTGCACAGTGAGGCATATCTGTGCGTCCTCTGCATCCAGAATAGCCCTTGCCTGTGTAAAACCGGCAGGAGTAGCCCTGCCCCGCCAATGTGGCGGAGTAAGTTGGCCTCTATGGCCATTCAGATCCAGTTGTCAATTAGTGACAATGGTGGTTGTGGTGACGTTTAAGAAGTGTCTACTTCCCTAAGGGCGGAACTTGCCAACCTCCACCAACAGTCGTCAGAGGGTTATTGTTTAGAGCCAGTGCTGGTCTAGGTGGGAGTGCTTACCTCCCACTCTCAAGATGTACCCATGCCTGGAGTCGTTCGGTCACCCAGGATAACACTTCTTTTTATTGACAAGTTCCAGAGGGGTAGCTGGGTTAGTCCAGTTCAGCAGAACAAACAAGGGAGTCCTGTGGCACTTTTAAAGACTAACAAATTGATTTATTGCATGATCTGGATTTCTCCCAGAAAAGCTCATACAATAAATACTTTTATTTATGACGTCCTATCAACACAAGGTTGTATCGTGCATGCACGTTTTCCCTTTGACACATACCTGTATGTTCTCCTAGATGAGTGGTCCCCCATTTTTGTAGGTCGTGCACCTTCTTACCCTCAGTGGACTCTGCCTGTTCCTTCTCCTCCCTCTCAGGAGCCAGGACTTCATTTGGGGCTGTGGTCAGGGAGCTGCAGCTAGGGCTGGGAGAAAAGCCATGACAGAGTGGCTCTGTGGCTGGGGGGACTGTGGTGGCAGGGCCGGCACAACACAGTAAGCACGGTAAGCATTGCAGCGGGGTGCTGACGTTTGAGGGGCACCAAAATGCGCTGCATTGCTGACATCGCTCATCTGCCCGGCCGTAATCAATCTGCTGTGCTGCGGGGGGTCACCCGAAACCCTAGCTCCGGTGCTGTATGGTGGGCTGAGATCTAGGGGCTGAAGCTGCAGCTGGGGCTGGGAATGGGACAAAAAGGCTGGGGCTGGGGCTACATCTGGAGCCATGTCTGAGGGCTAGGGCTAAGGAGCAAGTCTGTGTCTGGAGTCACAGGCCAAGGCCATGGCTGGAGCGTAGGTTAAACTAATAGCAGGAGCAGGTCGAGGTGGTACTCTCTCCTTGACCCCCTGAAAGAGCTGGTCCAGACCCTGCCACATTCCCTAAAATCTCCATGCCTGCCCTGCAGAGATGTGCCCCACAGGTTGGGGACCTCTGCCCTAGCTAATGAAAGGTATTTTGCCTCAGTGGCAAATGGCAGGTATGCTGAAAGGGAGATTATGCCCACCCTCTTTGAAATGGCTGCAGCCTGGATTCACTGGAACAGGGAGGTGACCTACTCCATGATTTCGCACAGCCTCCAGTTTTTGGTGGAATAAACAAGGAGTCCTGTGGCACTTTAAGACTAATAAATATATTTATTGCATGAGCTTTCATGGGAGAAAATCCCGTTTCCTCAGATGCTTTGAAGATGGGGGAGCGTACAAAATGAGAGGAAAATAAATGCAGAGGGGTGTAAGTAATGGGGTGAGGTACACGTCCCTGCATTTATTTCCTCCCATTCTGTAAATTCACAGGGCTCCATTGCACTATGTACCTTGCCAACACAAGCAGCTGTGATCTGTGCCTTAGGATAGCTTTCAATTTACTGTGAGTTGATATGCAATAAATGAATGTAATGAATGGTAGGAGTGTGGAACCAATACAAATTACTGGTAGTTTGATAAAATTTTCTCATGTATATGTAACCCATATGCCTAACTAAAAGAGCTAGCTCTTTAAGGAATCGCTTGAGGCTCGCTTATGCTCCTGGGCAGATTTGGCTGTCCAGGTCCAGAAGCTTCTGGAAGTTAAGTGAGTGGTTGCATTGAGCATGCTCCACAAGGCTTTCTACTGATGCTGTGGTCTGATGCTATGAGAGCAGCGGCCATAGAGTTACAATTGGAAGAGCCCATTGGCTCAGTGTGTGACTGGAAGAAGCTGAGCCAGGTGTGGACAGCAAGATGTTCTCTCACTGCTATGGAGCATTTTACCGCAGAGTTTTTTCATATGCATATGTGACTGATTGTTGGTTACAAGGCTGGCCCAAGGGGTTGTGGTGCCCCAAGCCAGCTTTTGCTTTTGTGCACCCCTGGGGGAGGGGGAGGGTGGAACCTGGACTCCGTGCTGGGCTGGCTTGCCTTGCCCCCAGGGTGGGGAACAGCCGACCCGGGGCAGAAGGGGCCAGCCCAGAGATGGGGTGAGACAAGGGTTAAAATATAATTTGCGGGGTCCCCCTCACGCAGGTCCAGCCCCGTCTCATGCACCCCAGCTACTGCCCCCAATATCCATTCCCCTGTCTCCAAAATCCACCCCCCAGCTCAGGCACCCCCAATACCCCCTCCCAGCATGAGCTGGGCCGCCCCAGTACTTACCGGCAGCCACGTGCTGGGCTGGGAAACAATGCAGCCTGCAGGCTGTGCTGGGAAGCTTCTGCCTCCAAGTGCAGTCTGCACATGTGCAGGGGCGCTAACTATGCCCCCTCTGCTCTCCCCCTGCCTGCCAGAGCGCTGCAGAACACCATTCTGGGGCCTGCTATTTTTAGGGGCCCAGCATTTGGGCCCCTAAAAATAGAAAATGGAAGCAGAATGCTGAGCTCCGTGACCTCCTATTTTTAAATGGTGGGCCCGAGAACGCAGCGTTCCAGCTCCATTTTCTATTTTTAGGGGGCCTGGAACGCTGAGCCCCTAAAAACAGTGGGCCCCGGAACAGTGTTCTGCCACATTACGGCCTACTTTAATCCCTGGGCGAGGGAGTGGAGTCTGCCCCATGGGCTGGCCCGTTTTGCCCCCCAGGAGCAGAGTGGCTGGCTTAGGGGAGGGGATGGGAGCGCAGGCTCTGGTTTCTGGGCTGGCTAACCCTGCCCCTAGGGGAGGGGATGGGAGCACAGGGTCCAGTTTCTGGGCTGGCCCGTCCTGCCCCCGGTGCAGTGGCACCCCTGAGGTGCAGAGCCCCAAGCCAGTGCCATACTGGCTTATCACTAGAGCGGGCCCTGACTGGTTAACTAGGAAACTGAATGGATGGTGCTGGTTCTACAAGAGAAAGAAAAGCTTGCATGGATTTCTGCCAAAGATCCATGCAACCAAAGAAGAGGATTTTTGCTTCTTGCAACTCAAGCCTTTAGACTAGAAACAAGACTGTAACTGAGATTTGGATGAACTCCACCTAAACTTTGGGACTCTTTGGTTTCTTTCTCACAGTGTTTCTGTGGGGACTGTTCTGTTTAAATTCATTTTGTTTTCTTATGGTTAGATTTAGCATGTTAGTATTTCCTTAAGTTCATGATGTTTGTTTTTAGGTATTTTAATGTGGGGAGGGTAACTGAACACTCTTTGCTGTGAGTCCCTCATGGACTGAATCCTGGGTCTCCAGCTGCTTCTCTATAAGAGTTGGGGTTTAATTTTTGTTTTTGAGGCACTGGAGAAGGGCAATTAAATGAATTCTAGCCCACCTCAAGGTTACACAGACACAGTCTGACTCTAGGGTTCAGTCTAGTTGTTGAGACCATCTTCCAGGCCTGGAGGAGATCCCGGTAGAAAACCTGCAGGTCACGGAGGTCCTGTAGAAGCCCCCTTGGATGGAGGTAAAAGAGCTGCCAGTCATGATGGAGCCCTCAGAAGCAGTGGAGGAAGGCAGGTGGTAGTGAGTCCCATGGTGGACTATCATAAAGGAGACCGCAGGGCCTGGAGGTAGAAGAAGTGGACCCGGGTGTGAAGGCAGAACAGGGAAGTAGCAGCTGTAGGGGTAGAGCGAGGAGGAGCTGAACTGTCAGCCACCTACATTGCTTCTTCCTCTGCCTACCAGGTCAGGAGACCTAGGGTGTCAGCCAGGGTAAAGTTGTGCAGCAGATTCTTCAGGGGAGGGTGAGGACAAGAGCAGGGTCGTAACTATAGAGGGGTCAACGGGGCTTTGGCCTGGGCGCACCAGATCCGCTCCTTTAAAGGGCGCGTTTCTCAGCGCCAGCCCCAAGTGCTGCTAATGGAAAGGGGCACCTTCCAATTGGAACATGCCCCAGGCAGCGAGTCGCGGCATTACAGCTCTGGACAAGAGGAAATGGGTAGTTAACCTGCAGCAAGGACAATTTAGCAGGGGTCTTCTGGCCAGTAGGGAGTTTCCTCCAGGCTGGGAGTTTTTAAAACTCCTGCCCTCGGCATGCTCAGGGTGGGAGGAGCAGCCTGTGGTGTGTCCACTCTGGTGACCAGGTATGGGGACCAGAGGTTGAGGGGCTGAGCCAGACCCAGAGGAGGGGCAGGAGCCAGACCTGCAGAGGCCACCCCCGGCTGGGGCCAGAGCTGGGAGCGCAGCACCAAGGCTATTCCAGCTCTGCAGGCAGCAGGGCGGCGAGGTGGGCCAGGGCTGGTGCGGGGAGCAGTGGGGTGGACTTTCTCCTGCTGGGCTGGCCCCAGTCAAGGTCCCCAAGCGCCCCACAGCCACAGAGGGGTGCTGGACAGGCGAGCGGCCCACGCTGTGCAGAGAGTGGCGGGGCCGGGAGCTGCAGGTGGAGCCAGAGCTTGGAGCAGTGTTCTCCCCAAGAATTGAAATGAAGGGGGTGTTGCGATTTACGGGGAATTTAGCCCCTTTGCCTCCTTGGAGTCCACCACCAGCGCCTCCCCCTCTTTGGGAATTGCCCATGCCCCACCCCCCAACTCCCTTGCCTCTAGCCCTTCTCTGCCCCATCTCCTACCTCCTGCCCCAGCCCCCCACTTCCTGCCCCACCCCAGTCCCCACGCACCCCTTCTCTGCCTCGTCTTCTTACCATGTCCTCCTTCACCAATCCACCCCCTGCCCCTGCACCTGCCCCAGGCCCCCACCTCCTGCCCCCAGCCACCCCTTCAACATCTCCACCTCCTGCCCCTGCTCCATTTCTCCTCATCCCTCTCTCCACATCCTGTGCCCTCATCCTACCTGGGCTGGGGCCTGCACATGCATGAAGGGGGCCTGGACAATACTGGAAGGGGGCCCAGAGATTAGGAGGGTTCCCAGGAATGGTCTAGAAATCTGGGAGGGGATGTCATTTGAACCTTTCTTTTGGGTGTGTTTAACATGGACCTCCAAAAACATTCAAGTTTAAGGTCCTCCATACGCCCCTTGCAGCTCTCCTGTGCCTGCTGATGGGCTCATGGGGTTTGGGCTGCAGGGCTGTTTAATTGCAGTGTAGATGTTTGGCCTCAGGCTGCGGCTTAGGCTTTAGGACACTGTGAGGTGAGAGGCTCCTAGACTCAGAGCTGAGCCCAAGAAGGAGCAACCACACCATAATTTAACAACTTCTTAGCTTGAGCCACTTAGCCAGAATCAGCTGGCACAGGCCAGCTGCAGGTCTGCAACTGCTGCGTAGACATACTCTAAAGGCTCAAAAATCTGTAGGTAAAGAACACCCCCCCCCCCGCATGTACTAATTTTGAAAATCTCCTGATTTCTAATTTCATGATTTTGGGGGGGGCTGTTTCATGATTTTTTTGAACCTTTGGGGGTAGTAAGACTCCAGTGCTATCCATGAGGTTGTGTCAAACCTCACAGCTGATGTTGGAACTAGGTGTCATCTCGTCTCTCAAATGCCATAGCTGGACCATGGCTGGCATCTCTGCCATCAATCCAGGGAAGAGGGGGCTTTGCAGCTCCCCAGTCTGGCCCCTAACCAATACTGTTGCTTTCCTGGGGTACTAGATAATGAGAGGCCCCTTGTTATACTTCAGGAACAAAGGATCTTGTGAGGAACACTGGTTGTCGGCCAACCCTCTTCGAGAAGGGTTAAAAATAAGTAGTGGTGCTACTCCTTTGGGTTACTCAAGTGCAGTTCAGAAAATTATTTTTCCTCTCCTTATTATATGGGCTGATCTGCAGTAAAAGGGTTAATGCTGTTGTTGTATGTGCTGGTGCAGGCAGCTGTGCGGATCCCAAGGTATTAGACAAGCTGGATGCGTAACACTTGTTTTTGGATCAGCTTCTTTTGATGCCAGAGACTAGTTTTGAGCTGCTCACAGAGCTTTTTTTCAAGTCTGAGAAATCTGTCCCATCTTGTATTTCTTTGACACACAGAGTACCTCTCCCAGACATTATACTGTATATTTTTTAGGGGGAGCACTTGGCATTGGAATGGGGAAGGGAGAGATTACAATGCGCTGTGTAGATCTTGGGGACGGGGTGCACTGTGTGCTGGCTGGGGTGCAGTGACGTGTGTATATGTGCAGGTGCATGTTGATGCACTGGATGGAGAGGGTGCAATCAGGGATTTCCCTAACACCCCTGTACACCCCCCTTGAATTTCCCAACACCCCCCCAGTTGTCAGCTAGTAACAGTGTTATACCAATTTAGTGAGCACTCCAATACCCCCCATATCTCCCCCTACCCCGCCCAGTTTCAAATCCTGGGGAGAATACTGGGTGCAATGACGTGTATATTTGGGGGGCGCACAGTGCACTGAAACAGGAGGGTGCAATGAATTGTGTATATTTGGGGGTTCAGGGCACTGGATTTGGGGAGGGTGCAATGAGCAGTGTATATTTGGAAGTGTAATGAGCTGGAAGAAAGAGAGGGTGGGGTGACTAGTGTATATCTGGGGGTGCACTGTGAGCTGGACGGGGGTGGGTGCAATGAGTCATGTATATTTGGGAGTGCAGTGATCTGGTGGGGGAAGAGGATGGAATGATGTGTATTTTTGAGGTGCATGGGGTGGTACTGGATGGGGAGAAGGTGCAATGGTGTGTCTTTTAGGGTGCACTGTGAGCTGGATGGAGGGAGGGTGCAATAAGTTGTGTATATTTGGGGGTGCACTGTGAACTGGATGGGGAGAAGGTTCAATGTGTATATTTGGGGCTGCGCTCTGAGCTGGATGGGGAAGCAGGGTGCAATAAGTGGTGTATAGCTGAGAGCAGCTCA
>ML682040.1:2985181-3040181 GCA_007922195.1 Podocnemis expansa
TGTATTTGGGGGTGCCCTGTGAGCGGGAGGGGGAAGCAGGGAGCACTAAGTGGGGCACAGCTGAGAGCTGTGGATGCGGGCACGGCCCTGTTCCCGGCTGGAGGGGGCGGGGGGTTATTTGCGGCCGCACAGACACACCCCGCGCGGCGCAGGCATCCCCCGGCCGCCCCGCCCCCTCTCCCCGGCCTGACCTTTCCCCTACTTTCCAGCGGGCGGCTCCGGGCGCGCGCGCGCGCGCCCACGCTGGCTCCTTCCTGCCATCAGGCGGGCCGCACGCCCCGATCACGCCGGCCGCGGCCGCTCATTGGTCCGAGGCGGGCCGGGCCACGCCGCGATTGGCGGAGAGCCGCGCGCTCTTTCCTCCCCCGCCGGCCCCCTGCTTGGCGCATGGCCGGAGCGTAGTTGGTGTCTCCCCGGCCCCTCCCCCCGCGCCGGGGCTGCTGGCTGCGCGGCCGGCCCCGCGGGCGGGAGGAGGCGGCGCTGGCTGGCTCCTGCCTTTGTCACAGCGCGGCTGCCTGCAGGAGCCTCGCCATGCCCGGCGCCGAGAGGGGAGATGCCCCCGCGGTGAGTAGCCGCGCGGCCCGGCCCGGAGGCCACGGGGATGGGCGGCGGGGAGCTGCAGCAGCCCGCACGCCCTAGCGCTGGGAGGGGGCGGTGCGTGCAGCCCGGCCCCTTTCCCAGCCCCGGCGGCGCAGCCCGTGCTGCCCCTCTGCAGCCAGCGCGGGGCAGGGGCCGCGGCGCACCGGAGGGGACGGGCGGGGCTTTGCACCCCGGGCCGGGGTAGGTCGCGGCTGGTTGGCAGCAGGACGCCGGGCCGTGGTTATATTTGGAGTGGGCGGCGGCTGCGGGCCCCCTGGGGCGGGGGAGAAGCCCCGCCGTCTCCTCTCGCAGGGGGTGGAGCGGGGGCGGGCTCCCTCCTGCGCGGCGAAACAAGCCCGGGGGGGCTCGGCCCCGCCTGCAAATAGCCGCGGGGGGGCTGCGGGGGAATCTCCCGCCAGCCCCGCCGAGGCTCCGCCCGCCGCCGCCGCTGCCGCTGCGGGGTGATGCCGGGACACGCCGCCCGGCTCCTGGCGCCGCCGCCTGGGGATGGAACCCGGTGACGTCACGGCTTCCGCTCCCGAGCCAGACGTTCTACGGGGAATCCCCTCCCCGCCCCCTCCCGCCGGCGGTGGGAGCGGCCGCCTGCCCCGCCCACTTAGGGTGGGCGAAGCTGTGTGCGGGGCGGGGGGCACAGCCTGGGGGGGAAGGGTGACAGCGGCGCCTGGCTAGGGCAGCGGTTCCCAACCTTTTCATGTCAAAAAAACATTGTCAGTTTCTAAAGGGATAGCGTGTTAGTCTAGTCGAGCAAAAATAACCCCGAGTCGTGTGGCATTTTAAGACAGATTTATTGCTGACCCCCAAATGGTGATAGCTGTTATTGGGGACTGACTACAGGCAGGGGTGCTGCAAAAAAGCAGTGGAGGGCCTGACCCCCGACTGATCCACCAGGATGAGGCCGCTCACAGCGGGCAAACACAATTCATTTTGAATTTTAGAACCCTCTCCGATGTGAATCACAGGCTGGCAGTGGCCGGGGCAGGGGTGTCACTGTACTCTAAGTCCCAGCACCAGTGCCCTGAATGTCCAGGGCAGTCCCTGCCTCTCCCGTTGCAGTCCCCAGCCGGAGATCAGGGGCCCAGCCACCACCGGCAGTGCCTGCCTCTCCTGGCCCCATCCCGGGTCAGGCCACTTGCGGCCACTCCGGTTGCTCCCAGCCCAGTCCCCAGCCAGAAATTCAGGCTGGGCCCCTTGTGGAGGTACCCACCTTTCCCAGCCCTGGCCAGGGATTCAGGGCCAGGCTGGTGGCGGCAGGAGCCCGAGGCTGGATCGGGCCTGGGTGGAGAATCAGGGCCGCAGGAGATGGGGCCCGTGCCTGTGCCCTGGGTCTTTTCCTGAGGCAGCAGCACTCCTGGGCTGGGGCTGGAGCATGCCTGTGCCACCCACCACTAGCCAGCAGCAACTGGGGCCAGATGTATTCAGGGACCCCTTGCAATAAGTCCAGGGGCACCCAGACCCCAGGTTGGGAACCACTGGTTGAAGGGGAGACAGTGTGTCCCTAACACAGTGGGGCTGGTGGGGTGGGCTTTGATTATGGTAGATTGGTAAAGAATTGTAGGAAGCACCTGGTGCTTTTTCTAAAACTTTCAGATCAACTTGTCTCTCTTTTACCATGAGGCCTGCTTTAAGTCTGGGATGACTTGTCATTTGGATGACTACTCTATGAATTTGACAAATGCCTGTTTTTCAGATCTGTTGGACTTAATGGATCTCCCATGCACATGTAATAAGTGCCATGTATTGTGCACATGGTTGTATATCTGCATGGCACCATGGATGCAGTGAAGTCAATGGCAAAACTCTCATTGGCTGTCTGAGGGGCTGTACTTTTACCCAGTGGCATCTAATTTGGTTTTATTTTTTTGATAGGACATATCATTCCAGTATTCGAGCATTTGTCTGTAGCAGTTCAGAGTCTAAAGAAAGACCTCATTCTTTGTTCCTCGCATACCCAGAATTCCAAGTATTTCATTCAGAGTGGTTTTTCTGGGTGTGGAAGAAGGAGAGGAGTGGACGTTTCTGGAGTTCCTCTGAGGAAGGGGGATGCAAGTGTTAGAGCAGCAACATGTGGCTGTTAGGGTCATTACACCATAAGGGGTGCACATTTGCAAAACCTGTGTATGTTTTCACTGAAGGAAAGATTAGGATTTTTAGCCCAAAAAAGTAGAGCACTGCAATTTCTGCTTACACAAACCAATTAATGTTCGGGTTTCCTTCCCATCCCAAAGTACCCCAAAAGTTAAGACTATCAAATGATTTTTAAAAATTACAATTAATTGTGGGATTAAAAATGAAGTCCTGATAAATTGCAGTTTTAATTGAGCTGTTAAACAATAGAATGCCAATTTCAATGTATTGTAGAAGATCCAAAAAAGATTTATAGTTTCAAATGTATTGATTTAATTTCTAATACAGAATACAAAGTGTACTATGCTCACTTTTTTATTTTTATTACAAGTATTTGCACTGTAAAAAGATGAACAAAGCAAATTGTATTTTTCAGTTGATCTCATACAAGTACTAGAGTGCAATCTCTTTATCATGGAAGTGTGATTTACTAACATCCTTGTGGTGGAGCGTTTAACTTTGTTTTTTACATAAATTCACTCAGAACCAAAATGGTGTAAAACTTAGAGCCTGTGAGTTAAAGCATGGAGGGGTATACAAAAGTTCTGCGTATCTGGCATGTGAATAACTTACAAAGCCGACTAAACAGTGCCAGGGGAAAGCCTGTTCTCACTTTTCAGGACCTTGTAAATAGGAAATGGGCAGTGTTGTCTCCTGTAAATGTAAACGTATTCATTTGTCTTAGCGATTGGCTAAACAAGAAGTAGGACTGAGTGGACTTGTGGGTACTGAAGCTTTACATTGTTTTATTTCTGAGCACAGTTATGTGAAAAGAGTTATATGTTTGTAAGTAGCACTTTCAGTTGTGACTAATGAAAAACAAATTAACTAGATTAAAAAAAGTCACATGTATTAACTGCAATTAATTGACAGCCCTACTAATAATTATATTTGCCTCTTGCATAGTGTTTTATATGTTCAGAAGACCATATGCAACTGCTGTTGTCACAGTTCACCCGTATGTGTAAATCTGCTGGCCTCAGTTTCCTCCAGCTGTAAAGAATGATAAATGACTCACAAGATGTCATGCACTGATTGAACATCAGACCTTTGTTTGGAGCTCTTGATTCTCTGCCCTGATCTCATTCTTTTCTTTTAAATTGTAGTAAAAGATGGATGCTAAATAAAACTCTCCTATCAGTCCAGAAAGTGCCTGTTACTAAACAAAATAGGGGGAGGAGTCAATTCAGTGGGTGTCTTGTGTGCATGCATGCATGCGCAAAACATGTTGACTCAGAATGACAGTGCTCCTAGAAATTTTGTCTGGAAACTTGAGCTACGGGTGTCAGTTCCTTTCCAGCAAATCATCCTTCTGTAAAGCTAGTTGGAGTGGGAAGAGAGCAAAGTCGTGCTCTGGTAGGAGGGGGAGGGGAAAATTCTGCATATTGAATAACTGAGCTGGAGGGTTTAAAAACAATAAATCTGGACATATGATGTTTTACATGATCTCCATTATAAACAAACAACATGTATGTAGTGGTGACTTTGTTTTCTGAATTATACTAACAGCTAGTGATCTGATTGCCTTTAGGTCGATATTGTGGACATATACGAGTCTATACGACAGCGTCACGACAGTGAAAGGTCTACGTGTAGCACCTTAGAGCAGAATGACATAGAAGCAGTGGAGGTGCTTGTTTGTATGAGCTCCTGGGGGCAAAGATCCCAGAAAGGTGACCTATTAAAAATAAGGCCACTAACACCCATCTCGGATTCAGGTGACTTCACAATGCATGCTGAAGCAACTGTGTGTGAATTACCAAGGGATTATCACTTTTTGTCTACACTGGTAAGGAAAAAAAAATGATCATGCACAACCACAGAAACATTTACTACACTATGCGGATTATATTGGCATATTTTGCTGTATTTGGGGAGAGAGCATTATCTTTGTTTTTTTAAATGCTGATTATTTTCAAGAGTAATTTCTGCTGCCGAACTTGTCTGTATGTGTAATTATGATTTGCATGTAAATTATACGTTCTGTTCAGTATATAGATATGATGATGCAAAAGAGGATTGCATCCTGAATCTTAGTGACTCAGTATTGATTTACTTGCAAACGGGGGTGTCACTGGCACCTGGCATACAGGGCGCGTCCTGGCACCAGTGTCCCGAACCTTTTCCACACCTGCCTCCCCAGCCCCATCCCTGGTCGGGTATCTGGGGACAGGACAGGCTGGCCACGGCAGCTCCTGCCTCTCTCAGCCAGCGATCTGGGCCAGGCCGCCCAGTGCAGCCACTGCCTTGCCTGGCCCTGGCCCTGGCTGCAGATTGGGGGCCAGGCAGGCAGCGGCAGGAGGCCGGGCCCCTGACTCTGGATCGGGGTGGGGGCAGGGCCCAGATCCCGGGTCTTTCCCCAGGGCAGCGACACTCCTGCTTGCAAAGACAAAGAGGAAAAGAAATCCTTGGAATGAAGGACAAATGTTGTTAGACACACTAATAAAGCATAAAAACTAATTGAAATTAAACCTGCCACTTCATAATGATATTTTCATGGCCTGTGTGTTTGTACACGCAGCTGATAATTTCTCTAAGGTGCTGGTCCACTTCAGATGACAGTTAGTTGATTGTCATGTATTGTTGCAGTTGATACCCAAGAGGAGCTTTTGAAGAAAAGTCAATTTGTTTTAATTTTTCAGAACATTCAAGGAATCATTTTACCAATACATTTTTATTAGGCAAATAAACTAAGAGAAAGGAGGAGGAAGATGGATCTCAAAGATCACAGCCCTATCTCCTAACAGTGGCTGATCTCTTCTGCAGCAGCAGGGGTGGGGGGCGAGGCATGACTTCTCAACAGTAGTGGAGGAGGAAGAGGGAGATTTGGCTTAAGACATTAGGGGAGAGGAGTTCCAGTCAGACCCGTTCCAAGATGAGCTACCACCTGATAGAATGATAACGGAAGATTTGGGTCTCTGTGCAAACCTGCAATTAAACAGGTGTAATGTCGCTAAGAATCACCAGACTATTTTCTAAGAATGGCACACCGTATATGGCATTTAAATAGACACATCCAGCATGAGAAGAGTGAAAATGGTTGATGGTGCTGAAAGAGCTGACACGTGCAGTATTGCAGCGTTAGGAAAGCTGACATTTGAGTCATTGTCTGCTTGATACTTTTGAACTTAATCCAGAAGAGCCACTCCTCAAGAAGTTAGTACTTAGTTATAACTTCCTAACATATGCCTTTTTAGACTCTTCATTGCATGCTGAAACTTCATCTTGTGTCATTTAAAAATAAAATAAGGTTGGTAACCACTATATAAACACATTACTGTTTGTATACTTTTATTTTTCTAGTGTATGACCCCACCCCACAGCCCTGATTTTGTTGAGCCAGCGACTGCGACGCTGCTTTCTTCACAAGTCACTTACTCCAAACCGAAGGCAGTCATGGCAAACACATCTGTTCCTGTAGTCACCTCCACGAACTGTGCAGCTGTGGTAGCCAAATCTTCTGTCATAAAAGTGGAGAGGCAGGCTAGTCAGGAGTCAGCCATATCTGAACCATCTGCCCCTCCACCTTGCAGGGCCATGGCAACCAGTGTGATACGCCATACAGGAGACAGTTCTGCTTATTCCCATGTTCCTGCTGTGGAAGTTAAATCTGAGGAAACTTCAGTGAAATCCAGCACCTTCACAGACTGGTGCAAAGGCCAAGACCGAAGACATTCCAGAATTTCACAGGACATGGATACTACTGATGGTTTAATCCGTGATATTTCAGCACCTCAGCCTTGCTTGCACAACTGCAGTTACAATGCTAGTGATAAAGGGCAGCTGAAAGTATGGCCTATTTCATCACAGACTTGTTTACCAAAGAATTATGAAAACTACCTACAGAAAAAAAGCTCCCAGCTGGTACCTGCCCCTGTTTCAAACCCCCCAGTCCTCTGCCAAATGATCCCTATAAACAGGCAAAGAGGTATGATTTCAGCCTTCATAAAACCCTCTACACAGACAGTCACGACAACTGTCAAACCTATTTTACCCCAAACAGCCTCCGCCGTTTCTCAGCCTGTTCTCATGGGACCTTCTGTGCCTCAGGGGACTGTAATGTTAGTTCTTCCGCAGACTGCTGTTGCACAGGCACCACAGGGCCAACAAGCTGTAATGACTGTTGGAAACACCAAGTTATTGCCTCTTGCTCCTGCACCAGTTCTTATTGCTTCTGGTCAAAGCTGTGCACCTCAAATGGACTTCTCTAGAAGGAGAAATTATGTGTGCAACTTCCCAGGCTGCAGGAAAACATACTTCAAAAGCTCCCATCTCAAAGCCCATCTTCGTACTCACACTGGTGCGTATGGAGGGCCGCTTTATCCCATGAAAGCTCATGCAATGAATAAATTTTAGTCTTTAAGTGCCACAGGACTTCTTGTTTGTTAAAAGAATATTCACTTGTGGTGTTGGAAAAATATTGTTCTGTGGCAAGGTTCTGAGAGGGGTAAGCAGGTGGCGTAGAAGTCTTCCCATGTAGGGAAAGTGGAGAACATTCTTCAAGGATGGACAAAAAGGGGACAATTGTTTCTTTAACTTAGACCCCAGATTAGCTCTATTAACATCAGTGGAATTTCACATGGTGTAAGTTAAAGTGTAACTTTGCCCAAAATATTTTTTCTTTTTAAAATTGAGTTGTGCTGTATTTAATATGATCCAAAGGAATTACACAAGAGAAATGAGATGTGACACCATCATGTAGGTTGCTTTTGACTCCCTTGGTTCAGGCTATTAGTAACAGAATTTACTGCTTCACATCTGTTAGGGTAGATGATGATGCATCTTTTTCCAGGTTTTTAGTGTTCTGACTTCACTAAATGAATGAGCACCAGGTGCTGAGTTGGAATGAATTTTACTGTGCGGGTTATTGGAACTATTGCATAAATCAGAGTATTTCAGTTTGTGCCCAGTAAGAGCATGGAAGGTGAATTGTTGAGCTAAAATGAAAATTAAATGTAACAAATAGATGTGGACTGACTGTCTTTAACCAGATTTTGGGCAGCAGTCAGGGCAGAAATGCATTTTATTTTATTAATTCCCCTCTCTGTCCACCTTCTGAAATCCTGGTTTGCTGCAAGTCATGCATTCTGGGTTCTCAGTAAAAAGGTGCCAGAAGTGCTATATTTATTTATTGGAGGATGTGGAGATTATTGTAAGATGTATTTCTTTCCTGGTTCTCCCCACAACCAGATCTGTGGCAGGGACACTCAACCTTTTTCTTTCTGAGCCCTGCCACCCTCCAGCATGGTATAAAAACTCCATGGCCCACTTGTGCCATGGCTGTTTTCCTGCATATCCAGTAGACTAAAAGCCAGGGCTTGTGTTAAGGGATTGCAAGCAGGGCAGTTGCCAAGAGGCCCATGCCAGAGGGGGCACTGCAAAGCTAAACTGCCTGGGCATCAGCCCTGCATGGTGGTATGCAGGCTTCAGCTTTCTGCCCTTTGCACGAGTGACTCTAGTGCCAGCCCTGCCCTCTGACTTATTTTGGTGGACCCCTGAAGCCTGCTCATGGGCTTTCAGGCGTCCTAAACCCCAGCTGAGAGCTGCTGGTAAATAGGACATTGAATGGAAATTCAAACCAGATTATGTACTCAATCTGATTTTTTTTTTTTTTTTTTTTTTTTTAAAATCTCCCATTGGAAAAATAACTTTAAAAAAGACACACTTTAAAGGGAGTAGATGCTCCCCTAAACTAGAACCTAGCAGTAGAACATTACCCTTCCCCTTTGTTGCCCTTTAACGTGTGTGGATGACTGGAAGACCTGTTACGACAAGTGTAGTAGGTTCCTGAGCTATCTTTGTGCAGTGCAGGATGGTGTAGGCGTAAAAGCCGTGTGCTTTACAGCTTATCTTTCTGCTGACTGGCAAAGAAGTTGTGTGCATTCTCTAACATGATGACGACTGCACCATATGTACAGGGAGCACAACCTAACTGTGACCCTTAACTAGCAAATTGAGCCAGCTGGAACAAGAGCTAACTTGCCTTTTCCCCAGTACTCAAGCTCTGAGAGAGAGATTCTCTTAGAGGAAGGACTTAGCCCTTAATATGGAAGAATTCTTCAGTGCCGCCTCCTTGTTGAAAGGAGCACACACTTTCAGATTTATCCATAAGCATATATTGGATATTAAACTGCTACCTCTGAGGAAAAGCGGGTAGTAGATCACTTACCATTAGAATAGCTCAGAAATTGTGCAGTTAAAGTATTTTAAACATGCACACACACAATCAGAAACTAGCAAAGGTGATGTCGGAGCTCAGCACATACTCTTACAATCCTTGAACATCCAGAATACTCATGAAGCCAATGGGAATTTTCAGTTGTGAAAGGAACACAAGTTCATCACTTGCATTTGTTCTGTCACACGCCACACCAGGAATGAAATGTAACTCCCTTTTTGGTGGAATTGATGAAACTGGCCAAACCTAATGATAAATAGAGCTTAGTAAATGATCCAAAATCTCAGCAATTATGTTCTTAATTATTGTTAGCAGTTGAAGTGCAGTGCTTTTTTTTTAATTTGTTTTTGAGGAACTGAGCATAGAATGACACTGAGATCAAATCCAAGACTTTACTTCAGATTATAGTATTTTCTAATGACATGGCACAGCCTTTGACTTCTGGTAGTATTAGAGAGGTTTGTTTCGCAGTTTATGGTCAGACAATATTGTAGCTTTATGAAAAATTATTCTTCTCTAGACTCCGACTTGGTTGGCAACTTTTTTGCTTTTTTAAAGATTGTTGAATCAGAAAATTAAGAAGCAATAAATATATTACTGTTGTCTAAAGGCCCAATACAGCAGCCATTTAGCACATGCTTAATTTTGTGGGACTACTCATGCAGAAAGTTATGCACTTAAGCAGCTGCAAGACTGGAATCTAAATTATTAGTCCTTAAAGCCATATTCTGCTTTTATTGGTAAAAAATAACCTTGTTTTGCTTTTCCCCATATCTGTGCAGGAGAAAAACCTTTCAGCTGTAACTGGGAAGGCTGTGACAAAAAGTTTGCCCGCTCAGATGAACTGTCTCGACACCGAAGAACTCATACCGGGGAGAAGAAGTTTGCTTGTCCTGTGTGTGACCATCGTTTCATGCGCAGTGATCACTTGACAAAACATGCCCGTCGTCACATGACTACAAAGAAAATACCCAGTTGGCAGACAGAGGTTGGTAAACTGAACAGAATTGGTGCAGCAGAGAAACCGAAAAGTGGTGGTGCACTGAGTATGCTCATCCCCATGCCAACCTCTGCCTAAATGGGCTAATTGGACAAGGAATCTGCTCTAAGAACTTTCGAAAAGTCAGGAAGCATTACAATGCTTACAACCTAATTTACAATGTTGTCTTAATTTCTGTTCATAGTTGCTTCTTTAATGGGGGAGGTATATAATTATTTTTTTCCACTTTAGACTCTGGTCTGATGATATTGTGTGTGTCTTTTTGGTTCCTCTCCTCAAGACTTGGGCATCCACAATCACTAGCACTACAGGAAAGCGGAACTCTTGGGAAACAATTTGGGTACTAGCCTATTAGAAAACGAAAACAAACCCGTCACTTGAGTAACAATTGCTGTTTATATTTGATAGACAGTGAAACAAAGTGATTTTTAATTTTTATATATTAGTATTTTCTATATAAAATATATTTTGTATTAAGCTAGGGCTCAGCCTACAGTCATTGAAAATAGTTGCATAAGCATAGGTGCGCAAAATCAGGCCCTTTGTTTGGAAACTGCTTTTCACTAAGCCTCAAGAAACTTAATTAAATACATTTTTAGAATCGTGTAACAATTCCTGGTTAACTCAGAATGTTTTGGAACTTTACACAGTTTAGATCCTGATCCAATGCTCAGTTTGCACAGTTGGACGCTCTTTCAAGTGAGATTAGAAGCGGGATTTAAAAGCCAGTTGCCATTTACAAAAGAAAAAGTCTTCAGGACTAAAAGTGGGCTTTCTGAAATCCAAAACTGTTAATTGAATCAGGTTTCTCGAAGGAAAAAATTGCACTGAGCGTATTTTGTAAACTTTGCAGAGAAAATCTTTGTGACTTCAGGAAAAAGCTTGCAAGGCAACACGTTCCTGGTTATTTTTTTGTGCTAACTGAGCAAGTGGATGCACAAGTGCAGCTACTGCTGAAGAATTTTGCTGCCATTAAGAGATTTTTACTTAAATCCTGCTAGAGCTTCCATATTACAATCTACTATAAGACACACAACTGGCAGGTGGTGACAGAACAGCTCACATCTAGTAAACTGGATCTTTGATTTATATTCCCTGGGTTTAAAATTATAAAGTCTTTTATATAAGCTGTATAGGTTAGTGTAGACTCTGGCACACCTAGTAATGAACTATTCAAGGCTTCAGTTTATCTGCGTCAAAGCACACACCCAAAGTCTAATTTAAAACATAGTCACTTTATCAAACTGATGAGTCTCTTCTTATGGCCTTATACTCCGTACTACTTTGCATGCAGTATCATGCTTTTCTATTAAATGAAATTTTCTTCCTCTTAAATGGACTTTTACATCAAAGTACGTTATGTCTAACTTTCTTTAGTAGCATGGTGTGATTAACAGAATTAAATGTGTAGCACAACTAGATCACTCAGCTTCTATGTCAAGAAGAGAAAACACACACACACATGAAACAAGCAAAGATGTTGGCTGTAGTGCAGAGATCTTAATAGGTGTAACAGCTGACATTTCATTAGTACCTGAAATCACTGACTCTAGTACAGATAAAAAATAGCCGTTTGACCAGCCCAGTATGTTCCTTAATCACAATATTTCTGTTCTGTTGATTGATTCCCTGTGCAACTAGGCAGCTTCTCTTGCAAACATCTTTTAACATCAGCAATTTTACATATAAGCACTTTGCCTTAAGCTGATTGATTGATTTTCATTTGGGTCTGAATTCTTTATTGTGAATAACCTCCTTAAATGTAGTTTGAATCTGTAAAATAAGAATATAAAAAATAGCATCTTCATACTCCAGACAGAATGAACAAGGAGTCTATATATCACATGAGCTTTTGAGGGAGAAAATCCAAATTCATCAGATGCTTGAAGATGCAAAACTTGCAGAATGGGAGGAAAATAAATGCAGGGAAGTGTCAGACATCGCAATCAGGACTCCTTGTTTGTTTTGCTGAACTAAAGTAACACAGCTACCTGTTAGGAACTTGTCTTACTTCAGGGCATCTGCTTCTTGTGGGTATTCAGTTGTATCTGCCTCTTTTACTGACAAAGTATGTTTTTACTACTCTGCTCGGCACAACCAATGCAATTAACAAAACAGGAGCTGGATTCTCTTCCATTTTGAAAGAGGTTTGGTCTGTTACTCTCTGAAAATTCACTGTCGGGTGGCCATATGGAGCCAAATAAGTGGCCTTTCCTACTTCTAGCAAATGATGTATTGAAATAAGTGGTAATATTGAGCTTTGAGAAGATAGTACTTTTCCAGATGAATGAAACATGGATAATTGGAAATGTGTTGCTGCATGTTGTTCTGCTTCATTAGTCTAAATTCCGTGTTTTGTTGTATAGTATATCAATCCCATTCTGCTCCCATCTGGACTGTTGCAAACTTGTGGAAGTCTGGTATAGCTCACCTGAAGTCAGTGAAGCCCATGTGTAACAGCAAGATATGCTCCTGTATTTAAGTTTTTATGCTTACTGTTATAATTATTGGTTATTAGGTTTAAGATTATTAAATTGATACATGCTCAGTGTATTACATTTTTGTACCTATCCTTCAGAATCTCCAGTCCTTGCTTGACATTTATTGTGACACTGCTCACCATCATGTATGTATTGATATATATGCAAATATTTGTATTTTTCAAAGGGCTAAATTGTAATTCCTCTTCGTTAAAGTGGATACTTGGACTGTAACTCATGTGGTGTTTGTACCCTAGCAGCCACCCCTCAAGCTTAGTTCCATGGTTGGGAGAAAATTAGCCTT
Source organism: Podocnemis expansa (assembly GCA_007922195.1). Lineage (NCBI taxonomy): Eukaryota > Metazoa > Chordata > Testudines > Podocnemididae > Podocnemis > Podocnemis expansa. The sequence goes on from ML682040.1 coordinate 2,997,868, forward strand.
GCTCTTAATGGTCTAGGGAAGAAGAGCAAAAAACTCAGCCTGTGGACTGTGGCGTGACACGGTGGCTTGTTACTTGACCTTGACATGTCATATTAAATTCAAAACCAATTTTGGCAAACTTATTTTAGTGTGATGAAATATTCTGATATTTGCCCATAACAAAATGCTTTGGAAACACCTCATAAGTAATGTAAAGGGTCTTGTTGTTTTGGTGGTTAGAGGAAGGAAAAAGACACAGAGGATAGTATGGGATAAAAGTCTGCCTATAAACCTAGAAGGATGGTTGGCATTGGGCCCCATGTCCTTTTCGCAATACTTTCATCTCCATTTACTTAGGAGCGAGGGCCTCTTAGAAGTACTGGCAGTTGTTTCATCATTTTAGCGCAGCCTTAGATTCATGATTATTTACAACTTCTGCCAGTCAAATACTGAATGAGTCTGATTTTTGGTTTAGGTGCTGAATCAACCACTTAAAAAAACAAAATCTAGTTTGAGTCAAACCAATTTTTTGAAATTTTTAATCAAACCAAGAAACTAGAGAAATTTTTTTCAAGTCAACACACGTTTTGACTCCAGTCTTTCCATTTTTGTAGTGATATATTTTCACCCTCCTTTGTTACTGTGTGGGGGGAGGCGGTATTTTTAAGTTGGCTAAATTTGATAATGTAATGCCATTTTGAAACAAAATGTCAAACGTTAATTAGATGAAATGTTTTTTGGCTTTTTCCACACACACAAAATTCAGTTTCAGCCAAATAATGTATTTGCCAGATTTTACTCACATTTGGGGAAAGTTTTGAAGCTTGGGAAAATGCATTTTTCAGTGAAATTTCTACTAGGTGAAAATGTAAACCTAATGTTAGAGCTGAATATACCCAGTGAGATACTTGGGGGCAGTCTACAGTTGGATGCAAAGAAGGCAAAGTACTTGTGTAAATGTGCATGAATAACTAAGCCAGAAATTGAAACTGTTTTTTGCTTGCACATTATAAGGGAGTAGAAACAGGAAGTCTTATTTGTGGATTAAGCATTACCAGGTAAACTGTCCTAGTGCACTTTATTGCCCACGCAACTTTGTTCAGTCTTTTTACTGTGAGCCTATAAGTATATTTCAAAATAAATTTAAACATTTTCTCTTTTGTAACTTTTAAATTTATTTAATAAAATTGTATTGTGGCTTTAAAGTCTTCAAAATATTTGGAATTTAAGTTGTCAAGTGTCTCAGTTGGTCAAGAATGTGTAAAAGTAAAATAGTGTCAATATATGTAGGCAGATGCTGTCTCAGCTTGCATATTTCTGAGCAAAGACAGGAATTTAACCCTTTTTGTGTGTTTAGTAGAGAGGTGTGCTCTTCCTAATTTGTCATTTTTTCTGTCTTTTGAGAGATCCTCCACTGCCTTTTGACAGGAGCTGCAGTTCCATATGAGCTTACTGCTGAATGTGCAGATGTCCAAGAGATTGATTGCTCTTTTTTGTATCAATAGAGGGACTTCAATCCTTTTTATTTATTTATTTATTTATTTTTTTAATTTTGTAGTAGTGGAATGAGATGTATGTGCTAAATAGTTACTGGTTTCTTCTTCCCCCACTTGCTTAGTTACTGGTTTCCTCTTCCCCCCTCTTTTGTGAGGATGGATGACATTAGGGCAGTATCTGGCCCTATCTTTTTAGGTGGGTTGCCAGTCAAGAGTTGTCTAATAAGGAAGAATTTTATCTGTTATTTCTTTATGCTCTTCTAATCACCCAGGTTTGATTGCAGTAACATTTCTAGCTGAGGCACCACACACAAAAACAGTTGGTTTTGTCCTCAACTAAAATAATAGTGAAGAAACAAGAGATCCATAAAATAAATTTAAAGCAGGAAAATGGAGACTTGTTTTTTTTTTTTAAGACAAACTCTTCCCTGCAACCTTCGGTTGCAACGCTTGTCTTAGCCCTGCAGAGCTGGCAATGTGGCCTGACTTTGGGAACAGGAGCAAAGCTCCAGGAGCATGAAAGGTAGATGAGACAAAATATCACACCCTTGTATAAAATCTGTGGTGGGTCCCCGCTTTTAATATTGTGTGCAGCTTTGCTTGCTCCCTCTCAAAAAATGTATATTGAATGTGGAAAAAGTACAGAGAAGGGCAACAAAAATGATGTGGGTATGAAATAGCTTATGTGAGCATATATTAAAAAGACTGGAACTTAGAAAAATGTGGGGGAGTGAGTGGACTATGAAAATGGTAAGGAAGTGTTTTTTCCCCTCTTCACAGAACACCAGAACAAAGAGCTACCCTAAGAAATCAATAGGCAGTTCATTCGAAACAAACATAAGGAAATACTTTGCAACCTGTGGAACTTATAGATGGAGGATATTGTGAAGGACAAAAATAACTGGCTTTGAAAAAGAATTAGATGAGTTAGTGGAGGATTGGCTATTAGGCAAAATAGGGATGCATCCCCACATTCTGGGTGTCCTTAAGTATCTGACTGCCAGAAGCTGGGCCTGGCTGCCTGCATGACAGAGAATGGGGTGACTTGGAAAGTAGCCCTGTATTGCTCATTTCCTCTGAAGTAGTTGGTGCTGCCCACTGTTGGAAGAGAGGATATCGGGCTAGATGGACCATTTGTCTGACTCAGTCGGGCTATTTATGCACCCTACCCCACTGCAACCCTCCCACTCCACAGCAAAAAACAGACTTTCTTCAGACACCATTGGAGGAAGACCACAAAGAAGAAAAGATCTCAGAGAGATGGATTCCCTCCCAAGAATTGTCTTCTCCATGGAGGAGATCTTAATGCAGGAACTATCCCTGAGATTAATTCTCCCTCTTGTGTGTGCATGAACACTTCAGTTTCTCCTGACACTTTGCTCAATCTCACTGTCATGTTTCACACCTGCTGCATGTGGCACCTCCTCCTAGCAGCTCTGAGGATTGGCTCTTGTCAGGTGATGCCTTCCTCTGGCAGTTTCTCTACCCATGGTCTCTTGTCCTGCAGCCCCTTCACCCTCCCAGAGCTGTAGCTTCTGTTTGGGGCTTAGCTTGCTGGCCAGGTCACCAAGGCTCTGCTTGTCCAGGGAAATCAAAGTCCTTCCAAGCATTTCCAACACCCTTGTCAGTGGCTCACGAGGAATCGGTGGTTAAAGTATAATTTGGTGAGCCCTGGAACCCTCCTAATTGCTGAGCCCCCTTCATGCATGTGCAACCCCCAGCCTAGGTGTGTATTTGCAACCACTTCTCAGTACCATATGCATCAGTTAACACTCCATTAAAAATACTGGTCCTAATCCTGGCCTCATGCTCTGCTTCTGCTGCCCCCAACCCTGATCCTGGCCTCACACACAGTCCCCTCCATCTCCCTACCCCTGATCCTGGTCTCACACACTGCCCCCTGCACCTCCCCAGAGGGTACTTGGTCCTGGCATGAATGCAGAGGACTGGTGACCTTTCATGGTTCTTGGCCAGGCTGCTGCCCTGAGCAAGCATTTGAGCATGCTCAGGATGGGAGATTTGAAAGCTTCCCCCAGCCCAGGGCAGAGCAGAACATGTGCTCCACCTGATTTTTCTATTTTTCAGGGCCCCGGGAACTCTGGCCCCTCAAATTTGGGGCAGGGTGCTCTGGCTTACTGTAACCTCTGTAAGGAATATAAGCCCTCCCCCCACTCTGGGTTTCAGCCCAGAGACCCTGTAACAGTCAAGGTCTATACAGTCTTATCTCTTCCTGCTTATCTGGCTTCACCAGCCCAAGCTCCCCCTCCCAGGAAGTGACTGTAGATTACTTCTACAAGTCTTGTATCTCACAGTTCCTGGGTTTCATGCAAGCTGCTCCTACTCCTACCAGCTGAGCCCATTTCTAATTAGTGGACTGCTCCTCCTCTCCTTCCTCAGGTGCATGCTGGGCAATTAGTCAACCTACCCAGTTTAATCCCTCCAGGCCTTGTCGGGGAGGGGGGCATCACATCACAATCCCTGGGGAGCAAATATTCTTCTATTCTCTCATAACCACACTTTTTTCTTTTCTTACCTCCCCTCTTTCTTCAGACTGTAAGAACTTCTTGTAAGCCTGTCCTCTTTAACAAAACGAAATCAGGTAGACAGATATCGGTGTAGAATCAGCCTTCATAATCTATCATATAAAACTGCTCTAGTTTAATTAAGACCTGCTTTACCTTTAAAACCTATAATGATTAAGGAATGGATTGTAGTAATGATTTTAGTAGCCAGAAGAGTTCTTCTGAGAACAAGGAAATCTGCAATTCCTCCTTCATACACAGACTGGCTTAGAGCTCTCTACAACTGCAGTAGAAAAAAAAATGAGGCTAATAAAAGTGCTTGGGGAAAAAGATGAGGCTGTCTAGTCAGACATTATATATGTTGCAGCTTTGTACATCTTAGGCTATGGGCTCACATTTCTCCCTTTAGTTATTTCAACAGCAGCCAAACAGTGATCATGACAGGCTTCTCTTACCTTTTTAGGAGGAGGACACAAGTTTCCCAGCCCAATCCCACTTCCTTCAGGACTGGATTGTTCATCCTTTTTACATTTACATTTCTGTACAAATATGCAGTGTGTGCACCCACACCTGGAGGGGGGGGAGCAGTACTAATTAGGCTAGATCTATATCAGTGGCAACAATTTTAGTAGAGAAAATTTCCTACTTTCTACTACAGCAATGCTAGCACACAGTGCCACCCTGCTGGAGACAGGCATACCTCACAAGTCTGGGTCAGGAAGCCACCAGCTATTATAATCCTTATTTCTGCCTTAGAAGTTCTCAGGTGGAGAAGCAGCTGGTGGAAGGACATGGAGACTTGTTGTGGGATGCCATCAGCTGGTTAACCTAGCTGCCTGAGTGACCACTGAGAAGATGTACTAGTATAGACTGTACTATTATAACTGTGAGTCTTGATTAACAGTGACTAGAAAACACACTTTGGTTTGCCAGCAAAGACTATTTATTGCTCCAGCAAGCACCTAGATAAATGCAGATCAAATATCATGGCTTACAACAAGTGAGTCCTCATAACTTGCTCTGAGCTATGTCCATTTTTCCTATCACCTTCCCACACTTTGTCACAGCTCCTCCCCTTTCACACCGTCAATTTCTAGCGCAGTTTGTCCCTGGCCAATTTTTAAAGCCCTGTAAAGGGTGCAGCCTCATAGCCAGCCTATGAGAGGGCAGTTCTCTTCTTAAAACTGCTCTGAAGGTGGCTACTTTTTCTAGTGGTTTTTCAGGAGAAAAAGCACTCAGTGATTTCCTCTCTGAAGGGTTTGCTCTGTGTTGCTTTTTACACAGGTATGTGCCTAACCCAGGACAAGCTTGCTACATTCAACAGTTTCATTGTTACAGTGAAAGCAATCAGCCAGTAAGAAAAGGAAGGAAACAAAATAAAAAAAAAAGGACCTGTTTGTGCTTTATATCTTCAAAAGTGCAGTTCTGTTGTGCAAAACCCCAACTTGTAGAAAACTGAGGATAGCAGATGCAAATTGAGTATACACAAAAGTGACTTTTGTTCTGTTTCTTTTGGAAGATTTTTGGCTTAGTTAACTAACTTTCTAGAATTGGTTTCAGGCTTGTTAAATTTCTTGTCTACAAAGCCTTTTTATATTAATCTTTTCACAGACCAGCTCCTGAATCTGGTGAACAACTCCAAATTGGCTTCAGCTAACATGTTATGTTGCTGCTGACCAGATTTTTTTTTTTTTTTTGGTCTGTTGTCCTCTGCACATGACTGCTTTTCACAAGATAGATGGTCACTCAGCTAAAAGCTAAGACATTTACCTTTTAGTTAATGCTTGTATGCAAAAGTTCTAATGATCTCTTAGTGCTTTCATTTATATGGTATGGTCTGAAAGCTCAGTTTTGTTCTTTTTTTTTTTAAATTGCACTATGCTTGGTGAAAGTTAAGTGGTTGCAGCTGGCAAGCTAGTTATGTATTAACAACAGAAAATGTGACCCTTTCCTTAAACCTTCTGATCAAGGGTGGCTTGGTGTTGCTGTTCAGAGATGTTTTCTGTGTTCTCCACAAAAAAATGTACAATGTATTCATCTCACTCTGATATAATTTTGTTTGCTATCATGGCAGGTTGTTGGCAATTAATTCTGTTTGTCTAATTTTGGCCAGCAGAATAGAATACTGACCTTGGACATTTCAATTCATGTTATTACTTTTGTGCTGTTTTCAGACATGGTAATATTACTGAACATGTAGTTTCTACTCAAGCTTTTGTTATTACACAGTTTCTATTTCCTGTTTTGGTGGTTCAACTCCTGATATGTTGTACTACCTCCTCACCCCCGCCCCCTCTGTATATATCTGCCAGCTGGGTGTTTATCCATGTACCAAGCTGTTTAAGAACCACTGTGCTTTAAATTCACATGGCTTTTTCATCCCCTCTTCCCTCTTAGTAAGGGTGGATGAAAAAGTGATGGTGGTAGCAATCCTGCATTAGTTACTCCTCGCTGACTCTCTGTATGGTGGCATGTATTGTACACAGAGTGCCTTTGTATTCAGACCACAACGCACTCTGGATCTCTTAAGAGCACCGTGTCCCCATCTGCTGAGCTAGTGAGGAGTAGCTAATGAAGTACACCTAATGTACTTTAAAGTCACATTTAAGTGTAGTGTGCACTAACTTCCCCATGTAGACATGCCCAAGTATTACTTTTGCCTGATTGGGAACCACACCAGCCCTTCAGCAAGAACATTTCTGTCCTCCTCTATGCAAGGTTCACACCGCAGCGATGCCCACCATCTGAACGTGTGAGCCCGACATCTTTTGGAACTCTGCTTTGTATCCAAACTGGTCAGTAGAGGGTTTTGTGCCATCTGCGTGACGCTCTCCACGCTTCTGGAATTGTGCACATCCATTCATAGGATGTACTGTGCCACTACTATCTTCATATTACTGAATGAGTTTTTAAAAGGCTATCCATGTGCGGCGAAGTGCTGAGCTGGTGAGGATTATGAACCAGTAATATAGACATCTGTTTTGTCACACTGGCTAGGAGACCATGGCAACCTGGATTCTTCATTATGTAATCTGGAGGTAGAACTAAAACTAGATGCATCACTTGGAAGAAAAAAATCATTTGTAGTGATAATATTGTCATGCTAGGCCTAAAAAGGCTAAGCCATCTTTGTAAAATACATGACCTAAATCTAACCTTTGATGACATGTTATAGGAAAATATAATGGTAGTGTTACAAGTAGGCTAGGGCTTTGATATGCTTTTTTGTCACTAGTTGTTTCTTGATGACGTTTACATGTATCCTGTTAGAGGTTAGCAAGGTGAATGAAGTGCTTCTCTATCTGTTACCATTGTTCTATTGGAAGGGGTCAAGCGGGAACATTAACATCTAAATGGGCTTTTGATGTGCCAGTTACCCGGGGTGCCCAGGAGGTGAAGGTTTTCCTTCAAAGGACAAATGTATTGCTATGCTCCACTTCAGAAAGTACATGGGAACTGCCATCAAAGCCCACAGGAAGAATGGACCTGCAACTGCCCACCTTGCTAGCTACAACTATAAAAGGACATTGGGAACAGAATTCCTTTATCTCACATCTGTCCAAGCTTCTCAGGGAAAGTTTGGGCCACAGGATTGAGATACCAGCCAGTACTGGCCTGGAAGCCACCCTGCTAATTCTCATGGGGAGAATTAGAACAACTGTACACTTGAATTATTTGGTCTCTGTTCCTTAAAACTGGATTTCTAACAACTGAAGCTGTGAAACAAGGATTTGTCTTCTTTGGACTCTAAATCATTTGTATGTATGTGATTCACTTTGACCCTATAACATCTCTCATTTTGTTTCTTTTCTTTTTATAGTAAACCTTTAGTTGTAGTTACACTGCCAGCCAATCCTTTAGTGGTATTTTGGGTAAGATTCAAGCCTATGTTTGTTCTGTGTAATGTGGCTGACCCTTTGGGGTCAGAAGAACCTATTTCTTTAACAGACCTAGTGGCTGTACTGGGGACCGGTGACTAGAATGCAGTAAAGGGAGCTGGCTACATTATATGTTGGTTTCTTGATATCCATTGTGAGGGATCAGAAGCATTGTTTATGACTGGTCGGGGAGTTTATCTCCAGGTAACCCACCAGTGCTGGGAGAATCTGCTCTCCTTCTTGTAGCTTGCCCTGATCTTTGCATATTCAGGTGGTTATCCCAGGAGGCCTGGGTCACAAACACATTTAAAAATCCTGCTGGGTCACTCCATGAAAAAAATAACCATTGGCATGACAGAACACAGATTGTCAGTCTTTTTCAGTGATATTTTTTACTTTTTTTAAGAGTTACGTGGAACAGAGATACTTGTGAAATCAATGGGTATTTGATTATAAACACAAAGGGAAAATCAAACCTTGACATCTTAAGGCAGAGGTGTCAAACTTGTAAAATGTGGGGGGCCACAATGGAGGGCAGGACACCTGTTGCAGGCCATGTGCCTGAACGGGCTCCCCATCCTTTTCCCCTGCCACATTCAGCATGGCATGGGAGCCACTTTCTCCTCTCCTCCCCTCCCCTCCTCTGCAGGCCCTCCCACACCTTACCTTTTCCCTACCCTATGGGCTCCCCTTTGCCATGCTGGCTCCCTGACCTCCCTTCTCCTATTATGTAGCTCCTGGCTCCCACTTCCCTTGCTTGGCCGCTCCCAGAGCCCACTTCTTCCCTTTCCACGTCTCTTACCATTCTGGCAGCAGGCAATCAGTCTCAGTCACAGCCACAAGCAGACTGGGCTCTTGCCTCCCCCCAACCCCTGGCCACCCACTGTCAGTCATTCAGCATGGTGGCCTCTGGTTGGCTCAGTCCCAGCTGGCCCTTCATTGACTTGTTCCCATGTGGCAGCTCTCTGGGAGCCGGCTCAGTCTGGTGTGACTGAGTTTCTGATTGGTTGGCAGACCACAGCAGAGCTGAGCTGGGACTGGCTGGAGCGCTTGCTTTGTTCCCCAAGTTCTGACTCACTCCCATGATCTGAGTCACAAGCACACTTAGTCCTGCTCTGCCTGAGGTAGCCTTTCTTTGTTGTTTGCTGCTGCTGCAGAGAGCCCCCATGCACAGCCCAGGCAGCAGCTCCGTGGGCTGGATCAGTGCCCTCAGTGGGCCAGATCTGGCCCATAGGCCATAAGTTTGACACCCCTGTCCTAAGGTATATCCACTGGTCCCATTAGCTTTGCCTGATTCTGCTTGAGATTTCATTTAATCTGTTATGTTCCATCAGAAGACAGAAAAGAAAGTAATTGCTGAATTCTGATAACAATCAGCTATTCAATGTATGTTTTTCTTTATCAGGCCCCAAAAGACAGAAACATTAAAAAGAAGTATAAGGCTTCACTGTCAGTCATTCTGAAAACCAATGAGTCTTTAGATTGACACAGAATTTTTGTTTTGTTTTTCCACCCTTACTGATAAATGTGGTGGTTTTTAGGCCAGAAGTGGTAAAGTTGTATCTAACTCCAATGACAGAGGGCTGATTTGTGAATGACTGGTCTATAATCATGTTAAAAGTCTATCTCAAAGTGGGAGACCCAACAGGCACATGTGCAGCACTGGACCTGTATGTGCACATCACTCCATCCTTCATGGTCCTGCAAGCAGGACTCTTGACAATTTAGTCCCATGCCTCTTTGGAAAAGAGGAGCTAGAAGGAGCAGAATTGTACCCCTAATCAGAACAAATCCATGCATATTTGGTGGTGGTTGTTCACCCACCTAAAGACCTGGGCTTCGAACTCTTAAATCCTGCAGCCTAAGTTTGGAAGGATGGATTTCCTTCCTTCCCCTTTTCTGTATTGCTGCATCTTTTAAAAAAAAGTGGGAGCACCTTCATACCTAGGGTAAAGAGTTGTAAGCTGCTTACAGTGGGACTAAATTTGACTCATAACTAAGTGGCAGGAAAGGTAAAGTGTGGCTTTATCCTATTAAGTGAGTATTTATTCAAATAATTTGCTGTACTCTAAGACTGAAATCACTCTGTCAAAACAAACAAGGAGTCCCATGGCACTTTTAAAGACTAACAAATTTATTTATTGTACAAACTTTTGTGAGAGAAAATCTCACTTCCTCAGATACATTGAAGGTTCTTCAAAGCGTCTGAAGAAGTGGGATTTTCTCCCATGAAAGCTGATGAAATAAATAAATTTTGTTAGTCTTTAATAGTGCCACATGACACCATGTTTGTTTTGCTGAACTAGACTAATACGGCTAATCCTTTGGAATATGTCAAAATGGCACATCTCAATTTTATAATACCATTTAAGTCTTCAAACACAAATAGTACCCATAAAGCAGCTTTTAAATATTAATTTACAAAATGGATGGAATCAGATCTTATTTTTCCCCACCATATTGCTTTTGTTCACCAGTCAGTCATGGTTCTTTCATTAATCAGTACTCTTGTTCAGCATTTACCAAAGAGAATTTCTTCAGACTCCCCTCTCATTTAATTCTCTTTTCCATTTCTTCAGAACAATCTCACTGAGTGGGGTCATGTTGTTGGCAACTCCATTGCTTATACAGGAAGCTGCGACTGTACAGCACTGGCTGTCAGCGGCAGTACTCTCGTTCAATACTTGCCATGAGCTCTTCTTCAGAGTAATCGTATGATATTGTGGATTGCACCTCGGGCTTCTTGTTACTTCTGACTGGTAATCTACAGAATAAGATGACAAAGTGTGTTTAACAGAAAATCAAGCTCTGTGAGACCTAGTAAGCACCTTATCACTGAAAGAGGGAAGGAGAAATGAGAATTATTTGTGTGTGCAAAAGTCAAAACACAACCACCCATTTTACTGCCATGGAGTTTCTAATAGTAAGCCTCATAGTTTTCCAACATGATGCTCATTAGTGGTGGCTGGGTAACCGGGACTTCTGAAACAGGCCCCAAGAAGAAACTGGACTGCTTTTCATTGGTATAATCAGTAGTGGATTGATCACGACAGGGACACTGACAAACCTAGGGATCCAGTCCTGGTTGAGTCAGAAGGACAGGATGCAGGCGAAGAATGGAGATGGTTTAACCTTGCAGAAGTTACCACAGACAGTTAATGCTACCAGGCAGGCCTGTTTTACCACTTTACAGAGCAGATAGCAGTATGTTGGGCCAGCAGCCCGAAGCCTGTCAAAGCTGCAGATTTACTTGCTCTCTTGAAGCTGCAGAGTGTGGAGGGCAAAGACACTCTGCCTCTAGGCCAGTGGGCCTCCACCTTTTGTGAGGTGTGACATACTTGGCAACATATTGTGACCCTATCGGACACACAAACTCACGCCTCCAGGCCAAATCCAGCCATTCCCTGGCTCTCCATGAGACACATACCCCTGCGTGGTGACACAGTAATGTGTCCCGACACACTGGTTAAGAACCACTCTTCTAGGCTTGTGCTCTCCCTTGAGCACTCTCAACCCTGCCCTCCTTACATCCTCTTGGCCGCAGATAACAGTGGAAAACTGAGCCAGCTTTGGCCCTAAGGAAGAAGCTCCATCTTACTCATTAAACAGCCCAATCATCATTATTAAATACTTAAGAACTGTAGCTGTCTTCTCAAATGCTGCATGTAGAGTTATCTCAGTGATTCAGGAGTCCAATTCCTGTCTCCCTGGTATGAAGGTATCTCTGTGTGGGACTGAGCCCAGGTGTACGTGCAACATGGCAGGAACATCTTCTTCCTGTACTCTCTCTTTATCCAAGTATTGGCCTCACACTTCCACCAAAGTGCTGTGCTGCCCATGAATGTTGCTACTAGAGTAAAATGGTTTAATCCCTAAGAGCCAGAAGCATGGATTAAACCAATGAAGGCTTTTTTGTCTCTTGGGGATTAAACCACATTACCCTAGTGGGGAGCTTTGTTGAACAAAAGTCTTTGAGAATGTCCAATTCTGAAAATAACGTGGGTGAATTTCTGCTGGGCCCTGCGTTTTGTTCAGGGAAACTAGGGGTTTTTTAATGCTTTCTCATAGACCCAAGTAGGCTTATTTTTTGAGTTTGTCCAAAGGTGGAGGAAAAAGAAGCAGGAGCAAACTGATTCCCCCCTGCCCACCATATTCTGGTACCTAAGCAGAGAGAATTTCATATCCACTAGTCTGGCTCCAACTACATCCCGGCAAATGGGGCTCACTACCTACATCATATGTTTAGACATGCAGAACTGACAGTAAGACTCTTGGGGTACGTTTACACTGGAGACTCTAAGTCAACTTAACAAGGTCAACTTTGACTTAGAGCGTCCACTCTGAAAACTCCTGTAGACTGCCCACATCCACACTGGCAGCTGCTAGGTCAACGTAAGCATTATGTCAACTTAAGGGCTACTCCCCATCTATACTGGCTAAGGTCAACTTAGTAAGGTTGACATAAGCATTAAGTCGACCTTAAGAAGTGGAGTTGTTATGTCAATTTAAAGAGGCGCTTAAATTGACTTAATAAATTCCCAATATGGATGGAGTTTTCTTTAGGTCGACTTAAGGAAAGTTAAGTTGACCTAAGGCTCCAGTGTAGACATACCCATGGTGACACTGTTGATGCTGCCAGATTGATTATTTGGTGTCAACTGAGTGGCAGTGGAGATCCACTCAATTGATCTGGAAGTCAACAAAATTAAACCACCCCTGCAAAAAGATAAATCCTGTGTTGACGGGTTAGCAGTGCCCATTGGCACAGTGTAGTGGGGACACCACCTTTAAGAAGTCAACAGGAGATGTGCAAGCTACTTGACATAGCTTGGATATCTCCCATTGACTGCCACTGAAACTCACCACCAGCGTATACCAGTCCTAAGTCAGTGGTGTGAAAGCAGGAGTGAATGGACTGCAGACATCAAAAACATCTTTTGGGGAGGACAACGGAGGGCAAGTCTGGCCAATGAAACCACATGGGAAATTTTCATGCTTCATGGCAAGTGTCACAAAAAACACACTGAATTGGAACTGCATATAGGGATCCCTGAGAACTCTTCTCTCAGAAAATCTTCTTCTGATTCCATGTTTTAGTAAATTAATAGCTTTCATTGGTAGACCAGAGTTGTTCTCTAAAGAATGTATTCATGGTGTCTCTGAAAGGTGCAACAACAGGGTGATGAGCAAAATCTTGCAGTAGCTACTTTGAAGCAATGTGGCCCATCTTATTGCACTGATTGCTCTTCAGTTCTTCTAATAAAAAACTTCTCGTCTGTATAATTGTCCATTTGAAAAACTTGTCCTACTGATCTGGCTGTGTAAATGTCATGAGCTGCAGGTGTCAACAATGACTTTATTTTTTTCAAGCTTGCCAGTTGGAATGGCAGACAGGTCATGGGAATTTCCTACCAGAAAGGCAGTTAATTTGCACAATTTCTTCAACCACAAGTTCTGTTGGCAGCATGTGGAGGCTTCTCTTGATTCCTTCAGTCAATTTTCTTCTTCTGACAGAGGAAATCATTTGATTTTTCTTTTTTTTCATGCAGTAAATAAGAGGTGGGAATAACAGTTAAATCAGCATGCAGGGCTCAAGTATTTTGTAATAGTTGGAAAAGAAAAATGTAGAAATATGACTTAAACCCACAACTAGTATGTGATTTATTGATTATAACATATCAAGTGACAGGTCTTCTGTTAGTTTTATATGAACGTTGACTGACGAATAAGAAACTGAGCCCCTGGCAAAATTTCCAAGATTTCACTTGGAAACAAACAAAAAGTCTCTCTCCCTAATTATTCCTGATGTCTGTCTCCACAGTGACCTTTAGGATAAGAGAAACTCTTTAAATTAAATTAAAAACCCACCATACTGCAAAATGCTTCTGCTGTCAACTGTTTTCTTTTTAAATAGTCATACATTCCATCAGTGAATGAATGAATGAATGAATAAACAGGAGGGAGTTTAATGATGGGCTAGACAATGGCTGGAAAAAAACAAACAGCCCCACAGCTTTTATTTTCTTCCTGCAATCACCATGGAAATGTTTTGTAGAAGTGAATAGGGGTGAAATCTGTTTGGTCCAGCAGAAATGAAACATAGCTCCTCAGAAGTCACTCCACTCTCTAGGTCAGTGGTTCCCAACTAGTGCGCCGGGGCACACCAGAGGTCCCCCTAAAAATAGCAGGAGCAGCCCAGATGCACCGTTCAGCTGGCTCCATCTTAAAGCTGGCTCCAACTTAAGCCCAGCCAGCAGAGAGCTGGGGAGGCTGGGAGTGTGTGAATCTCCCCCTGCAGAGCAGAGCAGCTTGTGTCAGCCAGCCTGCAAACAGCCCCGGTAAGGGCTTTGGAGAGGATGGGACACTGCTGGGGGTTGTGTGGGGCAGGTGTATGTGTGTAGCAGAGGGTGTGTAGCTGGGTTGTGGGGTGGCTGGTTGATTGGGGATGTGTGTAGCTGGGGGGGGGGTGGAGTGGCTGGGTGAGGGATGTAGCTGAGGGCTGGAGGGTCCTTCACAGGTAGCAGGGGGCTCGGGGAGGGGAGGATGGGAGCAGCAGTGGGGTGAGGCTTTGCCCTGGTTGGCAGGGAGCCACTGTGGCGAAGCGGGAAGTGGGTGCTGCACCATGCTCCACTGCCCTACCTTCCCACTCCCCAGGTTCCCCCCTGCAAAGCCACCCTTGTTCTCCCTTCCCCTCTCCTCTCTTGCCACCTTTGTGCTGTTCCCCACATGGTTGCCCTTTTCTTTTGCCACCCCTGCCCTGCTCTGGTCTCTAGACTCACTCCTGCCATTGCACATGACTCCTGACCTCCCCTATTTTGCCACCCCTGCTGTGCTACATTTACTACCCCACATAGCAGCATTTCTGAAACACTGTGCCATGGTTTATGAATATTCATAAGTAATTTAAGTTAATTTGAATATTCATGAGTTTTTAATAGTGGTGTGCCTCAAAAATTTTGGAGGTCTCAAGGTGTGCTATGGCAGAGAAAAGGTTGGGAACCACTGCTCTAGGTCTGAATCTGTTGCTCTGCTAAAGCTGTTTGTGCTGCTTAAAATAGCCAGCAATAGCTTGTAGAGAATTCCTCTTGCACAAGAGAACGCTCTGCTAGAAGAAAGTCGGAAGGTTCAATCACAACCAGCCCCAGAGTTAAGCAAGAGATGGGGTGTGTCAGGGAAATTCTAGGGCTGGGGCATGGATGGGATTTGTTCTGCTGAAGCAGAGTTCTCCTGTGCTGGATCCTGCATTGCTGTAATTAGTGGGACAGAAGTTCAAGTAGGACCCCAAATACTCTAACTGGGTATGTCTACACTGTGTGTTTAAATCGACTTAAGGGCCCTCAAGTCTACTTAAACAAAGCCCTGTCTACACTGCAGGGCAAAAAAGTTGACTTTAGCATCAGATAAAGTCAACTTTATAACTTCCACTTATGAAGTTGACTTTACAGTTAAGTCAACTTTATTAAGTCGACTTAAGGCAATGTGGAGGGGGACTTGCCTTAAGTTGACTGACTTGGCCTCCCAGCCACAGAAAACATGGGGATGGGGACTGGCTAGAAGGTACAACACAGCTGGGAGCATTCTCAGTTGTGTGGCCCACAGCCAAACTCCACATTTTCCCCAACTGAGCCAGCATCTTCCCCGTTCTGAGCCTGACTGGGAATCACAGCCCAACTCCGGCATTTCCCCCCTTCTCAGCCTGACCCTGGCATCTCAGCCGGAGCCCAGCATCTCCCCACATAACAGCTGGATCTCAGCATCACAACCCACCCCCAGCATCTGTCCACATCGCAGCTGGACGCCAGCATCTCAGCCTGACCTGGCATCTCCCTGCACTGCAGCCCAACTGCAGCATCTCAGCCTGACCCGGCCTCTCCTCACACTGCAGCCACACCCCAGCATCTCAGCCTGACCTGGCACCTCCCCGCATCATAGCCCGACCCCACGTCTCCCCCGTTCTCAGCCTGACCCTGCCTCTCCCCCCCCCCCTTCTCTGCCCAAATCTTTGTGTCTCCCTCCTGCCCTTTTCAGCCTGACCCTGCCTGTCTCTTCCCCTCTCGGACCAACCCTGTGTGTCTCCCCTTCTCAAAGGACCCCCCTGCTAGTGTTGTAAACCAAACAAGGAGTCCAGAGGCACTGTTTAAGACTAACAGATTTATTTAGTGGATGAGATTTCATGGGAGAAAAATTCCACTTCATCAATCAGTTTGAAGATGGGGGAATTTACAGAATGGTAGGAAATAAATGCAGGGGAGTGTAAGACATAGGATCAGGTCACACTCTAACAGGAAATCAAAGCAGTTGTTAAGATTCAAACAGTGGTGAACAGCACATAGAAAGAAAGAAAGCTGCTATTTGTTTTAGATTAGATTAGATTGTGTGAAAGCAGGATTAAATCCTGACTCTGGATTCCCCCCCCCCCATTATAACCGGTGATTTGACTTCACCTTCCTCTATGTGCTGCTTCCTGATGTTTAAGTGTAACAACTGCTGCACCCTGCCCCTGCGCTGGCAGTTTCCCTGCAGCACCTGGTCCAGAGCCAGAGGAGTCAGGGCAACACAGAGAGGGTGTGGAGTGCTGCGCTGGCACATCGCTGGGCTAGTCAGGCTCCCTGACCTCCCTTTTGCCACACACGGTATGGAGGGTGATGTGGTCACTCACTTCCTGTAGTAAAGGAGTGGCTGGAAGAGAGGGGCACCTCTGTTGTGGTGCACTGTTGGCCAGGTAGCCACAATGCACCACTCCTAGGGCGACCTGGCGGCTGCCAGTGTGGACATGGGCAGTCTCCTGGCATTTTGAGTGTGGACGTGCTAAGCTGGCTTAATAAGGTCTACTTTAAGCAGACTTTATTAAGCCGGCTTAACTGAGCCCTCTACTGTAGACATAGCCATTTACCCAGGGAACAAGTAGAAGATGATCAGGGAACTGCAACTGCTTCCAGAAAGTGTCTAAACTCAGCCTCTTGTATTCATAGAATCATAGGGTTTGAAGGGACTTCATGAAGTCATTAGTCCAACACCCGGCTAAAAGCAGGGCTACTACCACTAAATCATCCTAACCAGGGTTTTGTCTAACCAGGCCTTAAATGTTTCCAAAGATGGAGATTCCACCACCTTCCTAGGCAACCCATTGCAATACTTCACCACCCTCCTAGTGAGAAAGTTTTTCCTAATATCCAATCTCGACCTCCCCAGCTGCAGCTTGAAACCATTGCTCCTTGTTCTGTCCTCTGTTATTATTGAGAACAGCCAAGCTCTTCCTCTTTGGAGCGCCCCTTCAAGTAGTTGAAGGTTGCGATCAAATCCCCCCTCAGTCTTCTCTTCTGCAGACTAAATAAGCCTCGTTCCTTCAGTTTCTCATTGTAAGTATTGTGCCCCAGCCCCCTAATCATTTTCATTGCCCTCTGCTGGACTCTTTCTAATTTGTCCTGACTTGGAATAGGGCAGCCCCAGATGCTTTCTCATTTGATACATAAAACCACAGTAGTTCCTCAGTGGTGGTTCAGCTTCTATCCTGTGGGGCTGGGTCCAGCTCGTTGCTTGCGCGGAGTGTTGTGTCCTGGTGAATAGGGTCACAGCACCACTTGGTAGCTCACTGAAAATTGGTCTTGCAAGCTTTCATCCCAACCCACCCAGCTCATAATGCCATTCACATGGGGGGGGGTCTTCTCAAAGAGAGCCACACACACACCCCTCTGTGCATAACACACCACTGATTTGGACAATAACCTCTAGGGGAAAAGAATTTGTAACACAGCTATTCAGTGGCAGGGAGAAAGCTGGAAAGCAATAATGCAGAAAGAAAAAGGGCCACCAGCGTACAGTCTATAAAACAGGAGTTTGCAGTGTAGCAGGGCAGCATTAAAAGGCTAATGTAACTCCACCAGGAACACTGTACTGAAAAACACCAGCAGAAAAATATTAACAGTTACAGGACACTTAGAGAACAGCAACAGCCCCTGAGCAGGGGGCAGAGTGGACTGACAGACAGTTCAGCTAAAAAGAGGCAAAGTTTTAATTTAACTGAGGAAAGTAAACTAGGGAGGACGCCATGTATTTTAAGAGTGTTAACGCTAAGGAGGGAGAACAGTTATGGAGAGACCACAGGATATTGGGTACCATTCAAACTAACTACAAGGAAAAATTCCTGTCCCCATGATATATTGAACTATGAAGGAAAATGGTGGGAGTTCCATTCTGTAAGTTCACCCATCTTCGAAGCATCTGAGGAAGTGGGATTTTTCTCCCACGAAAGCTCATGTGAAAAATAAATCTGTTAGTCTTAAAGTGCCACACAACTCCTTGGTGTTTTTTTTTGCTGGATTAGACTAACACAGCTATCCCTTTGGGAGTTCCTCTGGCACACACTGGGCAATGTGTAACAGGGAAATCCTGTGCTGGCACATGGATGCACTAGAGCAGTGGTTTTCAACCTTTTTTCCTCAGGACCCAATTGAAATAAATCATTCATGCCCGTGACCCAACAATTGCATCTCTGGGCAATGCATTCCAGTCTTTCAGTGGTGACAGCAGGGGGCCTCGTGACCTAGTAGTACCTGGGGTCTGGGTCCCAACCCATGGTTTGAGAACCACTGCACTAGAGTAGTAGTAGTACTCAACCGTTTGTGGGTCGTGACACACTTGGTGGCATAGCATGATCCTACATAGGGGTGGAGTTTATTGAAGGCAGAGGGAGGCATTGCCTTCTTCTGATTGGGCTCTCTCCCCTTGCCTGCTGAGGGGGACCTGAGCTGCTGCTGGCAGAAAGAGCAGGCCCCAGCTGGAGACCTGGGGCCACTGCTGGTGGGCAGACTCTAGCTCTGGGTCCATTGGTGGCAGGAGCCACCCACCTCAGCAGCAGGAGCCAAAGGGGGGGGGGGCTGGATATTTGGAGCTGCCATCCCCCCAAGCAATCGCCAAAATCCACTCATGCCTGCAGGACACAGCAGCCACCCCTCCACCTCCCACGGCTAAATCCAGCAATTTCCCTCACTCTTTGCAACACAATTACCACTATGTGGTGACACGGTTAGTGTGTCGCAACACAGTGGTTGCGAACCACTGCACTAGAAGGTCCACTAAATCTTTTCCTTCTTTAACATCTGATTCTGCTGTGTGTTGTCAGGCTAAGGTTGCCATGCTTTACTAGGCTCGCCACTGCCTGTCGTGTGGCCTTTGTCACAGTCCAGTGCAATGTTCTCTCTAATTACTTGTAGACTGTGTGTGCAAACGATTTCTTTGTGTGTGCAAAAACATTTTTGTGAGCACCAGTATTAGCACTATTGAATTTTTTTGTACACACTTTATTTTGTTGTGTGCACAGGTTTCATGACCTGTGTGCACGTGCACAGTTTAGAGGGAACAGTGGTCTAGTGGGGAGCTGATGGGCGCAGCCAAGAAGACAGAGTGGGGAATCTGGCATTGAAACATTGCTGGTTTCTTTTAAGACCGATTTGTATTCTTTTTCTGAGGATGGGAAAGTAAAGAATAAATTAGTAATGTTCTTTCTTAAAGCAAATATGACAGATGAATCAGGACTAAATCAATGTTTTGCTTAACCACAGTTCTAGAAATACAGGCACAGTCATAAGATCATAGTAATAAAAAAAAGAAAAGATATACTGGGTGTACTGCTGCTAGGTCACCAGTGCCTAACAGAGGTCTCTGAAATACTAAACCAGAGGTCTCCAACCTTTATGGGTGAGGGGCCACATTGCAATTCTTTTCTCAGTCGGGGCTGGTGAGAAAATTTTTGATCGATAAGGCATAGAAGTCAATCTTTATTAATAAAATAATTAGTGTGACATTTGGCATTGCTTTTGCTTGCACTGTGTACAGAGGCCAAGAGGGGCAGGGTGCCTGTGTGAGGGGGCAAGGCAGAGCGTGGGGAGCAAGGCAGGACAGGGGAGCATGGCAGAGGAGGAGAGGGAAAGAAGGGTGAGGTGGGGGGGAGCCGAGCAGCTGGGTTGCAGGACTCAGCTACTTCCTGACAGGGACCCCACAAACTGCTCGCTTCACTCCCTGCCAAGCACTGATACAGGAAGAGAGAGCAGTGCTGGGGAAAGGGAGAGAACAGAGTCACACAGAGACAGGAGTGAAACCATGGCAGTTCTGCAGGGGTCACAGGTTTTGGCACTGGGCATCTCTGTACCAGAAACTGATGGGTAGCAACCTCTGCGGAAGAGTTTTTGCCATTAAGCAGGGCCATAATGCAGCAATCCAGCACCCAGGGCATGTTCCAATCAGAATGCACCCCTTGCCATGAGCGATATTTGGGGCCAGCGCCATGAAATATGCCTTTAATAGAGCAGCTCTACTGAGCCTCTCCTGTGCTCCTGGGGCAAAGCCCCATTGGCCCCGCCATAGTTATGGCCCTGCCATTAAGGACAGGGTGCTGGGCTTAGGGGTGTGGAAAGACAGCAGAACTGGGGGTGGGGGTGGGATGTCCAGGTCAAGATTTTAAACTGCTTAGGGCCCTTCCCCTTTACTTGTCTCTTGCTCACTTGAAAGGGGCTGAATGCAGCCCCTGAGCAGCTCTCTGGCCATGCCACGTCTCCCTGTAGCTGTGCTGTGCACAGGGTGGGAAACTGATAAGAGCCCAGGCTAGCCCCAGCTCGCAGGGTCTTGCAGCAGCACTCCACAAGCCGGATGAAAGTCCTTGGCGGGCCAGAGTCTGTCCCCGGGGATGCAGGTTCAACAAACCTGCACTAGACTGATTTAAAAATGTTGATTAAAGCTAGTGTGAAACAGTGTCTGTACATCCAGGTATCTTAGAGCTTTGCCAAATGGCTACAAGTTCTTACACCTTTCTTCATTATTTTGTTGACATGTCCCTATCCGGATGGATCTCATTGCCCACGGTTGTGGCTGGAGTACAGACTGATGTAGGATACTAGGCAAAGTGGAGTGCTGTCCTTGTCCTTCATGGAGGTGCTGTCCATGCCAGGATATAGCAAATAAGGCTGCACTCTCTTTTTTTTAGCTTTTCCACTTCTCTTGACTTTTGTTCCTTCTTTTCATTTTTCTCCTTTATTTTTTTATTTCTTCAGCGACTGGCTCCATTAGCGATAGGCTACAACCAGTTCACGTGGGGCTGAGTCCGCTCTGGGGCACACCAATGTAAATCCAAGGACTGTGTCATCTTATAGTCATCAGTGATGTCATTGTTCGTAGGTCACTCAGTTTGTTAGCCAGGATTTTCAACTGATCTACACCATTTTCTGGAAGGACAAGGCTGCTTAAACACCACAAATGTTGCTTTATACCAGTGTGACAGAGCAGAATCTGATCTAGTGACAGATGAGACACCCATGTAGAGCTCCACGTCATTTAAATGCCTTGATTTTTTTCCTTCCAAAAACTGAAATTCTGTTTGACAAAATGATTAGTTAATAGATGTTCCCATAGTGGACTATTTGATGCTAAAACCACAGTCTTGATTCTCATTTAAGCAAAGGTTAATTTGCATGGCGTAAAGTGGGAGTGAATTTATATTTACTCCCATTTTAATGCTTCTTGACAGTGGCAGAGCAAAAGGGCCTTAGTGTAAATGAAATTACGGTTCTGCTGGTTCCAGCCTGCTTTCTCATTTATCCAGATGTCCTTCCAAATTATTCCAGATGATCATTCTTTACTCAACTATTTTCCAGACTTTCCTTTGAGGGTATGAATTTTCCAGTGATGACCCACTTTATATATAAGCATCTCAATTACTCCCTCCTCTGCCTTTCAAAAAGGCAGAGATAAGCAAGTTCTTGTAGAAGCTAATGCTGGGGTGTGACTTAGCCAGTGTCTATAGCTGTCATGTTCATCTCAGGAATTGTTTGACTGTCTCTTCAGCATGATCAAACTCACCAAAAGGCTCACCAGCCCTTCCTGGAGAAAAGACAATAACTAAATCACTATGCACGGGGCACTGGAAAACATCAGAAGAGACTTTCATGGTGAGTGCTTGCCTTGTAGCCCTCTGCTCTTGTCAGTAGTCAAGGGACTGAAGTTGATGAGAATCCTGCTTTGTGAGCAAGATCCTTGCCAATTTTAATTCTCTGTGAAAGTAGTGAACTGGTCAGGAGGAAGGATTGTGTCATCTCGTATTCATCAGTGATGTCTGTTGTTCGTAGGTCACTCAGTTTGTTAGCCAGGATTTTCAACAACTGATCTACACCATTTTCTGGAGGGACAAGGCTGCTTAAAAGCCTGAATTTACTGTTTGGCCTAAGCAGGTGATATTTTAGGTCTTTCCATTTCATCAGTGCCTCTTTAACATGTATATCTTACCATTCCCCGTGCTTCTCCCTGTAGCAGGGGAGTGGTCTGAAATCCATTGCTTTTGCTACTGGAAATATTATTTCAGACTTTTTCCTTTACCGCTGCACAAACGTGCCCCATTTTAATCCAACCAACAAATGCATAGAGAAGGCTGGCTCTGTGTCTTGCCTGTGTGACTGAAGCAAAAAGGAGTCTCCTTGAAGCAAGAAGAGGAGGCTGGCTCCAATCTCAGAAGCCGCATCGACCCAAGAGAGCTGGGCCATTGTAGCTTGTCCCTATGGCTATGTCTACACTGCAGAAACTTAGTTCAAACTTGTTAGTTCAAACTAACAATGTGGACTAGTTCGAACTAACATTAATTTAAATTAACTGCCCTTAGTCCAAACTTTTTAAGTTCGAACTAAGGGTTAGCTTGAGTCTACATTGCATTTAATTCGAACTAAGCACTGGTACTTACTAGTTTGAACTAAGTGTTCCTTAATTCAAACTAAATTGGTAGTGTAGACATAGCCTATGTGACTCCACTGGTGCAAGTAGCAATGTCCACACTGGGCACAGCAGAGTAGCACATCTACACACAGCTCATCAGTGTTCTGGGGACCTAGCCTACAGCTCTCTGTAGTTTGTTCTAGACAGACACTGCAGTATCTGAGCTCCCCACACTCAGTGATTGGTGGAATTCATCCATGAAGTAGAGAAGAATTATCCCTGCTTTACAGAAAGAAAGTTATTACCCCATTTCCACAGAGAGGAAGTAAAATGACTTGCTGTGATTACACAGGAAGCCGAGTGAGGTTAGGATTTCAACATGTCTCTTTGTGCCCTGGCCTAGTGCACTACTCCCTAGATCAGCCTTCCTTCCCAGGACCCTGCATAGTTGTCTGGAGGTCCAACAGCTTGCTGTCATTCAAACATCCACACTACCCATCTCCCTTCCTCTGTTCAGGCGTGGCAGTACTGTGCCCCAGCTGAAGCCAGGCTCTCCTAAGTAATTTCAAAAGGGATAGCCGTGTTAGTCTAGTCCAGTAAAAAAACAACAAGGAGTTGTGTGGCACTTTAAGACGAACAGATTTATTTTTTGCATGAGCTTTCGTGGGAGAAGATCCCACTTCCTCAGATGCTTCGAAGATGGGTGAACTTACAGTCAGGAATGAAACTAAATGCAAGGGGGTGTAAAACATAGGATCAGGTCATAAAGTAACAGCAAATCAGAGCAGTTTACAGGCTCAAACCATGGAAAGCCTGAAGTCAAATTACCCTTTGTAATGGGAAAAGAACCCATAGTCTCGATTAAGTCCTGCTTTCACAGAATTTAGCTTGCATATTAATTCGAGTTCAGCTGTTTCTCTTTGAAGTCTTTCTTCTCTTTGAAGTCTGCTCTGATTTGCTGTTACTTTATGACCTGATCCTATGTTTTACGCCACCTTGCATTTAGTTTCATTCCTTTCTGTAAGTTCACCCATCTTTGGAGCATCTGAGGAAGTGGGATCTTCTCCCACGAAAGCTCATGCAAAAAATAAATCTGTTAGTCTTAAAGTGCCACACAACTCCTTGTTGTTTTTTTCTCCTAAGAAAGCATGGGGTACGGGTACCAAGGGGTGTACTGGTGGAATGTCTTCTAACTTCACTCCCCTTTCATGCAGGCCTCCAGAGATGCACAGCCATGTACCAAAGAGGTGTGCAGGAATGATCTTCTCTTCCTGCTGATCTCTGCTCCCTTCCACATGCACCCATTACCATCTGTAGTCCCACCTCAGGCTCTCCCTCCAGAAGTTTCCATTGCAGGGCCTTGTCTGCTGCTACACCATGCTCCATCTTGTTCTCTGCCTGGGGCAGAGACCCAATGAATACTCTAGTCTCCTGTGGGCTGTAATATTTTGGTTGTTGGGTGGTAGTGGTGGCCTCTGCTATGCAGGTGATCACACTAGGTGATGTGGTGTCCCTTCTGGCCTTAAACTTTCTCACTCTGAGTGTGATGCCGGCCTCTGGGGATAATCTCCTGAATATGCAAAAAGCAGGGCAAGCTGCAAAACTGAGACCCAAACTCTCTAAATACTGATGGGTGGTACTTAAACCAGACTCCTAATCAGCAACACCCCATGCTTCTGATTCCCCAAACCAGTTATCATGAAGCATAACAAAATAGAAACAGCCTCCATTATTGCATATCAGCTCCTCTGGAACCCAACTAGCCACTGGATCTCTTAAAGAAACAGGTTCTCCTGACCCCAAAGGGCCAGCCACATTACACAGAACAATATAGGTTTGGATCTTACCCAAAATACCATACTCTCAACCAATCCTTTAGTAACTAAAACAAAAGGTTTAATATAAAAAGAAAAGAAACAAAATATGAAAGATGTTAAAGGTTTAAAGTGAATGGCAATACATACAAATGATTAAAAGTCCATGTAAAGCAAGTCCATGGAAGAATTTGGAGTTTGCAGGCTTGTCAAGTTCCTTTAGAAAACACCCAACACCTGGGTGGGTCTCAGTCCTTTATCCAGTCACAGATGAATAGTTCCAGAGATGGGTGTTGTTTGCAGACTGAAGACAAAATTGAATTGGGGCTGCTGCTATCACCTCTGGCCTTCCCCATGCTGTGTGGAGTTTTTGCAACTCAAAATGGAATTGAGTCACACAGGGTATGTCCACACAGGCTTCTTATTTTGAAACAACAGAGGTTGTTTCAAAATAAGAAGCGGCATGTCCACACGACGCACCATTATTTTGAAACAACGGGACCTGTTGTTTCGAAATAATGGCCGTTATTTTGAAACCGTTAAACCTCACATTTAATCGAAATAGCCGTTGTTTCGAAACGGTTGTTTCAAAACAACGGCGTTCAGACACGTTGTTGTTTTGAGACAACACCATTGTTTCGAAACATGTCCAAACGGCCTTGTTTCAAAATAACCATTTCAAAACACGGGCTATTTCAAAAGCAGGCTTTCCCTTAATTCGAATTAACAAACTGTTAATTCGAATTAACTTATTTCGAAATAAGGACTTTATTTCGAAATAACTCATTTTGAAATGGGTTATTTCAAAATAATGATGTATGTGTGGACATAGCCATAGTCAGTCCAGGGGACTCACTGAGTCGATTTCTCCCTAGGCCCATTGTACCTGTGGTTCCCTTAATAGGCCATTAAGGAGACAATGGCTATGTTCACACACTGAGGGCTTGTTTTGAAACAAGACGTTTTGAAATAACTCTTTATTTTAAAACACCTTATTCTGAAAGACAAAAACAGTGTCTTTGAAATAAGGGTGCAAAATAGCATGCCACAGTGTGAACACACCCAATGACCATAGACATCGAGTCTGGGGAGTGTCCCAGAAACAAATAAGTTGAACTACAGGTGTAACAAACATATTCATAACTTCGAATGCAGATATGACATCTACACATAAACAATATAATCACTCCTAGCCAGTTACAGCCTTTCTCTTGGTACCAAACAGGGCATAGCTCTTATACATTATTGCAATTATGAAATTATTGCTATGAAATAGTATCCTAAATAGTTCCCCAAATCTGGGCAGCATAATACTGAGATCCTTGCTCCTTCTGACATGAGGCACTGGGGGGCCTGAACTACTTGGGAGGTGAGGTGAGGTGATGTGTTGGGTGGGGGCCACATATGGTCACATTTTCCCCCCTCCTCCCTCCAATTTCTGCCTTCCATTTAGCACAGAGGTTTCCAAACAGTTTGAAAACCACTGCTTCCTGCCAGGAGCTGGTGGATCAGCAGTTAGTGGAAGCTGCCCAGCCTTCTTGGGTCCCTGTCTCTCTGCTGTGGGAGGTGGGCACTGGCTGGTTGCCCAGCAGCTGTCCCTGCTCTGCTTCCTAAGCCAGGGCAGCTGTGAAGAGTTGGTGCTCCTTAGGCAGGATGGGTAGCATAGCTCCAAGCTGCACCCCAACATTGTTTTCCTGCTGCCCAAAGGAGCCTGGTGCTGCCCCCAGAAGCCAGCCCCTGCCTGCAGAGCCCAGCTGCCATGAGGTGCTCTGAGGTACTTGCTCACTGCTGCCCTAATACTCCTGGCTCTGCTGCTCCTCAGATGATAGCGGTGATGAAGGGGTCCCCACTGTTAAATTGTGTCCCACCCCCGTCATTAAGAGTTACACATCATCTTTGCTCGGGAGCAGTGGGGCTCCAAAGGGTCATGCGATGGCTTTCTCTTAATTATTGGGCGGATTGGGTGGCTTGCATCTTCAGGAATTTGGCAGATGATACTAAGCTGGGTGGAGTGGTAGATAGGACAAAAAGTGACCTAGACAAATTAGAGGACTGGGTCAAAAGAAACTTGATGAGGTTCAGCAAGGATCAGTACAGAGTCCTGCACTTAGGACAGAAGAATCCCATGCATTGCTACAGAGTAGGGCTGACTGCTAGGCTGTAGTTTGGCAAAAAAGGACCCAGGGGTTACACTGGACAAGAAGCTAGAGATGAATCAATAATGTGACCTTATAGCCAGGAGGGTTAATGGCATACTGGAGTGCATTTGAAGGAGCATTGCCAGCAGATCAAAGGAAGGGATTATTCTCCTTTTCTCAATGTTGTGAGGGCTCATTTGGAGTATCATGTCCAGTTTTGAGTCCCCCACTACAGGAAGGAAGTGGACAAATTGGAAAGAGTCCAGCAGGGAGCAACAAAATGATTAGGAGGCTGGGGCACATGACTTTGAGGAGAGGCTGAGGAAACTAGGCTTGTTTAATCTGCAAAAGAGAAAAATGAAGGGGGGATTTGATTGCAGCCTTTATCTGCCTGCAAGTGGATTCCAGAGAAGATGGAGCTAAGCTGTGCTCAGCAGTAGCAGATGACAGAAATGGGAGCAATGGTCTCATGTTGAAAGGGGAGTGGGTGGGTGTCAAGGTTGGGTACTAGGAAAAACTTTTTCACTAGGAGGGTGGTGAAGCTCTGGAATGGGTTACCTAGAGAAATGGTGGAAACAGAGGTTTTTAAGGTGTGGCTTGCAAAGCTCTGGCTGGAATGATTTAATTGGGATTGGTCCTATTTTGAGCAGAGACTTGGACTAGATGTCTTCCTGAGGTCCCTTCCAACCCTAATCATCTATGATCTCTACCCTGAGACATGCAATACATGCTAGTAATGAGATCTGCTACTGTCACAATCTAGTGCTGAAGATGTAACATGAAAGGAAAATGTGTCTTTCTGCCAAATGTAATAAGTGACATGCTACTTACTCACTGGCGAAGCTGTTGTTCTCTGGATCCTGTGTGCTTCTTGTTAAGGAGGCCTCAAAAAGAATAAACAGAGCAGGGTTGTCATATTTGCAATAAAACATTTGCAAGTATTTAGCTACCTTTGTGTCGGAAGGATCATGTCAGCCTGGCCTTAATACTCTGCGCAAACTCCGTGAAGGCAATCCAAGTGGCCAATATATGAGAAACAGTCCTGTTGTCTTTTAGTTCCAAATGCTTCCCAAGGTCACCTTCAGCCTCTAAGGTGCCTGGATGTCTTTGATCTGAGGAACTGAAATAATTAACTATTAACTAATTAAGCCTTCTAATTTCCTTTTGAGGCAGGTGACATTTCAAAGACTGGCTAAACCGAGACAGAGAGTTGAGGTAATTAAAGAAATGTTAAAAGAAAGTTGCCCTGCTTCTTAGTTGACTAGTCAAAAGATGTTCCTGAGGAGACGCACTTCCTACCACGTACAAACCATGAATCACTCTTACAAATAGCACTTGTAGTTACAGTTGGTATTGCCATGCCCCTTGCTGGCACCAGCTGTCACATTGAGATCTGACTTAATGTGTGACTTGGGAAATCTTGGCCAGACCAAAAATTCAGTCTGTTAAAGGCTGAAACTTGGCTTACACAAATGTTCATGGAAAGCAATTTAAAAGGGCAGTGGATGCAAGACAGGGGAAATTTCACTTCCAAATGTATATCTTTTCCTCATTAGCTTCCAGCTGTGGCTGGCTAGTGTACACTTTGGGGATGTTACTGCCAAGGAGGAATAGAAAGCAGGGTGGAACCAAGCCATACGTGAGTAGCACCCTCTCCAATACTGCTTTCAGACTGATCATTTCATGCCTCAGTTTTAGGTGTAGAAATGGGGGTATTTCTTTCAGTGTAACTGGCTATGAAGATCTCCTGTTAGAGAGTTCACTGCAGTGATTGCAGGAAGCACCTTTGAATGTTCATGGTGTCTCTGAAGAAATGGGTGTGGTAGAGTTCCCCATTCTCAGTTCATCTTTTAATTTGAGAGGACTTGAGCCCCACCCTGCACTGGGAAGCTATAAGCAAGGACAAAAGGTAGGACATTTCTGCAAGGCTTCTGCCTGTTTGTTCTGCCAGGGTTGTAGAACAGGCTGGAGGACTAGTCCCTAGGGTCCCCAGGCATCTGCATGGATTGATTCTGAAAGTCAAAAAGTATTCACACAGAGGCCCTGTCCTCTGAGCTGTCTGTATTTCTAGTGTCCCTCCCCATGCTTCCTGTTATTGTCACTTTAATATACAGGGTTTCTGGAACTGGCAGTTGCTCCTTGAGCCCTCCCTTTAAGGGGATCCTCACCATGGGAGCAGGGGGTGGGCACTGAAATATTGCACAGTATCAGCCTTCTGGGCAATCTCTGAAGGGCTGGCAAGTTGGAAAATGAATACCTTTTTTGCCTTCTTGGTTCTGCCCCATCCTGCTTACCACCTTCTCTTTATCCCCAGACAGGTAACTTGGGGGCAGGGGGAGGTTCCAGGAAAATGCTGCCACACAACAATCTGACCCCCACTCTTTGACATAAGGGCCCAATCCATGCACAGATCTTGGGGCTACAACAATACCAAGAACCAAACATTGGATCTGGATCTGAAAGTTCCTAGAATTCAGTGTTTGTTTTAGGGGGTTTAGCAAAGCACAGAGTTAGAGAGAGACTAGCCAAAAGGGAGTGTAGTTAAGACTCAGACATGATCATCTGAGGGGTTTGTTTAGGCCCCCAGATGCTGCTTTTTAATGAAATGAAAATTGAGCTGCCCAGCCAGCTGGGACATGCTATTGAGAACAATACTGAGTGTTTTCCTTGTCATCTTTCTTTTCCCCATTCCTGCTGGAGGGTGGCTTCTAATAACACTCGCACCCTACTAGGCCAATTTTAAATTTAATTTTTTTAAAATGATGGTTCTGAATCTGCTGGCCCTGACTCCCCTGAGTTATCCAGATTCATGGGAAGACTCTGGCTGCTGTTAAATGGACAAACCTGCATAAGGTGAGCAGGCTTTGGCCCTGGCTTTTGTTGTCTTTGCAGAAAAATGGGAAGCTGCTTTGTCTCCAGGGAAGGAAAGAGAAAAGGACTTGCCTGGAAAAATAAGACTGCAAAGAAAATAAATTAGCAGCATAAAACTAAAGTTTCCTGCCCAATTCACAGCTTATGATTTAGCTGGGCTTGGCATTTTCATACCTAGATAGCTCGAGAGATTACTTAATTGGTGGGGAGGTCTACATTGAATAGGCAACACACAACTGACAAAAGCGGGGGCAGCAACAGCTCTTGGCCTGTAGGCATTCCCCATGCTCTGCCCAAGGCCCCACCCCAGGCTCTGCTCCTGTTTGGTCCCCTTCTTCAAGGTCTCCCCCACCCACTGCTCACACCGCTCTGCCCCTCCTGCTTACTACTCAGGTGAGAGGGCAAAGAGGTATGAGCAGCGGGCAGGGGAGGGCTCCTGGGAGAGTGGGCCAAGTGGGAGCGGGGTCTGGGAGCTTCCAGCAGCTGTTGTTTGGGTAAACCTATTGTATCTGTGGCTTATACCACACTGTAATGAGAGGGTGAGACTCTAATTCAGGCAGACAGTTGTTGAGCTAGGCCAGGACTACACCTAAAACTTTAGATTGACCTTCTGCCATTGCTTAGGGCTGTGGAAAATTTCATGCCCTGTGCAATGCAATTATGGCAACAACCCCTCTGTACAGACAGCTAGAAGAATTCTTCTGGTGAGCAGGCTCCTACCTCTCAAGGGAGTGGGGTTACTACAGCGACAGAACAACCTTTCGGGCACTGTAGTAAATGTCCACACTGTGCACTGTAGCGCATGTAGTGTCAATGCACCTAGCTAGTGTGAAAACTGACGTGACAGAATGATGAGCTGTACGAACCTGCCCTGAAGCCTGGGAAATTAGGCCATCTCCCAGGGCTAACCCATACTGAAGCCTGGACTCAGTGACAAGCTAGCTAGATTAACACGAGCTGACATGTGTCTGTTAACTAAAGTTAACTAACTAAATTAACTAAACTGATCTCAAACCCAATTCAGTTAGCTATTTGCAACCCCTTGCATTGAGGCAGTTACAGTGCTAGAAAAGGGTCTATACGGGTACAGCTGCATATCCCGTGCTAAGTGGTCACAGTGACTTCACTACAGCTGGTTTTATACTGAATTAGTTACACTAGTGCAAAAAGTGTGCGTGGACACCAATGTTTCCTCTAATGACTCGTAGACTGTGTGCGCAAACAATTTCTTTGTGTGCGCAAAGACATTTCTTTGTGAGCACCAGTATTAGCACTATTGAATTGTTTTGTGCGCACTTTATTTTGTCGTGTGCGCAGGTTTCATGACCTGTGTGCGTGCGCACACACGCACAGCTTAGAGGGAACAGTGGTGGACACAAGTACTGAGTAATTACCACCTCACGCGCTGGGATGGGCTGTGGTACTTGAAAGGATTAAAGTAAGCTGGAATGCCCCAGAACACAGTTCTGCGGCCCACAAATCTGATGGGCCAGAGTTCCAGGGCCCAAATGCCAGAATCTAGAAAAATTCGGCCCACACATGCATGAAGGTGACCTGGACATCTAGGAAGAGGGCCCAGAGATTAGGAAAGTTCCAAGGCCCCTCAAATTATACTTTAACCACTGGGTACCTGTGCCCTTGCCTCTCTGCTATGACCATTTACAAGGCAGGTAATTATGTGATGATGTCTTTGGTGATGGGGATGCTGATCCATTAGCAACCAATGGCCAGATGCTGAAAGGTCTTTAGGTGCCTAAAGATGGAGCTAAATGCCTGAACACCTTTAAAAATCTGGCCCCAGCTGCATTTACACAGGGCAGAAGGAAGGTTAAACGTTTTGTTTTTTCTTTGACAATGGTCTGTATGGCCTGAGAAGACTGAGTTGAAGCTAAAACAATAAGAGTCCTGTGGCAGCTTAAAGACTAGCAAACTTCTTTGCAGGCTTTTGTTTTTGTAGGCCCCAACCCACTTTGCCAGTTGTTTTTGCTGTATGCAGACTAACACAGCTACCCCTCTGGAAATTTTCACCATGCAATGAGTTGAAGCTGTTGCTTGGCTCAGCAAAAGGTCCCTCAGTGAGGGCTGTGTGGGGAAAATTGAGAACACACTCTGGTAATTTGGCACCATCTATACATTTTATGAAGGAAAAGAGAAACCTGCTCCCCCCATAGATCTCCAAGGGGATGAGGTTCTAGTGGGAGTGGTGTAAAGAGCAATCTGTCAGAAGATGTGTCTGAGTGGAGAACCGGAGTAGCCCTTCCTGTGTGTGCTGCCAGTGGCCCATACCATCTTAGCATACAGGAAATTTTTGCTAGAGACAAAGGGTCAGAGGCTCCCACTGAACTCTGGGTACAGGGTCGTGGGAAGATGACAGTCCGCCAAAAGGCCACTTCACATCACATCATCCCCTCCAATGCAGAGGACCAGAACAGCGCTCAAATTGGTGGCACCATTCAGGGATGGGCAGCAGAAGGGCCCCATGACACACACACCACAGCACAGAAATCTGGCATCCCCTGCAGTAATCCCTGTGAGAAGACAAAGTTGCAACCCCAGTTTGTTCTGCCTCTGCCTGAATCCCTCCCTTGGGTGTATAGGGAGGGTGCAGCTCCTCGCACAAGCAGGGCTGGATCTTGCCCCCAGTGGTAAAGTGGCTATGAGCACGTCATCCCAATGATGGTGTTAATCATGAGCACTGAATGGGAACATACACTTCTTGGGGCATTTGATACTGCTCGTAGCTCTGTAAGAATGTAACTGGTGTTTTCAGCTTCCAACACTCTTCTGGGCAAGAGGATGCTGGGTATTTTAAGAATGTGTTTAAATTATGCAAGAGATTTGCTTCTCTTCCCGTGGCTAATTCACCACACTGTGATAGGTATGTGTTATGTGGGTGGAAGAGAAAATTAATTAGTCATCAGGACTGGCTGAATATCTCTGGTTAGTAAAACCTGCTTCCCAGTGCAAAATTACCTTTGTAAGGACCTTGCAGCAGCACCACTTGTTCCCCAAGATAAGTGCACATTTATGTTTGTAGGAATCTACTACCTCAAGTTATAACTGGAAAGAGAGGAAAGTAAAGTAGTCTTACACCTGCTTTTGTCTGCTCAGTTCATCCCAGATGGCCAAGATGACATGGTCAGAGATAGGAGCAGCAGTTCGGGTCACACAGCCTGAGATGTCACACTGACTGTGGCATGGAATAGAGACAGAATGAAATCTAACCCCATGCAGGTGTGCTCAGGTTAATTGCCATTTTGTATGGTGGACATGCAGCATGTCATCTGCTCTACGTTAATGTTTTATGTAGTTTACCGTGGCGCACAAACTCTGAACACCAGGGGTCCCTATCCTTCAGCTAAATGCGTGCTCACTGCGTTGTTTGGCACCTCTCCTGTTACGGTGAAGTGAAAAGTTAGATCAAGTCGTCATCTTGTAATGTAACTTTCAGCCATCTTTTTAACTCTGACAGCGCAGAAAGTCTCCTTGTTTTCTTTCCATCCTGTGCCCAGGCTGGGAAGAAGGTGTTGGCACATGGTGCTGAGCAGGAACATCGTTGACCCAGGGAAAGGCCCAGGGCCTTGGCCTGGGCCTCTACTCCCTGGAAATGATCCAGTGCCTGGGCCCAATCCAGAGTCAGGCTCCTGCTGCCACCAGCCTGGCCCTGGATCCCTGGCTGAGGTCAGGGCAGGGAGAGGCTGGCACTACCGCGGGCGGCCTGGCCTTAGTCCCCGGCTGGGAGAGGCAGAGGCTGCTGCAGGCAGCCTGGCCTGGATCCTTGGCTGGGATGTCACCGGGAGAGGTAGGCGCTGCCGCAGGTACCCTGGCCCCGGATCCCTGGTTGGGGCCGGGAGAGGCTGGAGCCGCCCTGGGCACTCGTGGCACTGGTGCTGGGACTTGGGGCACATGCCCCGTGTTCCAGACGCCAGCAACACCCTTGGTGCTAAGTTCTGCTCAGATACAAAATCATTTCAGATTCATCCCTGCAGTGCAACTCCAGTGAAGTCAGCACAACAATCAAGGAGTCTGGTAGCACTTTTAAAGACTAACAAATGTATTTATTACATGAACCTTCATGTGAGAAGATCTCACTTCATCAGATGCTTAAAGATGGGAAACTTACAGAATGGAAGGAAAATAAATTCAGGGGAGTGTAAGTCATAGGATCAGGTTAGACTGTGACAGCAAATCAAAGCTGTTGTTTAGATTCAAACAGTGAAGAACAGCATATAGGAGGGAGGTAGGAAAGCAAAATAACCAGTTGTAATGTGGGAAAAAAATGTTGGCTATGTCTACACTTGCAAGTTAGTTCAAATTAAGGAGGCTTAATTTGAACTAACCTAGTCTCTGTCTACACTAGGCTTTCATTAGTTCGAATTAAGGAACTCCTTAATTTGAACTAATGAAAGCTTAGTTCCAACTATTAAGACCTGCCCTTTAGGTCGAACTAAGCCCTTAGTTCTATCCTTAGTTCGAACTTGGCACAGTGTGGACACTGAAGTTGACTTTCTTAGTTTGAATTAACAAAGTGGTTTAAGTTGAATTAACTGTAATTCAACTTAGTTCACGTTATTAATTCGAACTAATAAGTTTGAATGTAGTTCCAACTACATTCGAACTTATTAGTTCAAATTAACAGATTTAAGCTACATTTGGGAAGTGTAGACGTAGCCATAGTGTCTATTCAACCCTAAGTTGATGGCATCAAATCTTGATATGAATTCCAATTCTTTGAAGCATTATCCATTTGCCTGAGTATGGCTGTTGAGAGATCATTAGTAGAGTGACCAGGGAGACTGAAGTGTTCCCCTATTGGTTTTTGAATGTTGTTATTTCTGATGTCAGGTTTGTGTCCATTTATTCTTTTGCATAGGGACTTTCCTGTTTGCCCAATATATAAGAGGGATGGGGGCATTTCCAGCATGTGATGGCCTAAATCACATTGGTGGATAAGCAGGTGAATAAACCCTTGATGGAGTAGCTGGTTTGATTAGGCCCTGTGATGGTGTCTTCTGTGCAGATATGTGGGCAAAGTTGGGATTGTGGCTTGTTGCAGGGATAGGGGCTTGCTTTAATGTTTCTGTTGTCAGGTTTGCAGTTGCTGGTGAGTATCTGTTTAAGGTTGGGGGGGGGGTGACTGAAAGTGATGTAGTCAGCATAATTACTGCAGAGGTGAATTTGGCTTAATATGTAACCTGACTATGACACTGTGGAATGGGATCTCAGGCAACATGCATGGTACTCAAGGCCTGGGGAAGGGCATCTTCCACCAGTCTGCAGAGACATCTTTCGGCCAACCCAGGAGTGTTACTGAGAGATGTTGGTGCAATCTTCGCTCAGGAAATGAAAGATACAGAGAGTTCCTAGAACTAGAGAATCCTTCCTCCACCAAAAAAAGTTCCAGATCTCAAACACTTTACACCTCCTCCTCCCTGTAGTGATATGCTTGTAGAAGGTTGTGAATTTAGACACACTCCCTAGCATGGGCCATTGTTGTGTAAATTGGGAGACGTGCCCCAGAGTAGATTTAACATGGCTGCTCCCAGGTACACACCTGGATACCTGTCTGTATGATTAAAGTTCTATTTCTTACTCATTCTGTAGTATCATCTTTAATGAACCCTCAAGATCATTACACTCCCCACCCTCTTTTTTTTTTTTTCTTTTTCTTTAGATCAGCAATCATTTACAGCGTCACAGCAGCTAAGTGAACCAAATGCTTTGTAAAGACCAGAAAGTGATGTTGGTGGAAAAAACACCTAATGGCCATTCTGCTCAGTTGTTTTGGTGTGAACACAGCACAGGTCTGCTGGGATGAGGTTAGTTTTTTGAAAGGATCATTGTTTCTCAGGATGCAACACAGCTAACAGTCTGCTTGTCCATTGGCCAAACTCCAAACTTGTCTTTTAAAACCAGCAGTTTTTGAACCACACACAAACAGGTGAAACATTCAGCATGGAAACAAACAAGGAGTTCTGTGGCACTTTTAAAGACTAACAAATTCATTTATCACATGAGCTTTCATGAGAGATTAAGATCTAACTTTGGAAATTAACTAGCGGAGTTGCACAGTTTGAAAAATCTGAATTTGTTTCGAGTTTTTTATCCAATCTTTTTCACCAGCTGTAGCTAGGAGTTCATAGAATCACAGATGTTAGAGCTAGGAAAAAAAAATCTGTTTATTAGGTCATCTAGTTCATCTCCCTGCCAGTGCAGGATTGTTCCCTACAGAATGGTTTTGGGGTTTTTTTAAAGTCTTTTTGGACATGGTATAAGTGACTTAACTTGAGGGCACTTTTGACCAATAACAGTAACTTAAATGTTGACAACTATGTTTAAGAGTCTCAAATAAAAGTGGTTTATTTCCACTTTTTAAAAAAGTGTTTCAACATGAAATAAAGTGTCTGTGTGTGTGGGTGCATAATGTCTCTTTGGCCTAGCCATATGAAATACAAAGCATACACATAATTTAGTTAACCAGCCACAAGGTGACACTGTTCCACACAAATCTACTGATCGGCCACTATGTTAAAAAGCATGAAGTACCTTTCTGACCAAATTAGATTTTTTTTAAAGTACATTATAATCCATTGGACTAGAATTACTGTGCCGTATATTGTCATTGTATATACCATCCCATATGCAGAGCTGTAATATAATCTCTTTTTGTCTCCATTATGTAAATGCTATAATACTGTAGAGATAGCTATTTAAAAAATTGCTTTGCACATTTTTGTATGCTGGGAAGTCAGGAGTGTGATGAATGAGGCCATGGCATCCCAGGCCTTTCTGGTTTCCATAGAGAGTTGCCACCATGTACTGTACCACAGCAACTTCTGTAAAACCACAAATATTCTTTTTGAGCTGAGCAAAGAGAAAAGTAAGACAGAAAACCAAGAATGATCTCTCAGGCTCTAGATGGGTGACTGGAATTAAAAGGGCATTTAAAAAGGAATGATTGGTGCTATCAGAGTGGTCCAGGGTCGCAAAAGAGTGAGAACCAGAAGACTAAGGGTCCATTCCAAACTCTACTGTGGGCCTCACTTCCTCCATTTGTATAATCAAAATGATACCAGGCCATGTATGAGAAGTGCTTTGAAATGTCAGATGAAAATGCATTTATGGCCCAAGGTACTGAGGCCAGAATTAGGATTTGATAACACTTCTTTAAAACTGCAGTGAGCCTCCTCCCTGCCCTCTGTTCCCAGGCTACCTGGACCAAAGTTAATGTTGACTGCTGGGGAGAGTCGGTAGTGCTAGCTTTCTAGTGGATGACATAATGAATCAATGCTCAAACGCCCACCCTTAGAAGTTATGCCACTCCCAAGAGAAATCCAAGACAATGATACTCAGTAGTCCTTAGTGTTCCTGGCTGGCCTCTCTTTTCTGACTAAATTCTCTCCTCTTCATTGACCTAACCCAAATTCTGACCTAGCTTATTACCACCCATGGCATCCTTAGAACAGAATTTGCTTGTTCATTGTCACATTTAACTTTTTTTCCTCCTCTCTTCTGTGCAGTGTTTTACCCAGGAACTGAAATTCAGGGGGGGAGTGGGGGTGTAAGGTTGCTCACTAAATTGGTATAACTGTTCCTAGCTGACAACTGGGGGGCAGGGGCATCACTGGTGCCAGGCTTACGAGTCTCAAGCCCCCAGTCACAGCGCCAGAGCCCTGGGTCCACCGCGGCGGCCGCTGAAGGTGGCATGCTCAAAGAGCATGAGCCCCAAGTTCCAGCAGCCGTGTCTTCTTCTGGGCCAGGGGTGCTCCTGCTGGCGGGGGTCTTGGGAAATTCAGGAAGGTGTAGGGGAAATCCCTGCTGCTGTGTTGTCGTCTCATCCCTCTTCTCCATTATTCATTCCAAGTTTGTTCAACCCCTAACTGCTCACACCCTCTTCACTTTTCACTGTGTGACTAGGAACCTCTTCCTCCCCATCACTGGTTCTGCTCTGGTGTGGTTTGGTTTGCATCAAGCAAGTCAAGACTCAGAAATTCCCAAAACTTGATAGAAAGAACAAACCAACAGGTGAGTACCCAACAAGATCAAGAGAAGTTACACTCAAATTCTTCAGTGAGGAGCAGTAGGTGCAACTGCACTACTCTTAGGCAAGCAGTCAAGAGGCAACCGGTCATGGTAATGATTTCCAGAAACTTGTATAGCTGGCAAAGGAGAGAGAGGAGCTATGCAGTTTGCCCAATGAATGGAGTGCTCTTCAGTCAAGTAATCAATTATATTATATATTTTGAGGGATTTCACTTGTTTTTCTTTCTGGTTTCTTGGGTCCTGAGGAACTAAGACCAGATTTTCAGTGGTTTTAAGCAAACTGATGGGAGTTAGGCACCTAAAAACCTTTGATATGGGTTCTAGACCATGTAGGTCCCCTTTCCAGACCACTGTTTTCTCAAATTCTATAGTACTGTAGAATGGATGCCAGACTATCAATAATGGTGCAGACTCCAGGTTGGAAAGGCAAAAAACCCCTAACCCTCACCTAACCTGTGAGTTAATTCTCTTTGCCAAGCCCTTGTAATTGGTTGTTGATTCAAATGACCTGAGGTCAGGGAGAGAACAGGTGCCTCTGTCAATTGTATTGGCTCACTTGAGTTAGGTTAACATAATTGAAAACCTTTCTTTCCACCTGTGTAGACACAGGCTCACACCTCTGAAGTCAGGGTAGCTGATCATGTTGTATCCTAGGCTGTCCACTAGTCATTGCTGCAGAAGCCTCTGATGATAGGTGAGTCTAACCCACTCAGGGGTGTTTCTTATGGCTCCTCACGTTTCACAGAAAGTACGCTGTAATTTTAAAATATTCAGCTGGAACCAGTGCAGACCTGTCTTGGGACTGTGCCATCCTCTCCTAACCTGAGCACCACCTTATGCCCCAAGGTGTCATAGTCATATGGGTCCCATCATGAGTTGGAGGACCAGAATCAGGCCTGAGGCTGTTACTTTGAGAGGTGTAAACTCACCCTGCTTCAGCTCAGTGTGGTGCTATCTCTGAAGCCTAATGATAATGGTGTAAACATCAGTATTCTTTACTAATACTCAAGTAAAATAGCCAAGTAACATGAATACCAACTAGGGTTGAATATCTGAAGTTATGGAAACAATAAAAAAAAAGACACATTAGGTGAATAACTAGTACCTTTAGAATATCCTGCATTTAAGGAGTACTGGCAAAAGTGAGTTAGGGAGGATAGAAAGCTACTGTGTTCTGATAAATAAATTTTGCAAGGAGTTTCAGCAAGTGTCTGTAAGAAAACTAAATGGTGCATGGTCTCACATAGTATGAGCTGTATCTACCTAGACTGAATTAAGACGTGTCTGCTTCAGCCTTAATTTTGAATTTCTTACACCTTGACTGATTGGTCAGCTCAGCATTTTACTGATACCTACTCTTAAGCTTTAACTTGCTCTTGATTTAGTTTTATAAAGCAGGCATGGCCAAACCGTGGCTCAGGAGCCACATGTGGCTTTTGAATGAAAAACTGTGGCTCCCGGAAGAACGTCAGCAAATCAGTTTAGGAAAGCAGCCCCAGGCTAGGAGTTCAGGCAGGGGTTGGGATGGTGGGGAGAAGTGCAGAATGGTCAGGGATGGCGGGGGAAAAGTGCAGCATGGTCAGGTTTTAAAAAATGCGCCACTAGCCTGCAGTTGTCTACATTGAGCAGCAGCTAAGTTTTTACTATATAGGCCTAATTTTCATGGTAACCTTAAGTAATAATTAGAATCTGACATTAGTAGGATTGATATTTGTCCTCTTTTTATGGTAAAATTAAAGTATGCAATGAATTTTAAACTTAATTTTGGAGTAGGTAAAAGTACATGGCTATATGCCTCAGGGCAGCTCTCGAAGGTTTAATAATCAACTTGTGTGGCCTTTAATTTTCATAACTCTGGCCATCGCTGTTATAAAGCAACTCTGTTCATTACACAACACATGAATTTTTGTAGCTTGCTAATCTGTGATTTTTATTAATAAAAATTTACAGAATAGTTAAAAAAATATGGTGAGTTAAAAATAACCAAACAAGGAATTCTGTGGCACTTAAAGACTAACACATTTATTTATCACATGAACGTCCCTGGGAGAAAATCCCACTTAGTCTGAGGAAAGTTCATGCAATAAATAAATAAATTTTGTTAGCCTTTAAGTGCCACAGGACTCCTTGTTTGTTTTGCAGAACTAAACTAAAACAGCTACCCCTTTGGAACTTAAAATAACCCTACATGTAACAGCCGATTTCATCTGGGCTATCTTGCTTTTAAACACCAGCAACATTATTTGAGTGCACATGCTGGAACAAAAATGTAGAGACTTATCCTTGAGTCTAGCCTTTACATGAGTAAAGATTAACTAGTGAAGTCATTGGAATTGGTCATGAGCAAGAATTACTTATGTGAGGGTTACAGGATCAAGCCTTAATTTTAAAACTTTGTGTGTTTGAGTTAAAAGCAAAGAAAGGCTGCAAACCATCTATCTTCCCCCCCACCCCCAGACTTCTAAAACATGACATTAAAATAAGGTTGCTCTCTGAAGATTTTTTTAAAGATTGCGTCCATGCTGATCCCCAACAAGATTCCTAACAGAGTAATTATTTTATATCAAACTTATCATTAGCTTTTAAAATTAGTTTTACAAGGGAAATATAATTTTAAAGTGAGGCTGTCAGGGTTTTAAGCTTCTATTTAGCCTAACCTAAACGCTGTTAGGCATCTGATGAGGAAAGTACTCTGAGCTCTAAATATAGATAGATAGATTAAAAAATAGTAAAATATGTATATATCAATTTTTTTCCCCACAATTTTGGTAGTCCATCCTGCAGCAGCATCTATTATACAGATGACTGTTCCTTGATGTGCTGATTATCTTGTCAGCACGTAAGGGTGCTCTTGTCATCATATAAGGTGATATAGAAGTTGAAGTTAATGTTTTCTGTTGGCTAGGAAGAAAGCCCTCTTAGTTAAAGCTGTGTTCACAAGAAAATTCAATAGTTAAGAAACTTCATTCTCTTCTGTTTAGCCTGTTTGTCCCCCCCCCCCGGCCCCTTCATCTCATTCTAATGTTTATTACAATGGCCTGATAAGCATTAATAAGTAGTGTATCATATATTTATGTTTAGGCTTTTACACGATTGCTTAAATGACTGAACAAAGGGAAAAATGTGAGCTGTGCTTTATGCTTTATTTCATGACACTGGGCTACTTTTACAAGGAATTAATTGAAGGAAGAGAAAATCTTTACTAGAACACAGAAAACTCGGAGTGGCATGATTGTTTCATGATTATACTTCCTCTAAAAGAGAGAGAATTCAGGGAAGAGCAACATAAATAATAAAAGGGCTGCAGGGAATGACCTGACAGGAAAGATAAAATGAACTAACTATGCCATCATTTGCAAACTAATGGCTCCATCAATTGATTGGGTCAAGGGGAAGAAGGGGTGGGTGGTCCCCTGGGACAGTGGTTTTCTATCCATGGGTCAGGACCCAGTACTGGGTCGGAGACCCTCAGGTACTGCATCACAGCACCCCATAGTGCTGCCACCAAAAGACTGGAATGCACTGCTCAAAGATGAATTGTTGGGTTGTGGGCATAAATGATTTTTTTCAAATGGGTCCTGAGGAAAAAAGTTTGAAAACCACTGCTCTGGGGGGTGAGGCTGCCAGGATCCCAGGGCAATGGGCACCAGGGAAGGGATGGCTGGTCCCCCTGCAGGGACTGGCTGTCTGGGTCCTAGGGTGCATGGCCATGAGCGAAGGGTGAACTGGTCCCCCTGTGGGGACAGGCTGTCTGGGTCCCAGGACACTGGGTCACAGGGGAAGGGATGGCTGGTCCCCCTGTGGGGATGGGGTGTCTGGGTCCCAGCATGCTGGGCCACTGAGGAAGGGATGGCTGGTCCCCTAAAAGGTTGGGCTGTCTGGATCCCAGAACAATGGGCACCCAGGAAAGGACGGCTAGTTCCTCTGTAGGGATGGGCTGTCCGGGTCCCAGGGTGCTGGGCCATGGGGGAAGCAGTGGCTAGTCCCCCATAGAGCTGGGCTGTTTGGATCCCAGAGCAACGGGCACCAAGGAAGGCATGGCTGGTTCCCCTGCAGAGACAGGCTGGCTGGGTCCCAGGATGCTGGGCCAGCCAGGGAAGGGATAGCTGGTTCCCCTGCAGGGCTGGGCTGCGGGTCCCCAGGCGCTGGGCCACAGGTGAAGGGTGACTAGTCCCATGTGGGAGGAGCTCTCTGGGTGCCAGCAGGGGCCTCGGCCCTGGGGAAAGGGTGGCTGGTCCCCTAAAAGGCTGGGCTGTCTAGATCCCAGATCAATGGGCACCAAGGAAGGCATGGTTGGTTCCCCTGCAGGCCTGGGCTGTCTGGGTGGGTCCCCAGGTGCTAGTCCCCCTGCGGGAGGAGCTCTCTGGGTGCCAGCAGGGGGCTGGGCCCTGCAGAAATAGGGGGGGCTGCTCCCTAAAGGGCTGGGCTGTCTGGATCTGAGACCAGTGGGCACCAGGGAAGGCATGGCTGGTTCCCCTAGAGGGATGGGCTGTCTGGGTCCCAGGGGGCTGGGCAGCAGGGAAACGATGGCTGGTTCTCCTGCACAGGCAGGCTGTCTGGGTGGCTCCCGGCATGCTGGGCCATGGGTGAGGGACGACTAGTCTCCCTGGGGGATTAGTTGTCTGGGTGCCAGCAGGGGCCTGGGCCTTGGGGGAACGAGGGCAACTGGTCCCCTAGAAGGCTGGGCTGTCTGGATCCCAGAGAAATGGGCACCAGGGAAGGCACGGCTGGTTCCCTTGCAGAGACAGGCTAGCTGGGGGTAGGGCGCTGGGCCACAAAAGAAGGGGCGGCTGGTCCCTTGCAGGGCTGGGCTGTCTGGGTGGGTCCCGGGGTGCTGGGCCATGGGCGAGGGGTGACTGGTCTCCCTGGGGGATGATGG